>JAODLM010000212.1:0-369568 GCA_036937905.1 Salvia rosmarinus
TCAAGATTATAACAACTTATATCTATAAATTTATATAGGTTTTGATAATTAGCAGGTATATATGGGTTTAGGATGAAAATAGATAGTAAAATTATCTTTAAATCGACTTTGTGACATGTACATATATTTAATCTAAACGAGTCCTATAACTCTACAAGCTTACATAAAATTTCTTTATTTTTGTTAATGCTTACTTTTTGAGATGAATAACCAATTATTTTTAAAGATTATATTTACAGAATTAAACAAATTTGAGTAATTAAAGGTTTTGATAATTAGCAGGTATATATGGGTTTAGGATGAAAATAGATAGTAAAATTATCTTTAAATCGACTTTGTGACATGTACATATATTTAATCTAAACGAGTCCTATAACTCTACAAGCTTACATAAAAATTTCTTTATTTTTGTTAATGCTTACTTTTTTGAGATGAATAACCAATTATTTTTAAAGATTATATTTACAGAATTAAACAAATTTGAGTAATTAATCGGGTATATATATTCTAGATGGATTCAGATGTTTGGAACCTAGATTCATCATTTTGGTTCATCCCCTTCTGTGCTAAATAATTATAGGAGTCCGAGGGGCTGAACCTTATACTCATTATCGTGCTTCGTCACAATCAACAACTAAAGGTGATTAAATTTTAGCCAAATATTCATTAGTTTTTAAGTTTCTACTTATAAATTACAATGTATTCCCCACTACAATTTAATTATATATGAAGTCCAGAAGCACCTTAATATAAAGATGTTGCTTTATAAACAAAACTTAAATTTTACTAGAGGATGAATCTACTGTAATTTATACTATTTACTATTAATATTCACTTCATAATGATCTGGTTTCATTGAGACAAATAATTAATTATTGTAATAATTTATATTTAATTATTTAGATATTTTAAAATTTAAACGAGTTTGGGACACAGACGGATAGTAAAATAAAATAAATTTTACTAAAGTTTGGGACATATACGGTTTTATAAATTCTAAAGGGGTTTAACATTAATCGACATACTTACGTGAAAAATTTTCAATTTTTTTTATCTTTTTTTATTAATACTATTATTATTAATTTTTTTTATGAGTTTTATTTAACATGGTACTAATATTATTGTAATAACTTTAATTTTTCGTAAAATTATAAAATAATTTTCCGTCGAATTTGGGCTACATATTAGTAATAATTAAAAACTATGGAAAAAGGAGATGCGATAAATATATTGAGGTGACGGTTGAAGCCATTGACAACGTACCCATCTTCTTCGTCAACAGACCTCAATCATCACCAAACTAACTCACATTTCCATGGCGGACATCGAATCAGTCCACCAGCAGCAGCAGCAGCACCGACCCCAAAAGCGGCTATTGCTCCCAAACCAGAATTTATCTCAGCCTCCACCCCGCCGTCTCTCTCCCACCGCCCTCCGCGCCTCTATCCATTTCCTCCTACGCCATATCCCTCCTCCACTCCCCCATCACCCCCACCTCCGCCGCCCTCTCCACCACCACATTCCTCATCGACGCCGACACCGGCCATAGCCTCACCTACTCCGGTTTCCTCCACCAAGTCAGCTCCCTCTCATCCTCCCTCAACTCCCTCATCTCCAAAAACGACGTCGCTTTCATCCTCTCACCGCCCTCCTTCCACATCCCCGTCCTCTACTTCTCTCTCCTCTCTCTCGGTGTCGCCGTCTCGCCTTCCAACCCGCACTCATCCCCGTCCGAGCTGGCTCACCAAATCCAGCTCAGCAAACCCTCGATCGCCTTCTCCACCTCATCATTCGCGCACAAACTTCCGCCTAATCTCCCCGTCGTCCTCCTCGATTCCCCGGAGTTTCTCTCCATGCTAGAATTTAAGTCTTCAGTCAGCATCGCCGCCGCCGCCGTGAACCAGTCGGATACCGCCGCCGTCCTCTATTCATCCGGCACTACCGGTAAAGTCAAAGGTGTCGTGTTGACCCACCGCAACTTGATAGCTGTGATAACGGGATTTTATCGCAAAAAGCTTTCCAACGACGCAAAAGGCAACGGCGTTTATGTTCATCCTGTTTCGCTTTTCACGCTACCGTTGTTCCACGTTTTCGGCTTCTTCATGATGATAAGGGCTGCGTCGCTGGGGGAGAGCCTGGTGCTGATGGGGAAGTTCGATTTTGTGAAGATGCTGGAGGCTGTGGAGAGATACAGAGTGACTTATATTCCGGTGGCACCGCCGCTCGTCGTGGCAATGGTGAAGTCGGATTTGGTGGACAAGTATGACTTGAGCTCTCTGCAGCTCCTGGGATCGGGCGGAGCGCCGCTGGGAGAGAGTGTTGCCGAGCGTTTCAAGGCTAAATTCCCTCACGTGGATATTGTCCAGGTGCGCAACGCAAATCCGCCATTTTTGTTTTACCTTAATACTTAAATCATTAAATAAGTGCCCTTAATCATTATGTGTATTTTTTACAGTATCTACATATTCTTTCTTAAAGTGTAGTTGAATAATATCAAAAGCAATTCATTTGTTATGTGGTTGGAAATTTGGTTTTCAGACAAGAAGTTGGGGACTTCACAGAGTATTTTGTTTATATTTTTGGATGGGTTTTAAGAGTTTGGTTCAAATGATAATCATTTTTATCCTAAAAACTAAGAACTAAATGAATTCGTTATGAAAGTTGATGAATCCGTTAAGAAAGTCAATGAATTCAAAAATTCAGAATTTTTCACTCAGGTTCGAATCCCATGAGGGGCGAAAATTCTATTTTTTTGGATTCAGTAACTCTCCCAGTGGATTTATCAACTTTCACTATGAATTCATTATTTTTGTGTTCTCATAATAAAAATGGTTCTCACGTTAATCCTCCCTTGGTTTTTAAACTTCAAACTATACTCATTTTATCAAAATATCCTTAACTTAAAAAAATATTATTTTAAATCTCAGACTATTAATATTTTAACAAAAATATGATAAACTTTGAGAAGTATCACCTTAAACCTCAAACTATTAGTTTTGTATCAAAAATATAATACATCCATTTTCCAACTTCCAAAATTGGATAAGTGATACTTCTCAAAGTTTAGGATACTTTTGGGTTTAAAATGATGTTTTTTAAGTTTATGATATTTTGATAAAATGAGTATAGTTTATGGTTTAAAGTGATATTTATCCAGGTTGATGTGTCTGGCCATTTCTTGCTCTATTCTTTAATTTATAGGATGGACTGTGATGTTTCTTTCAAATGTGGAGTAAAAGGCTTTCTGCCTACAGTCATTCATTATTGTCTCGGATCGAACTGATTAAAAACTGCATATTTCCAAATGATTGGATTGAACAAGAGTTTGGAACTGCACCAATTAGTACATAATTGAAAATTCATGGACATACGTTCATTTTAAGTTAGCTTATTGTTAATTCAGTGATGTTGCCTGCGCTTGAATATTCAGACTTCTGAGCTATAGTAGAAAATAAGTAATTTCAATGAATACTTTCTTTTTTTTGCATATTGCTTGGATGTTGTTTGTTTTCGGGTACTTCAATTTATGTTTAGTAGTAACTTAGTTTTCTCTAGGGCTATGGTCTGACCGAGACTGCAGGAAGGATCACACGTACAATTGAAGATGAGGAGGTCAAACGATATGGATCTGTAGGCCGCTTGGCTGAAAACATGGAAGCCAAGATAGTTGATCCTGAGAGTGGGGATCCTTACCCCCTGGACAACGGGGAGAGTTATGGTTACGAGGGCCTGCAATCATGAAAGGTAATAGATTAATTGACATGATGCTTTCCTTGTCGAGTGGAATCATATGGAATTCATAGGCCTTGGCAGGTTTGATGAACAATAATCAGTAGGTAGTGATCATGGAAATAGTCAGTAGCCTGGTGTTCTAAATTGCATATAGAACGCCCTACATTTTATCTCTTAGACCAGATTGAAAATTTGTTCCACAGGATTATCTCTACGATAATTCTAAATAGCAACTCTCACAGGTTATGCAGGAGATGATGCAGCTACAGCTGCAACCTTGGATTCAGAAGGGTGGTTAAAGACTGGAGATCTTTGTTATTTTGACTCCGACGGGTTACTCTACATTGTTGATAGGTTGAAAGAATTGATAAAGTACAAGGGATACCAGGTGATCCTTTTTACACTCAAATTTTTTATTTTTCTATTAGGAGGGGGCTGAGTTGGCATCGACAATGGATTCATCCACAGGTTCCTCCAGCAGAGCTGGAACATTTACTTCAGTCAGTTCCTCAAATTGCTGATGCAGCAGTGATCCCGTAAACATTCTTGCATCTTGATCCTAACTTTCTTTTTCCATGTTGGTATCATGGTTAATTTTCAGTTTACTTGAGTTTCCTACCTCTTATTGGCTATGGCTATGCAGATATCCTGATGAAGAAGCAGGTCAGATACCCATGGCCTATGTTGTGAGAAAACCTGGTGCCACAATTTCTGCAGCTCAGATAATGGAGATAATCGCGAAACAGGCAAGTCAACTTACTTCCTTAAAACTGTAGTTATCTGTACTCACCTGTTAAAGTTCTAAGTTTTCCTCTTTGCGATTGTGACAACTGCAAGTAAAATTTTTGAAGTGGATCTATGTTACAGGTTGCTCCATATAAGAAGATTCGACGCGTCACATTTGTGAATTCTATCCCAAAATCTCCAGCAGGAAAGATCTTGCGGCGGGAGTTGGTTCATCTTGCTCTCTCCACTTCTTCATCTAAACTATAAAAATGAAATATATCATATCTTAGTAACTCGTGATTCGAGAGCAAATATGATAGAGGAGGAATCTCCCTTGCTATTATGAAAAAAATACAATAAGAATATAAATTCCTTCTAAGCCTATTGAAAAAATTATACCGAGAACATCTATAATACTTTCCTAAACTATTATACTCTATCTTGAACTGAATGTTGGAGAAAATGTTGTTCAACAAATTCAGTAACAATTAACTGCTCCAACCAGTGACGAAGCCAGATATTTTACTTTGGGGGGCCCAATTTTAAAAATAAAATAAAATTAGAAGTAAATAATATTATTTAAATTACATCACAATATTAGAAAAATAAAAGTAAAACACAATCACGATCATAAGTTTATCTTATATTATTCCTTTTCTGAAATCGTGCATAATAATTTCATTAGTAACATTAACAAACACATCATTTTCAATGTACGAAATTAAGTCATTCAATAGTTTGGTTCAACATTTATATTTCTTAAATAGTCATCATATATTCAATTAATCTATATTTTGATTGTTTTATATCAACAAGTTTTTTAGATGCTTAATTAAAATAAGAACTTAAATAACTTAGATGCTTTCAATTGATTATTATTAGAATAATTTATCATAAAAAATTTAGAAATTAAATTGATCATATTAGTTCACATATAAAAAGCTATATTTTTTGAATACATTTTTTATTTTATCAACATAATACAAATAATAGAAAAAAGAAAAGAAAGAGCACAAAGTAGAGAGAGAAGAGCAAAATTACAAAAAATGAAAGAGAGGGCGCTGGGTTTCGAACTCGGGTGTTTGAAATGAGAGCGAGGCTTCAAACCAACTAGACTACAATGAATTCTTTGTCTGATTACTAAATATATCCTACTAATATTCAAAACTTCTGGGGGGCCCAGGCCCCAATGTAGCTCCGCCACTGGCTCCAACAATAGACTTTGCTCTAATTTGATTAATGAAGCCGTCTATTCTTCCTCTATTTATAGAGTTTGAAAGCCTTGATGACCAAAAATTTGTAACACATCGAGATCCCCTCAACCGACTCTAAAAGTGATATTTCTCGTGCATAAAAATAAATTCTCGACTGATTTTTTGTTTGGTTGGCAAAGTCAACAACTTCATCTTTAATTAAGCTCTAAACTTGGTCCACAGTGCTATAACAATTTCCCTATTAATCTCGAACATAAAAACATTACAAGAATGCTTAATAGAGATATATAAAGAAGGCAAATGGTTTTGCTGGCAGTTTTATTTCAATCTTCTAATATTAATAATTTCGATTTTATATTATTTAATTTTGATTTTGCTTCAATTAAGATTTAGAAGAACTGGTTTGTACAAGTCAGTTTCAAAGATTAAAGTTTCGGAGTCTAAGAAGGTCAATAGTTCTTCAAAAAGCTATAAATTCCCAAATTTCTGGACCCAAGTTTCCATGAATATATGAGTAAACTTGTGCACTGCTCAGGATCTACTTAGGTTTTAGGTAGCAAGAAACAAATAAAACTTAATCTATTAAAAGGGATTTGATTAAGAAACTTACCTTAATTATATACAGTTCCATATATAAATAAACCGATAAAAATTACCATCAGCAGAGTTAAAAATAGACAATAATTACCCTAATTTCCTTATATAATTGCAGATTCCCACGTATTTGATAGTAGCACTAGTTACTAGGAGTGGGAAACATAATCGAACCGAATTTGTCCAAAAAGGTGAAATTAAAATCGAAATCGAACCCAATTTGTCCGAAAAATGGAATTAAAATCAAAATTGAACCAATTAAATTTTCGATTAACTGAAAACCAATAAGTTATTACAGTTCGATTTTCGATTAATCGAGAAATAGAAAAAATAATAATTAATAATTAAAATTATTAAATAATAAATTTAAAAAACTGAAATTTATTAAAATTAATGAAAATAATAATTGAAGAACTAAAACAATTGAAATAATAATTGAAAAACTGAATTTTTAAAAATACTTAAAATAATAATTAAAAGTTGAGGTTCTAGAATTTAAATAATTGAAATAATAATTAAAGACAAAAATGATTTTTTAGATTCGAACCAATCAGACCGATAACCCAAAAAATCAACTTTGGGACCAAATACCGAACCGAAACTGAATTTTTGGTTAATCGAACCACTTCGATTTCGATTCGATTTTCTTACAACAGAACATCGTTTAGACAGCCCTACTAGTTACACTATGTTACTTATATAATTTCAAATCCCCCGTATTTGTTAGTAGCCCAAGTTTCCATAATTAAGGAGATCGGTAAATTTATAAGTGACGTAGATATCAAGCAAGAAATAAAAAATCAACGTATCCAACCAGATACGTTTTGGTGCACCCTATTCGATTTTCCTTTTCTGATTTAGATTGGATACGAAATTACCATCCGTGAATTTGATAAACCCACAAATTAACCCACAAATTAACTTATATATATATATATATATATATATATATATATTCCACCACCACCACATTACCAAATCACACTTCATTCAATCGCTGCCAACTTCTCTTCTTTCTTGAAAGAAATCACGGCGGCCATGGCCCTCTATACCTGCAACAACAACAACTTCATCAACTCCATGGATTCGCAGCAACACCAGAAGCGCTACCATCTTCTCAACTTCATCAACAAGGGTTCGTACGGCGTCGTCCACAGAGCTTGGGACAGCCACGCCCAAGAAATCGTGGCGATCAAGCAAGAGTTCTACGGACTCACCCATTCCACCATGCGCGAGATCTCCATCCTCAACTCGCTCCCTCCGCACCCTTCGATCGTCGAGTTCAAGGGAGTGATGGTGGACGAGCGGCGCCGCGTGCTAGTAGTGATGGAGTTCCTACCGTGCGATCTCAGGAAATTGATAGACGCGAGGACGCAAGACTTCACGCTGGTTCAAGTGAGGCTGATGATGCGGCAGATAGTGGAGGGCGTCGCATTCCTGCACGACAACGGGGTGATGCATAGGGATCTCAAGCCCGCCAACATTCTCATCAACCATAACGACCGATTGAAGATCTGCGACTTCGGATTGTCGCGGCGCGTGCATGCGTGTGGATCCTACACGCCTGGTGTGGTGAGTCAGTGGTACAGAGCGCCGGAGCTTCTTCTTGGCGCCACAGACTATTCATGTGCCATAGACATGTGGTCGGTTGGGTGCATCATGGCGGAGCTGCTGCTGAGGAATGTGGTTTTTCGAGGGAATTCGGAGCTTCATCAGCTAGGCTGCATATACTTGAACGTGGGGGCGCCGCTGCGGATGAGGCTGGCTGCTGCAGCGCCGCTGCTTAGTGCTGCAGGGGTTGATCTGCTGCAGGGGCTACTGGAGATGGACCCCAACAAGAGGATCACTGCCAGAGATGCTCTCTCTCACGCTTGGTTTGCTGAGTTTTGATCAACAATTCTTGCTCTGCAGTCAATTAATTGTTTAGTTTCGTGCAGGCAATTCATGTTTTAACCATCTTGTAATTTAACAATTCATGCTTTCTCTACTGGAATATTATTCAACTAAGTGCATGTATGATCATATCTGTATCTTTTTTCTTCACTGGATAACCAAGTTTGAGAGAAGTGATCATGACTTTTTGACGTTCCATTTGGATTTCATGATGTTTATACATGGTGATTGAACTATCTCGCTTCACAAATATATTTAGTTGACCTAATCCAGGAAATTAAATAGCATTTTGCAGAACACTGGTTCTATCATAGTCCACAATCGACAAATATAGTGAAAATATAGTACGTGATGTTTGTGATATCTTTAATTATCGTCCCAATGAAAACGCTAGGGCACTATCCATATATATTTAATTTGAACAATATTATCATATGAACTTGCTCTAATTACTTAAATTAATTGTCTAGTTGTGTTGATCTACTATCTATTTCCGTCGCTTCATATATAACTTATAGAGACGGTCTCATGTGCACGTAGGAGACCACTCTCTCTCCACTCTTTCTTTCTCCCCTCTTCCTATCTAGACGTGAATTGTAGTTTGTAGTGTAGGGTCTTATATCACATCATAGCTATAACTAGGAGAATTATATGGTATAAGACTATGCATTTAATATTAATTAATTAATTTTAGTGAATTTATTTATTTTTATTTAATTATAATTTATTAATTCTATATGAGATTCAATAAATTCTAATTGTGAATTAATAAATTCTAACTAAAATTAATAAATTTTAATTTTGAATTAATAAATCTTAAAAGTGAATTAATAAAATCAAATTTTCAATAACTAAATCCTAATTTTGAATTAATAAACTCTAATTTAAATTTCTAAACCCTAATTGGAATTACCCTAATTTGAATTAATAAACCTAATGGAAATTCTAAACCTAATTAGAATTACTAAACCATAATTTTTTTATTCTTCTTTATTGAGACCAAATTTGTTTTATCTTGTATATAAAAAAGTTATTTATTTTAATGAAAGATAGATATGACTTTAAAAGATAAATTCATTCGATAAATTTATAAAATATATATGAATATACGTAAATGCATAGAGCAATAAATCTTATTATTAATAATATTATTAAAGAATAAACTTCTGAAATTTGGGGTGTTAGAAGAGAAGAGGATGAGGTGGTGAATTCCGGTGATGGCTCGTCAGATCTAGAAAGGGGGCAATGGTGGTGTTGAGGAAAGGGGGAGAGATCTGAGTTTGGATTCATTATTGAGATAATAATGGTGGTGGAGACCAATGCATTGCACATTTTTATTGCATGAGTTCTATGCATTTTTGTGGCTTTAGCGGAACCAAGGATATCTTAATAAGATGGATGGACAGTTGTGTAAATTAATAATGATGATGTTCGAACAAAACCGCGGCTGTGTAACTTTTACAAATTTGTTCGTGCTTTAAAAGTTTATCTCACCACAAGTGAGGTCTGTCTTTTTGAAATTTTAGTGTTGCTTAGGTGTATTTGTTTCTGAGTGAATTTTCAAAACCACAATGCTTGGGTGAGAATGAATTTTCCTAAAGCAAATCTTCAAAACCACAAGTCACAATGTTTGCTTTTCTAATGAATTGTTAATCCTTGATACATTATCCTTGCCATTCCATCTTTAGTTTTGTTTTCTGCTTGCTCTTGATCTGCTCTTTCAGTGTTCAGTTTTTTTATCAAGTTAGGCATGACTCTGTCTTACGAATAATGTAGGGCTCCTGAGCTGCCGATTCTTCTATGGCTTCTTTCAAAGCATTTTTGAGCATTCCTGTTGGTCGAAAAACAACTCACTTTTGGGGCCCTTGTAATGATTCTTTGTTGGCCCACCTATTTAAATAATGCCCAAAGCCCATTCACCTCTATTAACCCTCCACCTACTGCCGCCTCCATTCATTCCTTGAATTAGTATAAAGGTGAGTTAATAGGTTGAGCACCTATCAAGAAAAATAGAGGCGTCGTTTTTGCTCCAGTGGTCAGACTCTAATACTTTGTCTCTTAGTATTAATTCCTTTGTGGAATTCTAGATAAGATGAAAAGTATCTTCTTTGTGGAGAGTTCTTGGAGGTTAGGGGTTTGGGTGTGGGTTGTTGTTGTGTCAACGAGATTGTGATCTTCTCCTTTTGGACACCGTGAATGCGTGTTGCAACGACGGAGAAACCGCACCTGAGCCGAGTTTATTCAATCGTATCTCTATTTTTCTTTTTCTTGTTTCTTTGTTGCTTCTTTCCTTGTTGTGTGCAGGTGTCCAGAAAGTTGTCAGGAACAAGACGTTGAGTTGCTGCCGGGGTCGACGGAGGTGATGTCCGTAAGCGCGTTGACGACGACGAGACAGTCCGGATTCACAACAGTGGTATCAGAGCCAAGGTTCTTCCTCGTCGTAGTTGGTAAGTCGGGATCCTGGTCTTAGGATCTCGCTCTGGTAAAGCGGCTAAAACCTCTCAGTTTTAAAATTCTAGAAAACTGCCGATTGGTGCAGTATAGGATTGAGTTTTGCTTCTGTTTACCAACGTGTCACTTGTTTTTAGGCTACGTGATTAAATCGAAAATTTATTTGCCTTGAGAATATTTGCTACTCTGATTTGTATTCCGCTGCATTAAGGCTTATATATTTGTTCTTTGGTTTTATTGTGTGTCGTTATGTCTTCTTTGACAAATTATGGTTTGGCACCTTTTGATGGTAAAACGGACTTTGTTTTTTGGCAACAGAAAATGAAATGTATTTTAATTCAACAAGGCGTTTATCAAGTAATTGATGATTCTTATGATAATGAAGTTGATGAGAAAAAGAAATTTCAAATGAATCGTCTTGCTTTGTCTGCTATTATTCTGAATTTATCTGAGTGTGTTCTTAGAAAAGTAGGAAGGATGACTTCTTCTAAAGATTTGTGGTCAAAACTTGAAGAGTTATATACTGAAACGTCTTTGCCTTCTAAAATGTTTCTGATTGAAAGATTCTTCCGTTTTAAACTTGACATGTCTAAAGGTGTTAATGAAAATGTGGATGAATTCACTAAGTTAGTTCAAGACATAAAATTGACTGGCGATAAACATATTGATGATTATGCTCCATTTGCGCTTTTAAATGCTATTCCTGATTCTTACAGTGATGTTAAATCTGCTATTAAGTATGGTAGAGATAATGTGACGCTTGACACTGTTGTGAGTGCTTTGAAAAATAAGGAATTAGATTTAAAACTTGATAACGGTGCACAAGAACTGGATAAAGTCATGCATGCTAGGGGTGGAAAAATGTTTCATGATAAGGGGAAGTCAAAACTTAGATTTAAACCTAGGAAGTGCTATGGTTGTGGTGAAACGGGTCACTATATAAAGGATTGTCCTAAGAAAAATCAACATGTTGATCAGGCTAATGTGATTACTAATGAAGAAACCACGTGTGATTTGTTCTAAGGTGGAGCTATGTGGTTAAGCTTTAAGTTTAGGGTGCATGAGCTTAGGAATTTGTTTCCTTGTGTGTCTCTGTCGTTGCTCACTTTGAGGTGGAGCTTCTTCCCTTTCTTTATGCTCATGATTTGGTCTTTGTGAACTAATACATTTGTGGTTCATGCTATGTGGCTTTGTGGTTTGGTGGCTTTGTGCCAACTTCGTGGCTTCGTGATGTCTTAGTGACTTTGTGATATGCTTTGTGTTTTATGATATGTGTGATCTATGCTAGCTTAGTGATAGCAATATTTGTGATATACCGTCTATGTGATAGTTATGACGATCTTTGTGATCTTCTGTAGCTTTGTGATGATTCTTTGTGAGCTTCTAATTGTGTATTAGTTGCCTTTATGCTTTGTGATGTGTCTTCGTGAGCTTCTAATTGTGTATTAGTTGCTTTTATGCTTTGTGATGTTTCTTTGTGAGCTTTTAACTGTGTGTTAGATATCTTTGTGATTTGTGGTAATTTTTTCTGTGTGTCTTTTTTGCAGGTATGAACACGGTTAATTTATCCTTGGTTGATCTTTGTGATCATGTATGGACGTGTCTATACGTCTTGTTCCTTGCTCTGTCTGTGTGATTTTGTAGGGGACACTCGGCGAGGATGATTGTGCGGTTTGCTCTATGATGCTCACAGCAACACGGTTGGGCCAAAGGTGGAGATTGTAATGATTCTTTGTTGGCCCACCTATTTAAATAATGCCCAAAGCCCATTCACCTCTATTAACCCTCCACCTACTGCCGCCTCCATTCATTCCTTGAATTAGTATAAAGGTGAGTTAATAGGTTGAGCACCTATCAAGAAAAATAGAGGCGTCGTTTTTGCTCCAGTGGTCAGACTCTAATACTTTGTCTCTTAGTATTAATTCCTTTGTGGAATTCTAGATAAGGTGAAAATTATCTTCTTTGTGGAGAGTTCTTGGAGGTTAGGGGTTTGGGTGTGGGTTGTTGCTGTGTTAACGAGATTGTGATCTTCTCCTTTTGGACACCGTGAAGGCGTGTTGCAACGACGGAGAAATCGCACCTGAGCCGAGTTTATTCAATCGTATCTCTATTTTTCTTTTTCTTGTTTCTTTGTTGCTTCTTTCCTTGTTGTGTGCAGGTGTCCAGAAAGTTGTCAGAAACAAGACGTTGAGTTGCTGCCGGGGTCGACGGAGGTGATGTCCGGAAGCGCGTTGACGACGACGAGACAGTCCGGATTCACAACAGCCCTGTTGCTAACTGGGGTTTTGTCATTGCCGTAAGATTCTCCACCTCGATGAAAATATATAGTTTAGTTCCAAGCTGCATTAATGTTCATTTCATTCTGTAGGGACTAGTAGACCTCCGGAAATGATTTCTGGGAACATGATGCATCTTATTATGTTTGGAGTCGGATCTCAGAGATTAATTCATCTTATAATATGTTTTAACTCTTGTGTTTATCCTTGATACTTTCTATGTTTAATGATGCAGCAATGTTAATGAGGTTTGCTTGGATGGTTCAGCCGCGCAACTATCTGTCACTTGCCTGCCATGCTTGTTTTGAGAAACGTGTATACGACATTCTATTGTTATTGATGCTATGAGTGGATGAACAAAGTGTTCATGCATTTGTGTCTGATTATATAGTTTAGTTCTAAGCTGCAGTAATGTTCGCTTTTGTCACTAGGTACTTGGGAGAGAAGAAAGAGGAGGCTTCGCCTCAGTCAATAGATCATCTTTGTGTTCTATCCAAGGCTGAAATGTAGCTACAAGAAAGGAAATGGAAAATAATAGGATTGTAGATTCAAATTCGTTTTCATCTGGAGAAACTATTTTTTCTGAAGACAGTATCAAAGATCCTCTAATCTGATTAGATTCCTAGTGAATTTGTAGTATTAGTGCCTATTTTGTTCGTTTCTCTGCAATGCATTTCTGGGAATTGGATGCTGATTTTGTAGGTGCCAACCACTGGCAAAAACCGGCAGGTCGTATGCCCTATGAAATGGGCGTATTCTCCACATTATAGTTGTGGAAAATAGAAGTAAACAAATTTATCATAAAAATAGTTCTAAATTCAGGCATTAATCATGTCTTTCACATCACTTGCTTTACATAGATCCTTCAGAATGACTTCTATCCTTCGGGGCAGTAAAAGGCAAGAGGCATGATACAAAAATTTACCACATCAAAATTTGGTGTCAAAACTTTTCCTTCAAGGAATGAAGAACATATCAATCTTCTTCACCTCTCGACCTCTTGCTACTTCTCTTTGATTTCACCTTCTTATTTCCATGATGCTCTTTGGAAACCTTCTTACGTTTCACATGCGTATCTTCTACATAATCTTCTGCCGTATTTTCAACTTCTGGTGCAGGAGCTGAACCCACCATTGATGCAAAAGCCCAAGAAAGCATAAAAATGTTAGCTAAAATGTAAGGATTATACTTTATCCAATTTAAAACGTTATGTCAATCAACTGTGTAAATGGGAAAAGAGGAATTAGTAGACCTTCAATACGAAAATGGGAATCAAAGACGACAGTCGTAAGAGGTTGTTTTAAGAAAACCTGCAATCAATTAGAGATAAAACAGTTAGTTGAATATCGGATTAGAAGTAATGTCATAAGCTACATAAACACTACTATAAAACCAATAGAGATTGACCGGAGGAAAGGAATAGGAATGGCAGCATGCCCGAATTTTCTTTTCCTTTCCCATCATCAAGCAGTTTCAGTGCAAAATATATGAAAATCAAAATTCTTACTTTGAGAATAACCCATATCAAAATACACTGGCACCTTTTTATTGGGTTAGCCATTGATGATTGATCTATTTGACAAATTATACTTTCTAATATACAGGACCACTTTAAGAGGTGTTAGGCTGAGCTTATAAACTCTTTTAAACAGCTTAAAAGTTGTTGCAAAGTGTTTGACAAAATAAGCTCCTAAACAGCTTATAAACTGTGAAAATAAGCTTCAACAGCTTATAAAGCTCCCCTGTAAATAAGTTGGTCAATCCTAACTTATTTTTCATAAACTTATAAGCAACCATGAATTTACCAAAATAACCTTATTATAGTTCGTTATTTCCTACACATACACTATCAACTTCACATCTCGTCAATTTTATCTATCTAACTCATGATTCTTTCTCTAACTTATAAGATCAATTATCCAAACACTTTAACAACTTATAAACACTTGAGACATTACCTTTATAAGCTCTTGAAAAATTTTATAAGTTCTTGGAGCTTATAAGCTCTCTAAAATAAGCTTAGCCAAACACCCCCTAAGTATAGTCTACAAATGCAGATTCCCTTATAGAGCATTTTTTTACTAATCATAACATAAACATACCGCTGAGAGAAGCTGCCGTGACTGTATGTCCCAAATCCGCAAGTAGCTGTCAAGCCCTAATAAAAGCCAAATATCCAGGTCAACATATCACCAAGATATATCGAACAATTTTAGCAGGAAAAAATATGGGCATGCTAAAGGTACCATGACTTTTGTTAGATGAAACAAGAACCAAAAAAAACTACATTAGGTGCATTGGGATTTTATGCTAGAATGGATCTGAGGAAAAATTAGTCTTTACAAATTCAAACCAACATCAGTGCATAATTAGGACGTGGAAGAGAAAATGTACAACAATTCAAGAATTTAGTCATTTTTAAAGTACTCACCACAGGAGGCAATCACAGGTAGCTCGGGGTGCCTAGCTATGGATCTTATACTTCCAGAACATTTTCCTATAAAGCATCCAAGAAGTTTCCCTACAATACATAAAATAAAGATGAAATTAGAAAAAGACATCGTGTAGGTCAGAAAAAATACATAAATTATTGGGCATGTTGGCCAAATCTTAGGGAAGTGAGTGACTGAGAAACTAAGATGTCAAACTCAAAATCCCACTGGATATTAGTTCTGATATATCCCATAAAAGATGACCTATAAAATACAGATGCACAAAGTTGATTCACATAGATGACCTGTCAAAACTAAAAATAAAAGAAAATTAATCATGACATATGAAATAATTTTACTTTGGACACTAGAGAGGAAACCTTTCACAGCTTCATGTGCTTTTGGAAAGGAAACCTTATAGTATCAAGTGTATAAGGTTAATAAAAACAACATAATGCAAAATATCCATAAACAAAAGAAAAAAAATTAGAGTAAAGAAATTAAGACTTAGAAATGCAGCTATATAGAGAACTCATTATTATATCACTACAAGATACTCAAGTACCTGTACGAATGTCATAGGAAGCAAGGTCGCCTGAGCCATTTCCTATATATATTGTATTTCCATCAATATCTTCAGAAACAGCCTTAATAGAGGTTTCTCTGAAATCAATTGAAATCACAGGTCTTCTCTGAGCGGAGATGTCGTAGAGCCGAACCTGCAGATTAATAAGGTTAGTTCAGGTTATCAAGACAAGCTTCCTTTTCATGTGCTCTGGAATAGAGCTTGGATTTCAAACAAGATTATACTATTAAGGGACACATATTTCACTTACTTCATTAGAAACATGTTACTAGTACTCAACTAACCAAGTATAAAAGTTTATACATAAATGCAATGAGCAAACCAAAAAGCTTTAAGAAGTTGCAAAAGAATAATTATGGTTCATGTATATCTTTGTATGCTATTTATCAGCTCTATTGCTCAGCAAAAAGCAAGATAAATGCAGATATATCATCTGTAGTCAGGACTAAATACAAAAAATATACACAGCCTGTTAAAAATTAAATAGTTAACTATAACTTAAATTACCTGATGAGAGTTAGTCCCAGCAACAAATTTTCGATGATCATCTTTACTCAAAAAGGTTGCACATGTAAACCAAGTTGGTGTGAAGATCCCAAGGTTGTCTTTAGGGGGCTACACAAAGAAAAATCAAGCAAGTTATATGTTCAGCAAGTATTTGAAACAATTGTGAATATCTCCACAATCATAATGGAGAAACTTAATGCTTACAGATTTCGCACTCCAGATCTTCACACATTTGTGAAGATCCCATATGTTAACTTCAACACCCTTCCTGTGTTAAGACAAAGGATGTCACAACCTACTGTAGATGACTAACTATTTATTTCACTTTTAGGATTGGAAACTCAAAGAGAGCTTACCCTCCAAACAAGGCATGACTCTCATCTTCGCTCACTTTTGAGCACAAAATATTACCCGATTCACATACACTCCACACTGTCGGAGAAGGATCACGAACAGACTCAGCTGGAGTTTTGCCGAATTTGACTGATTCCATTCTCACATGTCCTTTTGTTGTGGAGGCAAGCAGTGTACATGACCTAAGTCAAGAGTCAAGTTCTCATGAGATAATAATTAGAAAAGGACCAAGAAAATGTTTGCATAAGAAGCAGAAAGGTAGTTTTGACATTAACATTCACTAAATTGCCATGATACCTAGATGACGACTCTGATTTATGTTTTTGCAACAAATGCACTCCAATAATGGCATCATCCTCAGGACTGACTGTAGACTGACATAAATCCGGAATATGAACTTGAATATTCCCGTTTATAGCACTAATAACTTCAACCTGTCATATAAAAAATTACTTATGGCGGTGAATCACATAAAAATTCATTATGCAATACGGCCTTCACATGGTTTTCCAAAAGCAAGAAAAATAAAAACTTACTGATCCAGATTTCCTTGCAATACCGACCAGCTGCAAGATTTTCACATTTCCATGCAATACAAGTGACATAAACAAAGATTAGAAGATATGACAGAAATATTCACAAGTTTTAGGAGTACTCCATCCTCCCAATTATATAGTCCATTATTACTTTTTGGTATGTCAAAAAATGTTACTGTTACATATACCCCTAAATAATCTGTAAATTTTGAAATATTGAAACAGTGTACATTGAACCGGAAAACATTAAACAAGGCCATGTATTAAGTTTGCTTGTTGTAACTTGTTTTCCCAATACAGGTCTTTAATCAACATTGAAAAAAAAATGAGGACCATATAATTAGGAATAAGAGAGTAAGGAAGGCCTTAAGGCTCGAAAAAAGTTAAATCTCATTGACCTCAACAACATTCTATGTCATTATGAAATATGTCCTCTATTTGATTCAATAATGTTATAAGACATTTTAGAAAATAGCACAAATTTGAAGCCATATGGTCCAGAGCATATGCAGTAAAACGTCAAAGCATCTCTCACCCCCAGTAAACTTTGCATTTCATCAACTGCAAACAGTTTCCAACAAAGAAAAAAGGTCCTAAATATAACATTTCAACATTTTTGATGATTTTATCAATTATCATAGATCACCAAAGAAGTTATGCATGACTTGTCAATGCATACATGATTGCTAAGCAGATATAGGTTTCTCGAAACAGCAACATTTTTACATAGTGAATAACATATAGTTCATATAGATGCTATCCAATAACCTAATAAACTAAATAGGTAGGAAAACCACCAAGACTCCATTTTAAGTTTTGAAATAACATCATTGTTGATTAGTCTCAACCATGTACACTTAACGTAAACAAACATGTACAATCTAAGTGTGCCATACACAAAGAAACAGCACTAGCATAAGCTTTTCTTTTTCATCAAAACCTAAAACCAATAGCCAAAGAGGTCAAAAACAGTTACCGGGTCAGACTCCCAATCAAGAATTGAAGCTGAGAGGACACATTTGGAGGCGTCAGGGTCACCCCATCTTTCCAACACTTTAGTAGTATGTCCGTTCTGCCCGCCGTGTGCCTCCAAAACTGTTTGATAAATTTCAGATCAAGAATTTAACAAATTTCTGCATGCAACTTGAAAAATAGAAACAGTTGCTGGCTGATTGTGATAGCTCATGACTCATGTTTACCTTTGACAAGGCCGAGAACGTCAAAGGTTAGGGCTCGTAATGGAGGGCAACCGGAACTCTCCACTGTCGTTGTACGCGGCATAACTCTTCCAAATCTAATCTATATTCAGAGAGGCAGACCAAAATCAATAAATCTGTAATATCCCATTTTTCTATAAATAGATTGTAGAAGAATTCTTGAGTTTAGAATTTAAGTCCAACAAAGGATTCATTAAAATTTTAAAAAGAAAATTGAGTGATTTTGCATAATTTAAATGAATGAAATTATGTGTCTAAGTGAATTTATCTCTATGTATGGCACACTTATTAGAAAAATTATTGGATTAATTTTGAGTTTAGGCATGTTTGAATGATTAACTGACCACCATTATTTTCCTACTTAGGCCATGTTTTAACTTATGGATGTTTAATGTATTGGGCCTTTAATATTTGTGGGCCGAACATTTATGATTTAGAAGCTCAAATATTTAAACCAGATATTTTGTTAATCCAAATTAATTAATCTTAATGATGGATTAATGTTTTACGGTTCCAGCTTCCTCCACGATAGCCTTCCTGGTTCTATTTAACCTTAGCCATTCTCACCTTTTACATCCACAACTGAGCTGTGTTTTCTGCTCCAAATAGTAGTTCTCAAATTGGCAAAATATTTCCTTTAGTTCTCTCTTATACAACAAAGGCTTTCTTCCTTATATCTCTCATTTCTTCTGCAGTAAACCAACAATTCAAAGATAATCGAAATGTACCCCTACATTTTTCATATTTTTAGTACACCAACTCTCAGATTTAAAACGCAGAGAATCATTTAAAACAGCAAACTATCACCTCTGAATCCCAGATTATCTTTGCAGACTTATTACACAGCATAATCCTTCTCAAGGTTTGCCTCTAAATTCCATTTACTCAAGACCATCCAAATAGAAGAAACAAAATATGATATTGATGCAAGCAGCCAAGTCGTTAGCATTACGACAATCTATCATATTTATATCATTCTTCACACGCCACAAGCCAACTCATACATCGATAATATATGATTTCATAGTCTGGAAACCTTAAAAATTAAAACGAAATTAGAAGCATAAAAACAGAGACCAGAAGAAAGATAAACATGAAATAGGAATAAAAATAATAACAAGAGTTTACTTTCTGCCTAAATGTATCTTCTTTGCTGAATATTCTAGGATTTGTAGCAGAATACTAGTATACAAAATAGAAGCTAACACCCAAATCATCTTTCGATAATAAATGAACTACACATCCACTTTACACAGCATCAAGCCATCACCGAAGTACAATTTGAACATAGATAGACACACATAAAATTGGTAAACAAGAATAACAAATAAAGATTTATATACCTAAAGGTGAGATAAGAAAATTTGAACTTAGTGTGTGCGAGCTTGGGTCGTTTCTGCAAAACGAGGGGGAGGGCACCGGTCTTCTGTTTCTTTTCGGCGAGATTACGAGAGATGGAGCAGGGACGATGGCGCCTCGGCTCAACACCGTTGCGTCGGCCGAGAGAGAGAGCGAGGAGAGATGGCTGGTACTGCTCCTGTTCCGTCGATTGGAGAAAGGACGATGGCAAAAGGCTGGGACGGCGACGGCGCGAACGTTTCTGTGGCCGGCTGAGATGGTGGTGGATATGACGGTGATGGGCCTCCGTAGAAGTCTAGATCGAGTAGGAGCAGAGAGAGTAGAGGTTAGATGATGGGACGACGTGGTGGCTGTGGCACTGCCGGCCGTAATCGGCCGCCGGAAATGTCAGAGGCGGCGACGGGAGAAATAGGGAGGGAGACGGAGGTTGAGAGAGACAGAAGAGGCTAGGCAAAGGACGGTGTGTCGGCCGTGGTGTCGCCAGCCGAAATTATCGCCGGAGATGGGAGACGCAGCGGCAGTAGGACGGAAAAGACAGACAGAGACGTTCCTGTTACGTGTGTACGCATGAAGTGTGAGAATGGGGAGATAGGAAAGAGAAAGGGAGAGGGAGACGGGAAGGAGCTAGTTACGACTTGGGCGACGAACGTCGGATTCCAGAGAGGCGGCGGCGGCGGCTCCCGACCGGCGGCGCAAGGAATCGAGAGAGAGAGAGAGAGATCAAACGGGGGGGTGTGATTAGGGTTTAAGTTGTTTCTTTGGGTTGGACTTTTATTAATGTTAATGGACCGAGCGAGCTTAAAGCCTTGGGCCCAAATGAAATAAAATCATAGTTGGGCTTATTTCCATTAATTCGACCAGTAATTGGGCAATAAAGTGGGCCGAAATAAAAATAAATTGGTTATAAATGGTTATAAATTATTAGCCAGTTAAATTAGTTGTTGGGCCCAAAGTGAGAGTTAAATTATTTAATTAAAAAGTTTTAATAACTTGAGTCGCAAGAATTAGAAGAAAAATCTAATAATTTCTCGAACTACGATCATAATATGTAACGAAGTTGCATAGCGAATGTTGGTTAGCATATTGGCAAAGTTTGAGCTTAGGCTAAAATTTATATGAATCATATGTAACGAAGTTGTAAATCGAATAGTAGGAATTGAAGCAAATTTACTTAAGAAAAGTTAATTAAATTAACATATGAAAATTTAGGAATTTATTTCGAATTGTTGAACAACTTGGGAATATGTTGCGACCGATATGAGAAACTTGCAGTCTACATGTTTAATGCAAATTTGAAGCGTTTTAAGTCTTCTAAATTGTTAGGATAAAAAGATAGAATTTCTAAAGAGAATTCGAGATACTAAAACAGGTTTTAGAAAATGAAGGGTAAATCCCTAATAAAATCCTTAATAGAATAAAATCATGAACTCCTTTCAATAAGAATAATAGTTCATTCCGAATATCTTACATTTTATTCTTACAATAAAGGTTGGCAAGGAAGTGACTACGGAGCAACGAGGTAGAGTTTGTGATCATGTGAGCAAGAATTGCTAATAGGTGGGCTTTCTTATATATAAACAAAGTTAAACGCTATGTTTGAGTAGTTATTTTCTTTCAAAATATTTGATTGTAAATCTTTTCAGGTATTGTCTTGCGATAAATATTTTGAGATTTATGTATGATACATATCTATGTTGGCAATGCCAAATTTATAAGCTAACGAATTCGGGTCCTGTGCGGGTCAGTTTCTCGTCACGGCTAATGTACACAAGGACCGTTAGTCATCTCAGGGGTTGGCCAGTCAGGTGTCTGTGGAATGTGACCACCTTTCCGACGCAACAGTTACAGATGACCGTGAGAAGTGGCCGCTTCTATGGCACGATAGTTACAGATATGGTGATTACAAGAGAACTTAATCTGCGCAGACAAGCTTTAGTTTCACAAAAGAATTTAGTAAGCTTGGGCCTTTTAAGATAAAACACATTGCGTTACTATTGAGATGACATGACAATTTACAATTCAATAAAGTTTATTATATTATGGTACCACACACCATTTTTCCACCTATTTTGAAAAATATTAAATTATTAAATTTAAATTTATATGGTTTTTTCATTCAATAAAATTGATTATGGTCGGCCACATTATGGTCGAATAGCATCACTTTTACAATTTACATAAATATGTATGTATCTTTAGGCATCTGACCACTGATTGCTTTTGTACTCAACTCAACCCTGCATATATTTCTAAATATGCAGGTTGAGCTGTGATGTGAATAGTGAAGTGCAGAGTCAGTTTTTCTCGAGTTTAGTTAAAAAATGTCCCGATATATATGCTTCATATGTATATCCCAGCTATGCTTTTCCGCTACAAAATACTTGATTATATTTTAGTTATAATTATCAGGTCACGATTTCCCGGCTTAGCTGTCATTAGCAAAGTCCGGTCGTGACAGCGGCAGACGACGGCATGAAGGTGTGAATCCCGTTGTTGTCCGTTCTGCCTAAGAAATAGAGCGAGCAAAGTTGGAAGTTGCGCTCGGTGTAGGGTGGCAGTGCTGCTGCCATAACGACGGAGGCCTGCGATGGCCTTGTAGTCGGAACTAGGGGAAGATGAGAGAGGGGGTTGAGCGAGTTGAGGTAGAGAATCAGGAGAGACGAGAGCTGGTTGAGCAAGAGAGTATGAAGGATAGATAGAGGCGATAGGGGGTGAGAAAGTGGCTACTGGAGCGAGGTCGCCAGAATCAACATAGCAGCAACGGCATTGAGGAGGCGGCATGAAGGAGAATTGGGGGAGACATGGGGGTTTGATGTTGGGGATTTCCAGAGAGGGATAGAGAGATATAGTTTATGATAGAAAGTGTTGGGTTCTTAGTATTTTCCTATGTTTTTGCCTTTTTGGGTTATGTAATGAGCTTTTGTTAATTTTTGTCTTATTCTTGTACAGATGAAATTCTTTTAATATGAGTTGGGCCAAGCTTAAGGACTGCTTTAAATAAGTTTTGGGTAGCGATTTTGGGCCTTTAATTATGATTTTACTTTTGATCTTGAATTAATGTGGAAGAAAGGAATGAGTCCTTAGTTAAGTTTTAATCGAGTCTAAATTAATGTTTGATTAATTGTGTGGTTTAATTTTCATACTGATTGTGCTCTGGTCATAATGTGAGGATTTTTATTAAGTGATATAAAGATTAATTAATTACATAAATAAATATTATTATATGTATATATTAAGTATATATATATATATATGCTTGAATATATGTTTAAAGCATGAAAATAGTTTATTTGAAGTAAACTGAAATTTCATATACTTTTAAAAGTATTTTATAATTTTATTTTTCCAAATCAAATTGAGTTTTCAAAGTAAAAAGTCGAGCAAGTGTAGCGAATCTAGTTAGAAAAGTGACGAAAAGTTATGATAGATATTAAGGCTGACTTTTAGGACTATAATCCATATTTTTGAAATCCATATTCAACTGAATCACATCATTGAGCATGAATATTGAAGGATATAAAGTGTGTGTGTGTTGGTCTAGTGGTAGAGTGGTTAATGCCGAGGTAAAGGTGCCGAGTTCGAGTCCATGTGTGTGACCTTTAAAATTTCGTATTAAAAAAAAAAAAAAAAATATTGAAGGATATGGTTATGCAATTGGAAGGGATTGTATTAAGGGGCCTATTTTACCCCTATTATTAAAGAAAATCGATGCTTTCTCATTTTTCCCTAATATTCTGCCTTAATCTATTGCCTTCAATCAAATTCGTTAGTTTAGTTAGGATCTATGATTTAAAATGATTCTTATTGTATATTCTAATGAGAGTTTTCACAATAACCATTATGTGCAAAGTTGTCAACAGGCTGGGTTTAGCCCGAATGCCAAATGGACCGAATTGGCCTAGGACCACCAATGAAGCAAATTATATTTTAATTGATTTTATTCGAATATATCGGTTTGGCCGACTGATAATACCCAATTTTGTACAAAGAGGGCATGAGCTTTGCAAGATGAACTTGTTCACTTCCTATGTACTAGATTTGAACTAGTTCTCAGTTATCACACTAAGATTAACTCTTATTGGACCATTATTTATTCAGTAACATGAATGTACATCTTCCTAATTTTTTTGACCTAATGTAGAATAAACCACCAAGATTGTAAAAGAGTCTAGTATATATTACACGCGTTAATATACAACAATAGTTTTCTTCCACAACACCAATTCGAAAAGGGACAATATTTTGAATTAACAACGTTGATATCTCGATCTACACCATGTAATGAAATTATTCATTATGAGCTTCATTTTTTATTATTGTAATTCTAAATTATACAAAAGAAAATGCTTATATTATCAAAGAAAATGTTCGTATCTAGAAGTTGATAATCTTTTATGCATTTAATGCATATATTGAAAAGTGGCTTGGTGGAGATGATATTAACTTGGATCTCATGAATACACAACTTAAATCTGAGACCACATAATACATAAATGAATGAGGCTAGGCATGTAGGATCCTACTTAAATCAAAATCTATCACAAACCAATTATATTATGAATAATAAATAATAATATTGAATATATATAAATTTTGAATAATAAACCATAAAATTGACTTAACCCTCATTTTAAAATAGAAAACCCTATCTTGAATATTTATGTCCTAATTTTGAATTAATAAACCCTATATGAATTAATATCATAATTTTGAATAATAAACATATTTCATTAATAAACTTTACATGTGAATAATAAATATATTAGTTTAATAAATAATTTTGAATTAAAATCATAATTATAAATTAATAGTTATAATTATAAATTAATAAAATCTAATTATTCTTATTCATTAACAAAATTAAAAACAGTGAGAAAATTAAATCTCAACCATTGATATCACCCAAGTTTTATCATGAAAGGGTAGCTAGGCATTCATTCACTTCATCAAAATCCTTCCAAACCAATCATTTCAAACCGATATATGGTGAAGAACTCATATAGCTTATAGTCATCCTTCACTTTAATGTTTTATTTCCCGTTTATCCAGCCCAAAATTGCTAAAAATATAAAAAAAGAAGATTTTTTCGAATATTTTATCGGTATTTCTCAGTACATTACTACACTATTTATTCTTATACCGTATGACTATTATCTACCTAGTGTTATTTTCTCTGTCATATGCTTACTAAACAATAGATTCACATTATTAACATTATATCACGTGAATATTTCTGTGCCGCCAGAATGTCGTAATCCCATTAAAAGAAGACGACAGTAATTCACTACTTTATTTTTGTACTTTATTTTCAAAGCATTCTATTGACCATAATTTATTTTAAATCTGGCAGTTTTTTATTTATTTTTTCTTCTGTCAAATGGAAATATTGAAAAGTCGCCAATGTTATCGGGATGTAGAAGAAAGGGAGGCAAATGACAGTTGGGTTGGGTTTGACTGGCTGAAGGGGTGAATTTAAATTTAAATCTTTATAATATTATGAATTATGACTATATCGTTTTGATACATTTTTCTTATCCACAATGTTACCTTTTGAGCTGAAAATAGGGGTGAAAAACAGTTCGGGTTCGATTAATCGTATCGATTTTTTTGTTAATCGAATTGAAATTTTCATAAATTTTAAAATCGAAGTCGAACCGTTTATTAAGTTTGATTAACCGAAAATCACGTCGTTTATTACGGTTCGATTTTTGGTTAATCAAAAATCGGAAAAACCTATAGTTTTTTTATTGTAATTACACAACTACATTATATAGTCTAAATGTTATATAGTTATTATTAAACTAAATTATGATAAAGTAATTGTTGTTTTATTTTTAGTTTTATACAGTTGACTTCAAATAATTTATTTAATTCCTTGCATATATTAATTAATTACTCAATCTATCATGCACATAATTTAAATTTTTTGATATCCTACGACTACGATTAATTATAAATTTTCTAGCCACTAAAATGAAAAAACCATATGCTCACTATACACATATGATGAGACATAGTTGTAAAAATAAAAAGAAAAAATAGATTTTTTTGTTTTTTGGTTATTAGCCGTTTAGTTATCGGTTAACCGAAAACCAAAAAAATAAATATATTTTACTGCTAACTGAACGCAAATCAAATATACAATGTTCGGTTAACCAAATATGGTGCGATTTCAATTCGATTCGATATTAACCGATAACTGTTTCCCCAACCCTAGTTGAAAATAGACTCCAAAACATTTTTTGTTGATTTTACTTTATGTATTGAGTGATATTATCAATAATTTATCATTTTATTTTATATTTTATTAAAAATTTATAATATTAAGATTTAAATTGTGTAATTACTGTTCAGTTTTTAGTTAATAAAGAATCGAAAAAACCTATAGTTTTTTTATTTTAATTATATAACTACATTAAATAGTCTAAATATTATATAGTTACTATTAAACTAAATTATGATAAAGTAATTGCTGCTTTATTTTTAGTTTTATACAGTTGACTTCAAATAATATATTTAATTACTTGCATATATTAATTAATTACTCAATCTATCATGCACATAATTTAAAAATTTTGATATCCTACGACTACGATTAATTATAAATTTTATAGCCACTAAAATGAAAAAACCATATGCTTATTGTACACATATGATGAGAATATGGTTGTAAAAATAAAAATAAAAATAGATCTTTTGGTTTTTCTGTTATTAACCTTTTAGTTATCGATTAACCGAAAACCAAAAAAATAAAAATATTTTACTACTAACTGAACGCAAATCAAATATACAATGTTTGGTTAACCGAATATGGTATGATTTCAATTCGATTCGATATTAACCGATAACTGTTTCCCCAACCTAATTGAGAATAGACTCCAAAACATTTATTGTTGATTTTACTTTAGATTTTCAGATGTCTTTGAGTATTATTATCAATAATTTATCATTTTATTTATATTTTATTAAAATGTATAATATTAAGATTTAAATTGTGTAATTTATACTTTTCAAGATGCATCAACGGAAACTCTGGAATATATTAAAAACTGTGCAAAAAGGGATGCAATAAATGTATTGAGGTGACGGTTGCAGCCATTGAATACGTACCCATCTACTTCTTCTTCAGACGTCCATCATCAGCAAATTAACTCACATTTCCATGGCGGAAATTCAATCTGTCCACCGCAGCAGCAGCATCGATCCCAAAAGCGGCTATTGCTCCCAAACCAGAATTTACCGCAGCCTCCACCCCGCCGTCTCTCTCCCTCCGCCCTCCGCGCCTCTCTCCATTTCCTCCTACGCCATATCCCTCCTCCACTCCCCCACCACCCCCACCTCCGGCGCCCTCTCCACCACCGCATTCCTCATCGACGCTGACACGGGCCACCGCCTCACCTACTCCGGTTTCCTCCACCGAGTCAGCTCCCTCTCGTCCTCCCTCAACTCCCTCATCTCCAAAAACGACGTCGCTTTCGTCCTCTCCCCGCCCTCCTTCCACATCCCCGTCCTCTACTTCTCTCTCCTCTCCCTCGGCGTCGCCGTCTCGCCTTCCAACCCGCTCTCCTCCCCGTCCGAGCTGGCTCACCAAATCCAGCTTAGCAAACCCTCTATCGCCTTCTCCACCTCATCATTCGCGCACAAACTTCCGCCTAATCTCCCCGTCGTCCTCCTCGATTCCCCGGAGTTCCTCTCCATGCTCGAATCTAGGTCTCCAGTCAGCATCGCCGCCGCCACCTTGAACCAGTCGGATACCGCTGCCGTCCTCTATTCATCAGGCACCACCGGTAAAGTCAAAGGCGTCGTGTTGACCCACCGCAACTTGATAGCTGTGATAACGGGATTTTATCACAAAAAGCTTTCCAACGACTCAAAAGATAACGGCGTTTATGTTCATCCTATTTCGCTTTTCACGCTGCCGTTGTTCCACGTTTTCGGCTTCTTCATGATGATAAGGGCTGCGTCGCTGGGGGAGAGCCTGGTGCTGATGGGGAAGTTCGATTTCGTGAAGATGCTGGAGGCTGTGGAGAGATACAGAGTGACGTATATTCCGGTGGCGCCGCCGCTCATCGTGGCGATGGTGAAGTCGGATTTGGTAGACAAGTATGACTTGAGCTCTCTGCAGCTCCTGGGATCGGGCGGAGCGCCGCTGGGAGAGGATGTTGCCGAGCGTTTCAAGGCTAAATTCCCTCACGTGGATATTGTCCAGGTGCGCATCGCAAATCCGCCATTTTGTGTTACCTTAATACTTAATCATTAAATAAGTGCCCTTAATCGATGTGTATTTTTACTGTATCAGCATATTCTTTCTTAAAGTGTAGTTGAATAATATTAAAAGCAATTCATTTGATATGTGGTTGGAAATTTGGTTTTGAGACAACTAGTTGGGGACTCTGTTCACGGAGTATTTTGGTTATTTTGTTGGGTTGATGTGTCTGGCCATTTCTTGCTCTATTCTTTAATTTATTGGATCTTGAAGTTTACGTTACTTATAAGGACAAGGTTTAAACTAGTTTAATAGGTCAATTGGGATCCTTTTCATTAGTGTTATTGACTGTACATTTGTTTATTTATGACCGTATATGGGAAAGATTCGGATTCAGGAGATGATGAACACAGAAAGTATTCTTCACTAGTGGAAGTGTGGCATAGCCGTGTTGCTGAAAAGATTGTATGGAAACCCACTAAAAGTTTATCGTGATAAACAATGTCTTTAGGAAATGTAACACATTATGGGTTTAATATTTGAATAAGAAAGTTAAAACAACAGCAATCAAACTCATCATTCTTGCCTTTAGTCTTTTGGTTTATGTGCAACAACAGCGCTCATGGATCCCTTTGAAAATCATGAAAATTGATTCTATGAAGGATTTACAATGTGAGAGAGGTACATTTGGTAGTTTGGCATAAAATCTGAAACTTGTATAGACTGAGATGTTTCTTTCAAATGTGGAGGAAAAGGCTTTTCTGCCTAGAGTCATTCATTACTCTCTCGGATCAAACTGATTAAAAGCTCATCATCTGTATTTTGCTATCCTGGTTTGAGATTCAATGGGGGCATTGGGCATTAGACTTTCTTTGGCATGTCCTAATCGATTACTCTTTATGATCCCCGACTAGGTTCTGACTTGAGAACTTCGGATACAATATGCTATACCCTATAAGAAAATTATTGTGTAAACTTCTTTAATTGGCTAGAAGATCGACTTCTTGAAATCTTCCCAGCTTGCTTGAATCTCGAGATTACATTCTGTGTTATTATCTAGATATGATCTCCACAAGTTTCCTCAATGTCCATGCTGAATTGGAACAAATGCTTTGTAACCTGAAACGATGACCCTATTTTACTCTAAGAGTTTGCAGAAATATGCTCTAAAATGCTACTTAATTGTGATTTGAATGTATGACTGCATAGTTGGAACTGCATATTTCCACATGATTGGATTGAACAAGAGTTTGGAACTGTAGTAATATAATTGAAAATTCATGGACATGATGACATATGTTCATTTAAATTTAACTCATTGTTAATTCAGTGATGTTGCCTGCGCTCGAATATTCAGACTTCCGAGCTATAGGAGAAAATAATTCATATCAATGAATACTTTCTTTTGTTTTTACATATTGCTTGGATGTTGTTTGTTTTGGGTACTTTGATTTATGTTTAATAGTAACTTAGTTTTCTCTAGGGCTATGGTTTGACTGAGACTGCAGGAGGGATCACACGTACAACTGAAGATGAGGAGGCCAAACGATATGGATCTGTAGGCCGCTTGGCTGAGAACATGGAAGCCAAGATAGTTGATCTTGAGAGTGGGGAGTCCTTACCTCCTGGACAACGTGGAGAGTTATGGTTACGAGGCCCTGCAATTATGAAAGGTAATAGATTAATTGACATGATGCTTTCCTTGTGTTTTCATGTCGTGAAAAGTACTTGCATGTTTCCAAGTCATAATATTGATTATTCCCTACATTATCAGTTGCCTGGGTAATTCATGCCCTGTTCATGGTTAGAAAACTTGTCCCTATTTTACACATGTGCTTGAAATTCATTGACTCTACTCGTTAGTGTAAAAGCACATATATGTGCATTTACTTGTTTATCACCTAAACGATTGAAACTCCATCTATGTGCTTAAGCAGTCTAAGCCTGCTGGATAAGGTACCTGGTGACATGGTGGTACCATATGCAGTGACAAGAAGCAACATCCTCTACTTTGTTAATGTGAGAATAAAAAATGAAAAGTGTATGAATCATATGTGTCGAGTGGAATTCATAGGCCTTTGCACGTTTGATGAACAATAATCAGTAGATAGTGATCATGGAAATAGTCAGTAGCCTGGTGTTCTAAATTGCACATAGAACGCCCTACATTTTATCTCTTAGATCGGAATGAAAATTTATTCCACAGGATTATCTTTACGATATCTATGATTAATGGGATCAATGTGCAACTCTCACAGGTTATGCAGGAGATGATGCAGCTACAGTTGCAACCTTGGATTCAGAAGGGTGGTTAAAAACTGGAGATCTTTGCTATTTTGACTCCGACGGGTTACTCTACATTGTTGATCGGTTGAAAGAATTGATAAAGTACAAGGGGTACCAGGTGATCCTTTTTACACTCAATTTTTTTTATTTTTCTATTAGAAGGGGGCTGATTTGGCATCGACAATGGATTCATCCGCAGGTTCCTCCAGCAGAGCTGGAACATTTACTTCAGTCAGTTCCTCAAATTGCTGATGCAGCTGTGATCCCGTAAACATTCTTGACTCTTGATTCTAACTTTCTTTTTCCATGTTGGTATCATGGTTAATTTTCAGTGTATTTGAGTTTCCTACCTCTTATTGGCTGTGGCTATGCAGATATCCTGATGAAGAAGCAGGTCAGATACCCATGGCCTATGTTGTGATAAAACCTGGTGCCACCATTTCTGCAGCTCAGATAATGGAGATCGTCGCTAAACAGGCAAGTCAACTTACTTCCATAAACTGTAGTTATCTGTACTCTTCAACCAGTTAAAGTGCTAAGTTTTCCTCTTTACGATTGTGGCAACTGCAAGTAAAGATATTGTAGTAAATCTATGTTACAGGTTGCTCCATATAAGAAGATTCGACGCCTCACATTTGTGAATTCTATCCCAAAATCTCCAGCAGGAAAGATCTTGCGGCGGGAGTTGGTTCATCTTGCTCTCTCCACTTCATCTAAACTGTGAAAATGAAATATATCATATTTTGGTAGCTCTCAATTGAAGGGGGAACATTTAAAGAGTTGTTTCCAGTTGTTCTTTCTTCTGTAATAGACCAATATTTAAAGGTCTAAGCGAAAATAAAGAACTAATGACTGTTGAAGTTTTTGTGAGTTTCTGCCTCCCAACATATTGGACAAATTGTTAGAGAATAATCCAACGTTACTGAAACAGTTGTAAAGTGCAGCAAAAGTAGAAGCACACAATGGAATAGTTTTTGTCTATTAAGTTATTAAATTAACTCATAGTATCTATAAGTTGTGATTCGATAGCAAATACGATAGAAGAATATCTCCTTACTACTATAAAAAACAATACAATAAAAATAGAGATCTAATCTTATTTAGAAAAATTGTACTAAACTTTGGAGAAGATGTTGGTCAACAAACTCATTAGTTTCTCCAATAATAAACTTTGCTATGAATGAATTGGATTAATGAAGCTATTATTTCTCCCTTTATTAATAGAGTTTGAAAGCTTTGATGACCAAGAATTTGTAGCACGTCGAGATCCACTTAACTGACCCAGATGGTGTAGATCTTGCCCTTGAAAATCAACTTCCCAACTGATTTTTGCTTGGTTGATAAGATCAATAACTTCATTTTCAACTAAGCACTAAACTTGGTCCACACTTGCATAATGTTACAAGCATGATTAATAGAGATATATGATGAAGACAAAATCTATAGTAAATTAGAGTTATCCTGACTCTTAACAGTTTTGTTTGGAGTTTTATTTCATCTAGCATAATGTTTAATTTTGATTTTGTTTTAATTGAGATTTAGAAGAACTGGTTTGTACGAGTCAGTTTCAAAGATTACAGTTTCGGGGTCTAAGAAGGCCAATGGTTCTTCAAAACTTTATAAATTCCCAAATTTCTTGGCCCAAGTTTCCATAATTGAAGATATGAGTAAACTTGTGCACTGCTTAGGATCTTACCTAAGTTTCAGGAAGCAAGCAACGGCAAATCAAAACAAAATCTACTAAAAAGGATTTGATTACGGAACTTACCTTAAATATGTAGAGTTCGATAAATAAACCGATAAATATTACCATCAGCAGAGTTAGAAACAGACAATAATTTCCCTACTTTCCTTGTGTAATCTCAAATTTCCCCGTATTTGTTAGTAGCCCTAGTTTCCATAATTAAAGAGATCGGTAAATTAAAGATATCAAGCTACAGATAAAAACGTCAACGTATTAAACCAGATACGTTTATTCGGTTTTCCTTTTCTGATTTAGATTGGGATACGAAATTACCATCCCTGAATTTGATAAACCCACAAATTACCTTATATATATTCTACCGCCCCCACATTACCAAATCATACTTCATTCAATCGCTGCCAACTTCCCTTCTTTCTTGAAAGAAATCACGGCGGCCATGGCCCTCTATACCTGCAACAACAACTTCACCAACTCCATGGATTCGCAGCAACACCAGAAGCGCTACCATCTTCTCAACTTCATCAACAAGGGTTCGTACGGCGTCGTCCACAGAGCTTGGGACAGCCACGCCGAAGAAATCGTGGCGATCAAGCAGGAGTTCTACGGACTCACCCATTCCACCGTGCGCGAGATCTCCATCCTCAACTCGCTCCCTCGGCACCCTTCGATCGTCGAGTTCAAGGGAGTGATGGTGGACGAGCGGCGCCGCGTGCTAGTGGTCATGGAGTTCCTACCGTGCGATCTCAGGAAATTGATAGACGCGAGGACGCAGGACTTCACGCTGGTTCAAGTGAGGCTGATGATGCGGCAGATAGCGGAGGGCGTCGCCTTCCTGCACGACAACGGGGTGATGCATAGGGATCTCAAGCCCGCCAACATTCTCATCAACCGTAACGACCGATTGAAGATCTGCGATTTCGGATTGTCGCGGCGCGTGCATGCGTGTGGATCCTACACGCCCGGTGTGGTGACTCAGTGGTACAGAGCGCCGGAGCTTCTTCTTGGCGCCACAGATTATTCATGTGCCATAGACATGTGGTCGGTTGGGTGCATCATGGCGGAGCTGCTGCTGAGGAATGTGGTTTTTCGAGGGAATTCGGAGCTTCATCAGCTAGGCTGCATATACCACAATGTGGGGGCGCCGCTGCGGATGAGGCTGGCTGCTGCAGCGCCGCTGCTTAGTGCTGCAGGGGTTGATCTGCTGCAGAGGCTACTGGAGATGGACCCCAACAAGAGGATCACTGCCAGAGATGCTCTCTCTCACGCTTGGTTTGCTGAGTTTTGATCAACAATTCTTGCTCTGCAGTACATTAATTGTCTAGTTTCGTGTGGCTACTGCTTCATCTTGTAATTTTCATGCTTTCTCTACTGGAATATTATTCAATATAGGAGAAATTTTCTCAACTAAGTGTGTATGATAAGTACTGTTATCTTTTTCTCTAGAAAACCAAGTTTGAGAGAAGTGTTCATGACTTTTTGACGTTCCATTTGGATTAATTTCATGATGTTTATGCATGGTGATTGAACTATCTCGCTTCACAAATATATTTAGTTGACCTAATCCAGGAAACTAAATAGCATTTTGCAGAACATTGGTTCTATCATAGTCCACAATCGACAAATATAGTGAAAAAATAGCATTCTTGAGCACATGATGTTTGTGACATTCTTTAATTATCGTCCCAACGAAAACCCTATATCTATTTAATTTGAACAATATTATCATATGAACTTGCTCTAATTACGTAAATTAATTGTCTAGTTGTGTTGATCTGCTATCTATTTCCGGCGCTTCATATATAACCTGTAAATATCAACTCGAGGCAAAAGTGGATATAGATTAAACAGAAGTTGGAAATTGTATCCACCATTTTAAAAGAGAGAAATAGTAGACTGCAGACAGTATTTTAGTTAAAAGTCCCAAATCCCTTATTCCTTTTTCACCATCATTTTTCACAATTTCGAAAATAAGATTCATTCAAATGAGAAAATCAAAAAATTGAAGCTGAAATTTTGGAGAAAAATCACTAGCAATTTCCAATGAGTTTCTTCAAAGTAAAATCGATATTTTCCGACGATATTAGTTAGTAGACGACGTTGAACATACAATTTTATGCTACAACAGCAAATTTAGAGGTAAAATTTGAGAATTTTTATGTTTTTCGACGACGTCTTTTTTGGAAAAAAATCCAGCAGCTGATCAAGTTTGAGAAAAGAGCGTACAGTATTATTTTTATTATTGATATGTTTTATTTAGTATATATATCGAAATACATGTGACATGCGTTGTGCTTTTATGAATTTAGAGTTAGGGTTTGATGTTTTATTCATGAACACATGAACCACACGCTTTTATATAGGGTTATATATGCAGAAAAGAATAAATTGTGTAACAATGTTATTAGCACTTTATACGATTCCACCCTTTTACGTATAACTGTGTAAATAACATTATTATACGATTTCATTCTTTTCAGTGAAACCGTGTAACATTTTTATTAACATTTGTACACAATTTTACTCATAATAAGTAATATAGTAAGAGTAGTTTTATAAGCGTGACTACCATTTCACTATTTTTTTATAGTAGTGAACATCATATTCTTTTTATCAATTTGAAATACTCTACTTCTCTATATTAACTATATCGACTATATAATCTATATTATTCTCCTATATATATTTTGAGTTGATGTATATGTTGGGTTATGAAGCCTAACATGATAGGATTATAATTATAGTTATTGGACTTGGAGGAAATTTAGTCAGGATAAGATTAGGATTAGAGTTTATGAGCTTGAAGGAAATCTAGTCAAATTATGATTCTACCTATTAGAATTTTTGTCTTCTTATAAATAGCCAATCTCATTGTAAATGTAGTGCGTATAATATTTTCATTAGGATATCTCTGGTTGAGATCGCTCACTTGGCAGTGTTACTAGACGGAGTCTCGTGGAGATGAGCTAAGTAACCAATTCTTGTTTGCGTTTTCTTGCTTTAATGTTTGCATTGTGTTTTATTTCGTAACAAGTGGTATCAGAGCTCTGGGTTCGGTGAGAGCAAATACGATGGCTGATGGAAAAATATCAATTGAGAAGTTTGATGGTTCGGATTTTGGATTTCGGAAGATGCAAATCCAAGATTACCTATACGGTGAGGATCTACATCAGTGTCTAGGTACGAAATCAAGGGCATGAGGGAGCAGGATTGGAAGTTGCTAGATAGGAAGACGATGACCGTGGTACGTTTATCATTAATTGTCTAGAAAAGTCGCGCTCTAGATGAGCAAAGCCAAGACCACGAAGAGACGATGAAGATATTATCACCGAAGAAAGGGTCAGAAAGAGCAGAGATCATAAAACTCATCAACGGGTGAGATTTGATATGCTTTGATCCTGAGTGTGAGTGAGAAGGAAACGAGAGAGCTACTTTCCAATAAAGAGCTATTAGACCTCAATACAGTTGATGTTAGTCAATGTGAGGATTGTGTTTTTGAGAAACATAGAAGAATGATTTTTTCAAAGGATGACATAACCTTGAAGCAGCAAAAGTCAAGTGCTCAAGATTCTCATAGTGCACGCAGTCAAGTTATTGAGTTAGATATTTCTGACTCGGGTGGGAGAAATGAAGGTAAGAATCAATATGTCATTGTTGAAGAACCAGGTAGACCACCATCACCGAGGCAAGTCAGAGAGCAAATGAGGCAGGTGGAGGATAGGAGCAAGTGGGAACTTGCAATAGACGAGATGGATTCTCTGATGTCCATGTTTACTAACGTTATGACCTTAGAGAAATTGAAGATATGGATAACTTCAGTTGGCTTGGAGCTTGAAGTTGAAGGCTTGATGTTGCCGTACAAATGCATGAAAGAGGTCAAGAAGTTATGATTACATATGAGACCAGTCTCAAATGAGATATTGTTGGGTTATGGAGCCTGATAGGATATGATTAGAATTAGAGTCATTGGGCTTGAAGGAATTCTAGTCAAAAAGGATTAAAATTAGAGTTCATGAGTTTGGATGAATTCTAGTCAGATTAGGATTCTGCCTATTAGAGTTTTTGTCTTTTTATAAATAGTCCATCGTATTGTAATTGTAGAGAGTACAATATTTTTATCTGAGTATTTCTAGTGGGATCCCTTGCTTGGCAACGTCCCCATACGTGATCTCATTGAGATGAATTGGATAACCAATTCTCCTGTTTTTTATGTTTTCATATTTATTATGTGCTTTATTTTGTAACCGTAAATCATTTGCTTCGAGATTTTGGCATCTCTCTCCTGGTAATGAACGAATAATTAGAGGCCCAATTGAAAGAAAATATATCATCACTTTTGATGTTTCCTTTTGCAGTTTTAGCTCATCATTAAGTTTTGTCGTATAAAGGTACAGTTTTTCATCTTTTGCAATGTCATCAGCAGCAAAAGAGTTGATTTTATTGAATTAAACACTTGATTGTATCACTTTAGTCCTCGTACTCTTTAAAATTCATTTGACTTATTCTAAGCGATATCTCTCTCATGAAATATTGTTACATATCCTCGGACCATTACCAATGGTTTTAATTATTAATACCCTTGGAATTGAAAAGGTTAAGCATAATTTAGTAGTTGTTTACGACTGCATGCGATGTAATTTATACAGTAATGATGGGATATGGCCCAACCAAGATAGGCCCACCGACCGGTTTAAACGAGTGGGCGACATTAGCAATGCCCACGCGGTTAAGCCAAAAAGCCCAGCCTTCAAACCCTAATCAGCCCCCAAACCCTAATCAGGCGCCACATTGCACAGAAGGCAGGCGTCCCTACAGTGACAGGCCAACAGCCCTATGGACAAGAGAGGCGGTCCTACACACGAAGGCTAAGAGTCCCACATGGGAGGATCGGTTCATATAAGGGCCCTCGTATGTGTATAAATAAGAGTTAGATCGAAGGTAGAAGGGTTAGCAACTTCTTGAATACTAAGAGCTTTTAGCTATACTCACTGTAATCAAAACATAGTGAAAGTATTGAGGAATCACTCCTCCGTGGACGTAGATCTCATTAACGATCGAACCACGTAAAAGCCTTGGTGTTCTTTACTGCTTTACATAAATCTCGCATATCTACATATTCTAGATTTATCATTGGCGCCGTCTGTGGGAAAGCTACGAACAAAAAAGCTTCGTTTCTCTACAAAACTTAATGGCAAGAACACGTACGACCGCCGTCGATGCTGGCAACAACCGCGCTGAGGACAACCAGGTGGTCACTCAGCGCCACGGGAAGGAGATCGCGGATGCCACAAGCTGTCACACACCTGAGGGCAACATGGAAAACGTTTCCATACACCCTCAGGATCGCCGCCCTCACGAAGGGGAAGATTAGGGGTGACTATTAGGGTGTCGGGTAATCGGTACCGATACCCGACCAAAATTATCGGTATAAGTGCCCGACACCAAAATCGGGTCTCGGGGTCGGGTTCGGTATTCCTCAGCTTATATTCTCGGGTATCGGGTATACCCGTCGGGTAATCGGGTATACCCGAATACCCGAGAATTTCTATGTGATGTTCCACATTTCAAACTTCAATCTCACCACTATGGCTTCCATTCAAACTCCCATTTCCTCCACTGCTGCCACCATTAGGCACTCCCATCACCCTATCCACGGGGATCACAGATGCGATGTTCCACACCTCCTTCAACGCCCTTGCGTTCAATGTGGCGGCCACGCAGAGCTATAAAAGAAAAACCTAACCATAAGCGAATGATGATAGATGGATCATTTAATCGAACTCAAGAATGGCAAGATTGTTACCGATGCTGCAGCGGTGTCAAGGTCGTGATGTCGCCGGCGATCGCACGCTGAGCGGAGCCATCGAGGCCAAGTGCTCGAACTCGGCCACCATGGCCTCGACCACCTCGACACCTTCAAGCGCAGCCACGGTGTTGCGGCGAGGCCACCTCCATGTCAGTCTTGGCCATCTGCTCGTCCTTTCTAGCTCCAGATGACGCGGTTGTGGCAGCCACAATGGCAGCTGCTACACCAGCAACAGAAATGGCAGCTGAAGCTGTGCATTTTGTGCCCTCACCTCGCCGAGGATCAACACAAAAGAGTAAAAAAAAAATATCAGAAGTAAGTCTCAAGCTGGTTTCGAACACACGACCTCGTGAAAATTGAAGGGGCGAGTCCAACATTAATACCAATAGGCTGCACAGACACATTGAATATTGATATGTGAAAATTGTATTAATAATAGATAACTCGGGTACCCGAATACCCGACTCGGATACCCGAATCGGGTATTCGGGTACCCGAGTAAAAAATTCGGGTCGGGGTCGGGTGGCGTCTTCTCTTCTAAACCGGGTCGGCACCGATTTTTCGGTGGGGTACCCGACCCGACCGCTAGCCACCCTAGGGAAGATACCAACCTCAACGAGGACGAACAGACAGTTCGTTCGTCCCACGAGGCCCTTGGCCGAGCTGTGACCAAATTCCTCAACGCCAACCTTGGCGGTTCAAAGCTTCCTCCAGGAGGACAAATGAAGCGGCACCTCCCGAGTGCCCGAATCGCGAATCTGGCGCCCGAGGTCGCCACCCCACCGAGGCGATCAACGCCACCTCGGCACAATAGCGAGAACGCGACACCAATCCGCCGCAAGTCAATCACCCGCCAAGGGGTCGCAACGATCGCCACCTCGTCACCCGCCAAGCCGCTCTCCACTCGACATACCGCCCGAGGGCCGAGCGAACATGAGAGAAGAAAGACGGAGCGAACTCCTCCCGGAGAGCGATAGACGCCGTTATCGGTCTCCCCCCTACGAGGAGAGATGGCAATGATCTCCGGGGTTCGACCGAGCGGAAGAATCATCTCCTTTCTCCGGAGAGATTCGGACACGCCTTGCCCCGGTATAGGCACCCAACATCGCCGCCACGATGGCCTCGGGGACCTATCAGACTTCCTTTTCACCTACACCACTAACATGGCGAATCAAGGAATGGAAGATTTCCACATGTGCAAGATCTTCCCCGAGGTGTTGATCTCCAACGTCCGACGCTGGTTCACCTCGCTCGCCAAAATAGTATACACCGCCTGGGATCTCATGGATCGGTTTAAGTGGCGTTTATCGAAAATGCCACCCCAGCAGCCTTCGTCCGACCTGCTCACAATCCGCCAAGGGCGGGACGAGACGATGTCGAACTTCGTTTCGAGGTTCATCAAGGAGTCTCTCAAAATCGATGAGAGCAACGATCTCTATATCATCAACGCGTTCAAGAACGGGATCCGACCCGGCGCACTGAACAAAGAGATCACCCGTGAGAAGCCAGAGACGGCTAGCCGCCTTTGGAACCTGTTAGAAAACTTCGTCAAGGGAGACGAATCAGACCGAAAGAAGAGGGAGACCTGGGACGAGCAGCGGACTGAAAAGAAGAAGCCGGATGACCGAGGTCGAGGCGCTGAACGCCGAAGTGCCTTCGAGAGAATCAGGAAGGGCCCTCTGGAGTCCAGGCTCGGACCTCGGCCAGCCCCTGGCGGCAGAGCACCTCATCTGCTCAAATCGAGAGCGGAGATATTCGAGCTCCACGCCGAGCTCTTCCCGAAGCCCCCTCCTATGAAAGGAGGATCCAAGAAGAGGTCAACGGAGGAGTATTGTGACTATCACCGGGGGTATGGTCACGATACCGAGGATTGCAGGAACCTAGGCTCGCAGATTGACGAGCTCATCAAAGAAGGAGCCCTCAAGAAATACCTCGGCCGAGCTCGGCCAGGGAACAAAAAGCGCAGAGGGAAGAACAACGGTGGCAACAAGCGCGGCCAACCTCGACGGCGACCCGGCCGAAGATGGCGAGGACGAAGGTCCCAACGCTATGGAGCAGTCATGCCATTTCTGGGCTCGTAGGAACGACGCAGGTCGTCGTTAAAGAATGAGCTCGGAGGCCGGCCCCCGAGGAGCCGAAGAATAAGCGACTCCGGGATGGTGAGGACATCGTGTTCTCTAAAGATGACCCGGTGCCCAAAATCATGCCCCACCAAGACGCCATCACGATACAAGTCGTGGTGGGCAACAAGAACGTCCACCGGGTCTACATCGACATCGGTGCCTCCATCAGCATTATCTTCCAGAGCTATCTTGATAAACTCTAGGTTGGAGGAATTCAAATACACCCCGCACCATCCCGGTTGCGAGCTTCACTCAAGATGCGGTTCAACCCGAGGGTGTAATTACCCTTCCGGTTACCGTGGGGACGCGCTCCTGTGTCGGTCACAAAGGCCATCCAATTCTTCCGGTCCGAGCTCCTTTGCACAACATCATCACGGGAGAGGCGGCTCTATGCCACCAAGGCCGTTTGCTCGGTATACCACCACCATCAAAATACCCACCCGGTGGGAGTGCTAAGCATCCGGGGTGACCAAACGACGGCTAAAGAGTGCTACGAGTCTCAACCCAAGGCGTGGCCTTGCCCGTGCATAGCAATTCTGAATCCTCGGTCGCCACCCGGGACGAATCGATCAAGACCTCCACTATACGACAACGACCCTCCAAAGTTGTCAAGGTCGGCGTCCGAGGCCCAACCGATATTCGACAGTGTCATGCGACACGAGGAATACGAGGACGTGTTCGCGTGGTCCCCACTCGACATGATCGGAGTGTCACCCGAGCTCATAACTCATCGCCTCAACATCGACCCGGCTACAAAACCAGTTCGGTAAAGAAGAGGGTGTTTGCGGCAGAGCGCAACCAGGTCATAAGAGACGAAGTGACTCAACTCGGAAGCCAAGATCTTGTTGAAGTCAATGCCCGACCGGATGGTTAATCGATCGTGGTTCGAAAGCCGGGAGGGGGATGGCGCATGTGCGTCGACTACACCGACCTCAACAAACACTGCCCGAAAGATTGCTACCCCCTCCCCGACATTGACAAGAAGGTGGAAGCACTGGTGGGCCATGAGACCTTCAGCTTCCTCGATCTATACAAAGGGTACCACCAAGTCCTAATGAGCCCGGAGGACGCCCCAAAGACAGCATTCATCACCGACTTCGGTGTCTTTGCGTACCGGAAGATGTCATTCGGCCTAAAAAACGCTGGGGCTACCTATCAAAGAATGGTGGACGCCATATTCAAGGATCACATCGGGCAGATCGTCGAGGTCTACGTCGATGACATCGTGGTTAAGAGTCAAAAAACGGAGAGCTGCGCCGACGACCTCAGAACTATTCTCCAGCTCCTCAGGTCGGCCAACCTCAAACTCAACCACCTGAAGTGTACATTCATGGTGAAGACGAAAAATTCCTAGGATCTGGGTTTCTCAAGAAGGTGCAAGGCAAATCCCACTAAGGTGAAAGCAGTGCTTGACATGCAGTGCAAAGACCATCCGGAGATCCACAAACTCATGGGTGTCTAGCCTCTCAGATTCCTATCTCGGGCCGAGAAGCGAGCTTCCTTCTTCAAGATCTTGAGGAGAGCTCGGGACTTCGCCTGGCGGGAGGAACACCAGTCGCCTTCACGCACTGAAAGAGTATCTCGCCGACCGCCCACCCCGACCGCCAGAAAGAAGGCGAGCTCTCTCTTTGACTTGCCAGCCGCCTCGACGAGGCAATTAGCGTGTATTGGTCGGGATGAGGTCGGACGACAACTCCCATCTACTTCATCGACGAGCTCTCAAAGGACAGGAGACAAGGTATACCACCGAAAAGGTAGCATTGGCCCTAGTGAACGCTAAGCGGCGCCTCAGACCCTACTTCCAAGCCCATTCCGTCTGTGTCTCGACCGACTTACCCTTGAGACAAGTCTTGTCAAAACAGAGTAACTGGACGATAGCCAGTGGGCACTGGAGCTCGGCGAGCACGACATTCGTACTCCCCTGTGTCGGCCATAAAGGGCAAGCCCTCGCCGACTTTCGGTGGAAGCCAACCACCGAGGTCGGCTCAACCAATGAGGTCGCCCAACGCCCGCCCCCACAATGGAGAAATCGTCCTCGCACCACGATGCTGGCGGATGTACGTGGGCGGAGCTTCATGCAAGAGGCAGGCAATGAGTAGGCATCCTCCTCCTCGGCCCGGATAAGCGAGGAGGTGACCTCGCCTCCGGTTTACCTTCCGACCACAAATAACGAGGTGGAGTACGGCGATCTCCTGACCGCCGCAAAGGAATTAAAGGTGGACAAGATCCAAATCTTGAGATTCCCGGATCGTGGTGAACTGTGTTAGGCAAACACGAGGCCAAGGAGGACCGAATGAAGCAATATCTCGAGAAGGCGAGGAGATCTCGACCTCGTTCGGTGCTTCAAGATTCATCGTATCCCACGAGGAAAACCGTCGAGTGATATCCTCGATAAGTTAGCTGCGTCGTCAACAAGTCCACGGTGGAGGAGGTTCATGCCGGGGAGCATCGCGGAGGCCCACATCGACATCATCACCGAGATAGAACCGAACCGGATGTCTCCCATAAAGCCTACACGGAAGATGGCGCCTTTGCCTCAAGATCGGCTCGAAGCCAAAAGATGATGGCGAAATCCCAAAAGTACCTCATACATGAGGGCGCTCTCTACAGGAAGTCCTACCTTCAACCCCTCCTGAGATGCCTCGGGCCAGAAGAAGCCGACTACGTGCTCAATGAGATTCACCGGGGTCTTGTGGAAGTCACATCGGGTCGTGAGCTCTCTCAAAGAAGCGGCGAGGTCGAGGTCGATATTCTTGGCCCACCGCCCAAGATTCGGCCGAGCTCGTCGAAAAATGTCCGAAGTGCCACCGCACTCACGGTCAAAAAACTACCCCGGACCGATCCGGCAACTGCAAAGCCCCGGCCTTTCATGCGGTGGGGATCGACATCGTTAACCCGTTCGACCGAGCACCGGTCGGCCGATACTTAGTCGTCGGCAGATTACTTCACAAAATGGGTCGAGGCTGAGCCACTTTCGAGCCTCACGAGCAGGAAGATTCAGACATTCATGTGGAAGAACATAGTCTGCCGCTTCGGCATACCACACATTCTGATCTCGGACAACGGCACCCAGTTCATGGACAAAAATTTTAAGGAATGGTGTGAAGAGCTCCAGATCGAGCAGCGTTTCACCTCGGTCGCACACCCGCAAGCGAATGGTCAGACCGAGGTGACGAACCGCACGATTGTACAAGGATTGAAGAAGAGACTAGACCGAGTGAAGGTGATTGGGTGAAAATCTCCCCAAGTCCTCGGTCCTCTGAGCGACACCTCGAACTTTGCGGAGAAACCCCTTCGTTTGGTCTACGGGACCGAGGCCGTCATACCGCCGAGATCGGCGCACCAAGCCCTCGCGACTCTTCACTTCGACCGGGCTGGAGCGAGGAAGACCTGCATGCCAACCTTGATGCTCTCGAGGAGAAACGCGAGCTCGCCTTCATAAACGAAGCCAAGTACAAGGGCCAGTCACACGGTACTACAACAAAGGGTCAAAGCCTCCGTGACTCAAGTAGGCGACCTCGTCCTCTGAAATAATGAAGCCAAGAGAGCGGCGTCTTAACAAGTTGGATCCAACATGGGAAGGCTCATACCGCGTTCACGAAGACCTCGGCAAAGGGGCTTACAAGCTAGCCCACCTATCCGGTGCACTTATCCCCCAAACCTGACATATCACTCATTTAAGGAGGTACTTTACATAGCTTCGATTTCAGATCGGCATCATGTTAGTCCCTTTATTGCTTTGCCAAAATAGGATGTTGATTACACATTCAATAAAACATTTGTTTTTCTAATGAATATTTCACTTCGTCTCATATCTATGTGAACATCCATTCGGATACACCACAATTATCCTTCACAAGGGGACGCCCTTACGAAGACGAAAAACCCACTAAGTAGGGTACTCACTAAGCGCGCGCCGCACTCATAGATTACTCATTAAATTGAACGTCTAAGTGCAAGGCATACAGGTAACTCATTAAATTGAACGTCTACATGCAAGCATACAGATCACTCATTAAGTTGAAGTATCTACATGCAAAAGACATCCAGATCGGATCTCGTCAAATTATGCCCCTTTATTTGGGAAGATATACACTTCTGTATACACTCTAAATACATTTACGACCAAAACGAAATCCTAAGCTATGTTTGTACCTCTCAAGGGGGAAAATATACACTTCGAAACGAGTCTAAATACATTTACGACTACATACAAAGTCCTAAGCTATATACAAACTCATTCGGCTTCCGATCTACGCCTCATGGGACTCATCAAGTCGCACGATTCGAACAAAATCTCCGGGTCGTGATGAATACCGGAACGAACTCGGTGCCTCCACCCAATCAATGAGGTCGGCACCACCCCACTGCTCGGGTGCACTCGAGCCACGCAGACGGGTTCCACCCGAGGAGGCGTTCTATACCCGAGGTCACACCTCGGCCCTCGAGCGATGCCGGGCCGGGACCACGCCCGCCCGACCGCCGCCCTCCACGCCGACTGATGGCACAGGGCACCTCCGACCGCCGAGGACCGCCTCTAAATGCTCCTCTCACCGACCCATTAGACGGAGCACTTGGCGTGATCAGCGTAGCCGCCTCCTCTTGGGTTCTTCTATTATTGGACCCGCGCGCTGTAGACTAGACGTCATGAGGTGGGGCATGCGTCGTTCTGAACGACCTCGACATCATGCATATACTTCATGATGGAGTCGAGGCGATCCTTAAACTTTTGCTCTTAGGCCCTCCTCATCCCTCAAAGACCATGCCGCCCGCCAAGAAGCTCGAACTCGATCGTCGGCTCGATATGGTAGTTCCACCAGTCCGGCGGATTACCTTCTCATACTCTGCATGCTCCTCCGAGATCCGAGCTAGCTCCTCCGTTGTCAATTCGAGCCGCTCCTCGCATTGCATCAGCCGTCCTTGGATCACATCAGCAGATAAATCAGCCCCCTGGACTTCGAGTTGTGTGATCCTTAGCTTTAGCGCCTCGTTCTCAGCCAGGAGGCGGGCCACTTCTCGATCGGCCTCTTGCATCTTCTTATTCAGGTTGGCGGCTGATGCCGAGCTGACATCCATTCTCGCCAAAACTTGAGTCAGCTCGGACGATCGACTCCTCCAAAATAGCACCTCTTCGTCCTTCTCAGCCAAGGCACCTCGGACCTCTTTCAGCTTGGTCAGCAATTCATGATCAAGTCCAAGGTATTGAGATGCGGAATGCTATAAATAAAGAAACAACACACATTTCAGAAAGTGATAAATTTTATTACTCAAAAAAGTTGGAATGTCTACAAGGCTAAGGGTCCTATCGACCCCAGAAAATTAGCCTATTACATTTGGGTCGCTGACCTCGGCCGCCTTGTCGGAGTCGACGATCGCCTGCTCCTGCCCTTGGCCCCCACTCGGCTCCTCCTCCCCCGCATCCTCCTCCTCCTCCTCCGCCGGCGCGACCTCGGCAAGCTCCGGAGTTCAGGATCTTCATCCGCCAGACCGGGCAACGGCCTCCGCCGTCAGAAGGGAGGAGGCTGGACGCCAGAGCCTCCAGAAAGGGGAAAGACCCAGCCCCGGCGATCACTCGGGCATAGTTCTTGTTCATCGTCTGGGGCGACCTCGACCCACCATGTTTGACTTTTTGAAATCGGGCATCGGGCCGCCAACCCTCCAGTGGTCCGACACCACCTTTGTCCCGAGTACGGGCCGGTCGGAGATAAAAGGAGAAGGTCTCGATTCGATGAGTCTGTGGTGAAGGCCCTTAACATCGGCCATGACCTCCAGCCAGGCGCTCCTCTCCTCGGCCATCTTCTCTTCACCTCGGTCGCCTCCTCGCGACCGAGCTCGGCCCGAGCCATCTCCGTGGCCCATGCCTTCTTCTTGAGGGCGGTCTCGGCGGTCTCGGCGGCTTCTTTGCGGCCTCGGCGCGGCCCTCGGCTGACGTCACCGCAGCTAGCCGAGCGGCCTCGGCGGCGACCCTTGCGGTCTCGGGCAGCCCGCTCCTCTCCGACGCCTCATACCGAGGCGCCTCGGCAATGTACCCCCATGTACGGTGCAGCTCCCCATCACCGAATTCACATCCCGAAATTCAACATGGTCAGGAATGTATTGCGAAGGAAGCATCAAGAAACATAGAGGAGGCCTATACCTTGGGGAAGGATATGGGGGAGCTGGAAGTCGGCGCCTCATACGGTACCCGGGGACGAGTGTCCGCCCTCGGCTGGGGTGCCGTCACCAACAAGCTGAAGTCGGCCACCACCTCGGGCGCCTTGCCCGCCTCCACCTCGGGCGCCTTGCCCGCCACTACCACGGGCGCCTTGCTCGGATCGGCCCGCCTCGCCTTCTTTCTTGGCCGCGAGCTCGGCGACTTTGCGGGGGTCGCCTCGGCCGTATCCACCGCCTTCTTCTGCGAATCGAGCTTCACTGCAAAACAAGATAAGGAGTTGATGAGCACAAAAATACGGAAATTCACAAAAATAAGGATAGTGGGGGTGCCCTCACCCCGATCCGACCCAGGCCCAGGAGCCTCGGACCTATAAACACTCAGGCCGGCGTTGTTCAGGTAATCCTCGCGAAATCAATGGATATTATCTCCCGAGGTCGTTCGTGACTTCTCCATGGGGCCGGGGCTTGATTTTCACGTCCTTCATCGCATCGAGGCCCCACTCATACCTCGGACACCCCTCACCCCAGGAAGAAGTACTATGCGCCGATGGGACACCTTCGAGGAGCCGCTATCCTAAGTTTCTGCCGAGGAGACAGGTAATACACCTCTCCTATGGCCTTGACGCTAAAAAAGCGCATCAAGACCTCGAAGGACAACTCCTCCCCAACGCCATAGCGGGATGACCCTAGCCCCACCACCGACCTAATGGAATTCGAGGTCAGTTGACATATGGGGATCTGAAAGTATTCTTGAAAGCTAAGGAAAATTGGGGCTAAAGGAAACCTAAGGCCAGCTATCAAGCTATCTACATATACGGTAATAAATCCCTCCGGAGGGGCCATCGCCCTATCATCCGGCCGCGGCAGGCACCACCACGCCTCCTCCAGAATACGATATTCCTTTGTTACCTCAAAAAGCTCCTCCAGCGTCAACCTCGACCTCGCCACGCCAACCCTAAGCCCGTCCCATACCGGCGGGACCCTAGCACTAAGCCCTATGGACCTACCCAGGCGGTTATAGCACATATAATCCTTTATGTCGGAAGGCACACGGCCAGAAACCGAGGCAGAACCAGAATTTTCAGAACGAGAAGGAGAAGATGAAGAATACATACTTACTTTTCGATGAGATGTTTGGCTCCTTCAACAAATTCGAGAAAAAGTGGGAAAATTTTGAAAGCTATAATCTCGATGCAAAGTGTGGAAGAAGAAAGTGTCGATCGCCTTTATTTGGGCCTATTTATGGGGCAGTGGCGCCTAAAGCGCCGTTTCAACTTCTACACGTGCTACCCGTGATTGGATGTGGAGTTGGCCAAGACGTGGTTCGGCGTAGCAACCGCCGGCGCGTATGACGTACTCACGGTAAGACAGAGACGGCCCGATCGATCGTGTGATGATTACGTTGACCTCATACGGCTCGGACCTCGGACCTCGCCCGCTTCCACATCCAAGAAGGTGGCGCCTCAGATCGGATCTCGGCGTCCTCCAGAAGTCGGCGCCGCTAAGGACACACCTCGGCATTCCCCAGGAGGGCGGTGTCACTCCGGACGGACCTCGATATCATCCAGCATGATATCTCTATCCAGATCTGCCCTCAGGTCGGACCTCGGCATCCTCCAGAAGAACGGTGCCGCTCCAGATCGGACCTCGGTTGCACCCCCAGGACGGACCTCGGCATTCCCCAGGAGGGCGGTGTCACTCAGGTCAGACCTCGGCATCCTCCAGAAGAGCGGTGCCGCTCCAGATCGGACCTCGGTTGCACCCCCAGGACGGACCTCGGCATCATCCAGCATGATATCTCTGTCAAGATCTGCCCCCCAGGTAGGACCTCGGTGTAACCTGTACAGGGGCCCTATCCGAGTCGGACTTGACTCACTTCGCAAAGACATCTTTGTCAAACGACCGACGACTCGGCTCGGTCCCCAACAAGCGGCGCATGCCCAGATCGCCGGATCGTCACCCCGATTCGAATCCAAGCGAACCGATCAAATCGACACCAAAGAGATCGAAACCTTCGAGAACAACATCACCGAGCAACGTCCTACCGGCAACCCGCGTTCCTCGCCTCTTTCGCACGACGTTCTCGACTATTCGGGGAGGGCTATGATGGATATGGCCCAACCGCATAGGCCCACCGACCGCCCAAACGAGCTGGGCTCGACATTAGCAATGCCCACGCGGTTAAGCCGAAGCCCACCTTCAAACCCTAATCGGCCCCAAACCCTAATCGGCGCCACCTTGCACTGAAGGCAAGGCGTCCCTACAGGCTGAAGGCCAATAGGCCCTATGGACAAGAGGAACGGTCCCTACACACAGAAGGCTAAGAGTCCCTACATGGGAGGGATCGGTTCCATATGGGCCCTCGTATGTGTATAAATAAAAGTTAGATCGAAGGTAGAAGGGTTAGCAACTTCTTGAATACTAAGAGGTTTTAGCTATACTCACTGTAATCAAAACATAGTGAAAGTATTGAGGAATCACTCCTCCGTGGACGTAGATCTCATTAACGATCGAACCACGTAAAAGCCTTGGTGTTCTTTACTGCTTTACATAAATCTCGCATATCTACATATTCTAGATTTATCAAGTAACATAAATAGAGACAATATAATCTAAAAATAATTAGTAATTACTACATACGAAACAAATCGTGTGAGAATCAACGCCTACGTCCGCCGTAGCCGGCCGCGGACTGCGGCTTAATTTCGCCCAACATCCCATCGGCAAACACCTTGACATTAATATATTAATTTATGTATTTAATTGGAATATTTTTTTAGTACTACCCTTTTTCGTGAGAGTAAGCTTGGTAATTAGGTATAAGATTAAAGTTGGATGTTACATATGACTTCCCATTATAGTCGTATTTGATATCGATTAATTTGAATATGTATTTTCAATTTATCTAAAAATAGGTAGAAAGTGGAGCAGAATTATCATCTACACGGTTAATAATATTTATCAAAATAGTTTTTCATATAGTAAAAATAAAAACTACCCACTAACATAAAAAATATATCTAATTTTTGGTTTAAATTACTTATGTACCTTTGTTATCATGTTTTTTATTTTATTTTTTACCTTATATTAATTTCAAGAATTAATATGTATATTTAATTTTAAAATGTCCATTATATTCCAAAAAGATTTATTTACTCCTTCAAACCGTGATTTTTGTAGGAAATTCTAGTAATATTCCCATGAACTTTCCGATAAGGTAATGGTGGTGGACTAATGCTTGTTTGTTATAATTGATGTTTACTAATGTATGTTGTAAGACACAACATTTAATTGTTGAGTCGTGGATTTCATCCCAAAAAGATAATAATATATTTTCAGATGTTTGAAGTTAATTAAACCTATTTTTGGCGAATTAATTTTTACGTCGAATTTAATCTTCCAAAACCATCGATATTTTGTTTTATTGATCTTATATAAGAGTTAGTATGTATATTATATATTTTCATTTTAATTCCTTTGAAGATGTTATTAGAGTTTTTATATAGAAAATTGTAAGGTTGTTCAATGATTCACGATAAAATTTGGATTCATGTCATAGTTCATGATTTATACTAGGACGTTCGTGAAATACATTTTAAAGTCATGTCTTTCACTAATTCATGAGATGCAATTGTTTGTGTGGAATTTATGAGTTGGAGGACCCTACTCGTGAAATACACGATTTCTCATTTTATTTCATGAGTTGAGGGTTTGTCAAAACTCGTGAAATACTCTATGTGCACTTCACGAGTTGGAGGGTGTCTTCAACTCGTGAAATACTTTATTTTACACTGTAACTCATGAAATTATGCGTTTTACACACCATTTCATGAATTAGCATGTGTTAATTTGTGAAATAGAATAAGGAGGAAATAGTAGAAGGGTAATGTTTTTGCTTTTTATATTAGTGGATAAATTTTGTCTTTTTAGAATATTATAAAGGATCTTTTATTAATTTACTCTTAACTTATTATAAATACTTATTCTACATGAATTAATACTCTCTTTCATCACGCAAAGAGTCTATTTATAGGTTTTTAACACTAATTAACAAATTATATTTATTTTATTAAACGAGGTACATGTTTAAGTAATATATTTTCACTGTACCTTTTTCTTTATTTATTTATGTGGAATAAAATATAATTAATTTAAATAACTTTAAGTATAAGTGCCTTGAATGAAAAAGAAATTTTAACTAACCTCTAATTAAAATGTGAGCTTACAGTTTAGAAACAATAAAAAAGGAATACGATATTATCTTAATCATGCAAGAACTAGTTTAAGAGTCCTATATACCCCTCATTGATGAGTTTTATTACGACTATGCATGATAGATCTAGAGTTTTATTAGTTGAATTTATGTTATCCTATAAATTTGATTACTACTATTTTTTTTTTTTCGAATTGGATAACCACTAGAGTTATTAAACTTTAGAATTAATAAAAATCACAAAACTACACATAATTCTGATTTTGGAGCACCCAAATAATTAACTTCTACAATAATGTGCCGGTTGGTATGCAGAATTGGATGAGAATGAGATAGTGATTTCTGAGTTCATTCCCAATCCTATGGCTGATAAGATTTTTACGACAAGAATCATTATTCTCGAAGGAACGCTTATTCCCATGAATATGAGATTAATCATTCCTCCCCTTCCCCATGGACCATGGTATTAGCTATTCTTATGAACATAAGATTAGCCAAATTTACTTTTTTTTTTTCCTAACAAAATTATTCTTATTTATTTGTTATCTTATAAATTGATGATGATGATGATAATAATAAATAATAATAAAATAGTAGTATTTATGATAATAAATAAATATAACTACTAATAATAAATAATTATAATATAATAATAGTGAAAATTTAGTTATTAATAATATTAACATAATAAATAGTTATATTAAAATAATAATAATAATTATTATAATATTTCTTATATTAAAAAATAGTATTAATATTAATTAATTAACAACAACAACAACAATAATAAATTAATAATAATTATTATTATTTTTGTTGTTGTTATTATTATTACAGTAATAATAACATAATTATAAAATAATGATTATTTTATTTATTTTATTCATATTCGTTCATTCCTTATACATACCAACCATAAGAATCACATATTCTATTTCATTCCTATCACCATTATATTCTAAAATCCATTTCATTCATATCTAATTTTATTTCTGCATATTAGTCATCAACTAAGAGTTCTCCACTTTCATATCTTAAATCAGAGAAAAGGTTACAATCGCCGGAATGAGTGTTTTGATAAAAACAATGTTGACTGTCTTGAGTTAATGAACACATTTTCTTCTCTTTATTAGAACACCAATTTAATGATAAACACGTTTACGAATTGTTAAAGTTTATTACAATTGTTTTTTTAGGACCGCCTTTAGACGGCACGTGGAAAATTGGATTTTTATGACCAACATATCATATATTCGAATTTCACTAATGTTTTTATAGATATGAATCATTACATCCGATTTTTTTAAGTGTGGTTTATCTATTTTTTCAAATTTGATTTACCCGTTCGGGTTTGTAGGCTATTTCACAGGGATTTGTGGTTTAGTATAGTTTATCTTTTCTGGTTTGTAGTTTATTGTACAAGAACATGCGGTTTACCCAATACATACCGAAGGTAGCAACTGAGGGTTCCTCATGAACTACAAAAAAAAAAACTCGTTTATCCTTCCTGGTTTGTAAACTACTGCACAAGAACGTGGGGGTTACCTAGTACCATGATTTTTCGTCTTGGTTTATAGAATAGCATAGGAATATGAGATTTGCATATGAACATGAGATTTACCCAGTACCTAGTTTTTCATGGAATGTGAGGTTTACGTAGTGCCCTGATTTTTTGTAGTGGTTTGCAGGTTATTACACATAAAAGTGGGATTTACCTAGTGTGTACCGAAGATATCGACTGCGGGTTCTCCATGAATTAAAATAAAAACTTGTTTACCCGTCCTGGTTTATAGGTTATTGCATAGGAACATGGAATTCACCCAGTACGTACCGAAGATAGTGATAGAGAATTTTTCATAAATTAAAAAAAATAGTTTTATTACAATCCACACGAGAAAAATCCCCTCAACAGTTTGGACAAAAGAAAAGTTTTATTATTATCCACATGAGAAAAATCACCTCTCAACAATATGGTAATTGCAAATTTCTTATTAATTCCAATTTTATTTTTTTTACAATCTACACAAGAAAATTCCTCTCTCAACAGTCTGATTATTGCTGAAATTAACTATAAAAATGTTTTTTGAAGGAAAAAAAAAATCTAAATGTCCTAAAAAAACATTTCGTTTTATTTATGGCTCGAGGAATTCCGGGTACATATTGGGTCACCTATTTCAACATCGTGTAGGACATCTTGTACATCATTTATGATTACCTTTTGAATTATACATGACTAACTAATCTAGAATGAGATTTATGAAGAAGTTCACGATCAACATCATTTAGTTTGTCCCGACATCTGTTGAATCGTTGACCTCAAGTTGGGGGCTATATAAAAAGTACTCATTTAGTATAAACGATAATGGTTATCGTAAAATCTCTCATTTTAACATATAAATTATGAACTCATCATTTGAATTCGTTGTGAATATATTTGAAATCGATGTGAAAGTATTTGATTTTAAAAAAAATCGCTCTCATATGATTTGAACTCAGATGTTTGGATTTTATCCAGTAAGGTGATTAATTCTCCGTAAATCTTCACGAATTAAGGATTGAAAATGAGTCTTATTTTATATTTTAAGATTGATTTATATTTGATACAATTCTTAATATTGATAATTAATTTATTGGTTGTTTAGCAATAAAAAAAATTCTACAAGTAAAATGTTAAATATATATAAATAATGTTAATAAGCAATTCATGAGTATATGCTTTTACATTATATAATATTATATTTTATCCATTCTGTTATAAGTAATTCATATTTTTTGGGTTATCCCACTCTAAATGAATCATAACTAAAAAGAATTATTTTTATACATAAAAATATATCGAATTTCGTGAACTATATTATTTTATACACAAAATACTATATTTTTAATCTACATGCCCAAAAGCAATAAATTATTTAGAACGAGATGAAAATAGTACTACCTCCGTCTCGTTCCAAGCGACTTATTGCTTTTCAAAATATAGATTAAGGAGGTTACGTTTTATATATAAAATAATATGATTCACAGAATTCAAAATATTTTTATATTTAAAAATAATTCATTTTTTAATATTGATCACTTAAAGTAGGATAGAAAAAAAATACGAACTATTTAAAACGGAACTTAAGAATAATATATTGAAGGTGCCTTTAGATTGGAAGTGTAATTTTTTTTTGAGGTATTAATTAATTAGTTTAAATTAATTCTAATTAAAATTAATTAGTTTAATAAACTTTAATTGTAAATTAATAAATAATAATTTTGAATTAATATATCTTAATTTTGAATTAATAAACCCTAATTGTGAATAATAAACTTTAATTTTGAATTAATAAACCCTAATTGTGAATTAATAAACCATAATTTTGAATTAATAAACCCTAATTTTGAATTAATAAACCCTATTTTGAATTAATAAACCCTAATTTTGAATTAATAAACCCTAATTTTAGAATTAATAAACCTTAATTTTGAATAATAAACCATAATTTTGAATTAATAAACCCTATTTTGAATTAATAAACCTTAATTTTAGAATTAATAAACCTTAATTTTGAATAATAAACCCTAATTTTGAATAATAAATCCTAATTGTGAATTAATAAACCCTAACTTTGAATTAATAAATCATAATTATGAATTAATAAATAAAATACAAAATAATAAAACAATACACACAAAACTTGTGCGCGCAGCGTGAGACCGCGGGCACACAAGTTTTTGTGTTTTTTTCGCTATTTTAATTTGATATACATATATAAATATTTCTTTTTCTGTATACGCGCGCAATAAATCGATTTCTCCGTGCCTGCACCTTACACTCGCCCGTTCACTCTATATTTACTTTTGTTCACACTTTCCATTGCATCGCCACCTTGTACCTTCTTCATAAACACCCGCTTGTACTTCCATGGCGTCGCCCGAAGTCCCCCTTTTACCCGACCCCGAAACCGAGCTCGATCAATCCCTAACCACTCTGGAAAAATTCCTCGGCCTCCTCGGCTTCTGCCAGCACACTCTCCTCCGCGCCACGCTCTCGTGGCTCGCCTTCTTCCTGCTCTCCGTCGCTCTTCCACTCGCCGAGATCGAGCTCTCGAGATGCTCCGGCTGCGAGAAGTTCGAGATTGAGACCTTCGAGCTCGAAATTCTCGTCTCGCGGGCGGTGGTCGCCGCCGTCTCTCTCCTCTGCGTGTCGCGGAATTTGCGCAAGTACGGAATTCGAAAGGCGCTCTTCGTCGACCGATGCCATGGCCACATGACGCAGTTCCGGAAACAATATATTCGAAGAATTCGTGTAAGAATTTTCGTGATACCCGAAATTCCTCTTAGTTTGGTAGCAACCGACTTTTTATTTTTAATCGATTAAGCCACGTCATGTTTTTCCTGTTTTCTTTCCTTTTCGTGGATTCACGCCTAATGTAGTTTCGTATTCTAGGAAATCACTTAAATTAGTTTTATTTGGTTACTACCGCGAGAAATTCATGTTTTATATTGTGTGGTTAATTGATTGTTTGAAAAATATGCTTTTGATGCACGAAACTAGGTTAGAAACAAACAGAGATGAGAAGTATTCTTGTTCTCTTAAGTTTGTTAATGAATTTGTTTAAGAAACAGAAAGTTTGTTAATGATCTATTTAATAAATATTAGTTGACTAAAGTCCGATATTTGTGCGCTATGTTTCAATGATGATCACAACAAAGTGCTTCTTTTGTTGTTGTTGTTCTTTTTAGTTTTTTCTTTCTTGTGAGGCTATTGGAATGTTAATTCATCTTCGATTTTGAGCAGGTCTTTTACTGCTTATTGGCTTCATGGTTTGGGGTCTGCTTTCTATTGAAGACCGGGCGCGAGGTTGCTCGTTTGATGTATCTGCATAATGGCTCTTGGTGGCAGTCCATTGTCCTGTTCTTCGTTTGCTTGTTATCTTGGTCGTATTCGACACTGGTGTTTTTATCTGGTTGTGCTTTATTCAATTTGGTGGGGAATTTGCAAATAATACACTTCGAAAATTATGGGAAAGTTCTGGAGAAAGATTTGGATGTTTCTCTGTACATCGAGGAGCACATGACTCTAACCTTCGACTTATCAAAGATAAGCCACAGGTTCCGCATCTTTCTTCTTCTGGAGTTCTTGTTCGTCACAGCAAGTCAGTTTGTCACGTTGTTGCAGGCAACGGAAAATCAGGGTATCATCAATCTCATCAATGGAGGTGATTTTGCAGTAAGTACCTTGTTTCCTTTTCTGTGAATCTGATATTGATAATTTGATCATGTAAGTTGAATTTTCTGACTTCGCTGATGACTGGTTGTCAAAAACGAGTTGCTAATAGCCTGCAGTTCTTAAAAATAATTCTGACAATCTTTAAAAGATCAAATCTCACACAACATATCATTTAGGGGGCCTTCTGAATTGTCTGCTTTTTCTCTTTGTGTACGCATTCCCGAGTGGGAGTTATATATTGATTGATTATATCAGCTTGTTACATTTATGATTCATTGGTTTGCTAATTCTGTTATATGCAGGTTTTATCGATTGTTCAGTTAGTTGGCATCCTTCTCTGTCTGAGTGCAGCAGCTAAGATTTCTCACAGAGCCCAGAGTCTTGGCTCAGTTGCCAGCAGATGGCATGCGTTAGTTACTTGCAATTCAAATGATGGTTCGGGTTCTGGAAATGTCGACAATGGTGGAAATGCTGATTCCCATCCTTCTGGTTCAGTCCCTTTTAATTGTTCAGAAAGTGATTTGGAGTCTGCTGATTACATGCCTCTGCCGTCAGATATACACCTCACCCCTTCTAAGTCTTCATATCAGATGAGACAAGCATTTGGTATGTACATTTTCTCATAAATACCCCTTACAGTTTGCCATACCAGCTTTATACTGTAGTTTTCGGTTTCAGAATCAATAGCTAATTAGCCATTCAAATGCACTAAAATGCCATTGCCACCTCCCACCGTGAGATTGTTTTAGGAAGGTTAAGACTTTCAAATCTCTAGTGTTGCTAAGTAGTGAAACTTGACATATGTTATACAATAGAGTAATGATAAGGAGATAATTATTTAGTTATGCAGATTCACACTCTAGTATCACAATTCAGTTGTTATTAACTGTGTTATAGTGATTTTCCTACATCTAGTACTGGGGAATCTTATCCATATTACAAAGACTTGTGGGGCTTTCATGTTTAAGTTTGAATTCTTATATTTCTGTACATACCGTGTAACCATTATAGTCTCATCAGATTGTTGTCATACTTTTGCAATGATATCTTATGCCACTGTTGACGAAAACAGATCAAAATTTTCCATGATTGTTTCTATGTCACATGATGGCAATTTTACTCTTGTTCTGATTCTGTTTCCCGTTAATTTGTAGTTACATACGTGCAATCCAACACGGGTGGATTCACAATCTTCGGATGGATCGTGGATCGTATGCTTATCAATACAATCTTCTTCATTGAGCTATCCCTCGTTTTCTTCGTTCTTGGCAAGACCATCACAGTCACCGTCAGATAATCGCGACCAGCATTTCCGATATCTGAAACCCCTTTTTATTACATGGGGTAACTTACAAGTTACAACAGTTAACATTATGTTTAGTTGATAATCCGCGTCTCATCTTATAAAGATCTGACGATTTTAATTAATGTTTCCCCCACTTTTATACGATGAGATTTATTCTTATAGTTTGACTTATACTTTTCTATTTTTAGTTTTGGGAAACCAAAACCAAATACGAATTATAAACTAGAGAATATCATCCGAACCACCGTTACAATACAACACATACGTGGTATAGGTGATGCAAATGTATGCTCTATTTCTGGTATTGACCAAGATCTTTATTTTCAATCGCTCAACATATTTTGCGAGTTTCCAAAGCTTCATTTTTTCTAATTATTTAGATAATTGTTAACGAAATCTACCATTCACACTTTCTCTATGTAAGCATGCACATTTTCGCAATCGAATATATACGCATAATCTCCCACAAACAAGAATCTACACAGCTCCAGGTATTGTTTTTTCTCTTAACATCCATCATCTGTACATAACAATTCTTGAAACTTTTTTTTCATTATTCTGCAAATTTTCTCGTGTAATGTAATGGGAAATCAGCGATTACGTATTTGCGCAAATGGTTTCATGTTGGAATTCAATGGTGTAGGGAATTGAGATTCAGAGTCAAATCAGCAGGATGAGCAATTCCTATTGGGGATTATTCTTAATGCATCTTGCATTTCATCAATAATTAATTTGCGTCTATTTATATTTATATCATCTTAATTGTTCTGCTTAGAAGATATAAACATATACATACTAAACAAACTACATCATGGCTATCTATGAATTACAAGATGCATCCAGAATTACAAGTTTCTCCCAGCATTATCAATAATAGTTGATGCCTGTGTATGCATGATGTTATCAAATATGAGAACCTTTTTTTTGTTGTTGTTGAGGGAAATAACGTTTTTATCTCTTGCATGAGGCCGTTGGTTGGTTTATTATAGCAGATATATGATTGGTTTAGATTCTTAGTTAAGGTGCAAGGATGTTGAGGCAATCACCTCGTAGAAATCAGAGGACTAGAGGGATGAAGGTGAAGCACGTCTTGCAAGTGTCTGTGCTCCTTGGAGTTTGCATCTGGTTGGTGCTTTACCAGATGCCTCACCCTAGCGACGCCGAATCCTTTTCTCAGCATGGAATCAAACTCTCGCAGAAGCTGCGCAGTGCCAGTGACATCAAGTTGGGGAGAAAGGATCTAAAACCGAGGACCACAACTCTAGTGGAAATCGAGGATGGGAAGCAGAACGAGGCCAAGGCAGATGGTGATGAGAAGGAAGCAGAGGAAAATGATGTGAGGGAGAAGCAAAAAGAAGATGGTGATGAAAAGGGAAAAGATAAAAGAGATGTGGAGAAGAAGGAGAAGCAAGATGTTGATGACAAGAAAACAGAGAAAAAAGATGGTGATGACAAGGAAAAAGAGAAGAAGAAGAAGAAGGAGAAGCAAGATGGTGATGGCAAGGAAACAAAGAAAAAAGATGGTGATGACAAGGAAAAAGAGAAGCAAGATGGTGATGGAAAGGAAACAAAGAAAAAAGATGGTGATGACAAGGAAAAAGAGAAAAAAGATGGTGATGGCAAGGAAACAAAGAAAAAAGATGGTGATGACAAGGAAATAGAGAAAAAAGATGGCGATGACAAGGAAAAAGAGAAGAAGAAGGAGAAGCAAGATGGTGATGGCAAGGAAACAAAGAAAAAAGATGGTGATGACAAGGAAAAGAGAAGAAGAAGAAGCAAGATGGTGATGACAAGGAATTCAAGAAAAAGAAGGAGAAGAAAGATGGTGATGACAAGGAAGGTGAAAATACAGGAAAGGAGGCCAAGGATGAGGATGCTGAAGAGAGCAAGGGCAAAGTTGCCAAGAGTGGAAAGAGCAAAGAGAAGGAAAGCAAAGATTCCAAGGAAGAAGAAAGTGAAGAAGACGAGTCGGACATGAGTTCAAAGAAGGGCCCTGGAAAGCAGAGGATAAAAGGAACAACTGGAGCTGAGTCTCCATCCTCAACCCTTGGAAAATTCTTCCCATGAGACATCATCTCATAATTAATGAGACGTCAAGTAGACTTCTATTTTTTTTCATCTTGTAGATGCTAATGTTCCAACTTTTTCTTTGTACGCATTTTAGTTTGGAGAGTGGATTTGTAAAATCCTAGTAGAATTTGCCTAGTGATGGTGTATTGTAATTATATTGGCTGCTGATTTCACATAATAATTAAAGCTCCAAGTTTTCAGTTACTGGTCTTGTCTTGTTAACATCTTGAAACTTGTCACAATTTAGAGACGACAAACATTATGTTATGCCACTTGAGGAAATATATCAAACGTTCATTATCTAAGTTTAAGCCATCAACACTCTTCCTACCTCTAAACTGCATATTTGTTCTGTGTTGAATGTTTCGAGTTGGAACGCCTCGCGGAATGTTCCTTGAGCAATTCGACGACCCGTCTCATGGAGGGCCTGCTGGTGGGCAATTCAGCAGTGCAGGATAAGGCCACATTCAGAAGCTTCTCAGCCTCGCTGTAGTCGATGGAAGAAGCATCCATCCGTGGATCCAACACCCGATCCAAACTAGTGGCACCGATTCTCCCCGTCGCACTTCCCCAATCACACGACAGTGCTTCCTTCGTTACCCACTTGACAATGTTGCTGTTCTCGCCCAAGGACACATCGTTGGCCCTCTTGCCGGTCATCAGCTCCAGCAGCACCACCCCGAAGCTGTACACATCGCTCTTCTCAGTCACCCTTGCAGTGTACCCGTATTCTGCAACATGTTGATAACACAAATCACGACTCCTGAGACTATAAGCGGGCGTTTACTATTCAATATTGATACTATACATGATTGAGTATTTTGATTTTCATCGAAAAGATTTCTGCAATTCTAGTCCTTTCAACAGGATATGAATATGCAAGTTATCTCAAATTATAGAAATAATCAAGTGTTTTAAGACATCTCAAGTTTCTAATTCATCTTAGTAAACAATATATAGATTAGCCTATACCAACTCACCTGGTGCAATATAGCCGTAAGAGCCGGCTACACGCGACATGGCCTCTTCATCGCCCTGCTTTAATGCCTTGGCCAGCCCGAAATCAGCCACTTTCGGTCTGAACTCCTCATCCAGCAATATGTTGTTGGACTTGACATCCCTGTGCACAATCGCAGGCACGCAGTCATGGTGCAGGTAGGCGAGGCCCTGAGCGGCCCCGACTGCAATGGCGAACCTCCTAGGCCAGTCGAGCACCAACCCGCCCTCGTCTCCGTACAACAAATCCCCCAAGCTCCCATTCTCAACATAGTTGTACACCAGCACCCTGAAATCCTCACCAACGCAGCTAAACAGCAGTTTCACAATGTTACCATGCCTAATCCTCCCCAATGTCTCCACCTCCGCCCTCAACATCCCATCGGCCTCCGCCACGCCCTTCGGCTCCCAAAACCTCTTTGCCGCCACTGTCTGCCCGCTCTTCAGCCTGACCCGGTACACCTGACCCGACCCTCCGGACCCGATTAGGTTTTCATCGGTCAATGAGGCCAGAACTTGCTCCTCCTCGAACCCAGTCCTTTGGAACGATGTGATCTTCCAGGGCTTCTGACTTCTGCTGCCAAAGATGATGAACTTCTTCGTCTTGTACACTAGCCAAACTAGTGATAGCGCGAGTGTGAATGCGAGAACCGAGAGAAGCACCACCATGACCAAGCTTACGGGCTTCGGCCTCGAGCAAGGAGGCAGAGGCCGGAGGTCCGGACTGCATAAATCCGGGTTTCCCATTAGACTTGAGAGGAAAAACTTTGTATCAAAAGCAAGCGGCACTCTACCACGGAGCCTGTTGTTAGACACATTGAACTCGTTGAGCTTCAGTTTCGTCAGCTCCGCCGGAATCTCACCAGAGAGAAAATTGTTCGAAAGATTCAAGAGCGTCAGCACCGGCAGATAGCCAAGCTCAGCCGGGATTTCACCGGAGAATTGATTTTCTGACAAATCCAACTGCGTTAACTCTCCCCAAGACGAAACGCCCCCCGGAATTTCACCGTTGAGCTGATTACCTTGAATGTGGAGCTCCTGCAACTTGACCATATTAGTAATGCAGGAAGGAAGCTCGCCGGAAAGCTGGTTCCGGCTCGAATCTATTTTCCTCAGCTCCTGAAGGCCGCAAATTTCAGCCGGAAAGCCGCCTGAAAACTTGTTGCCGGATATCAACAACTGTTCCAGTGATTTTGCACCCGAAATCGACGGAGGAATTGAGCCTTCCAACATGTTGTTACTGAGCTCGATGTATCGAAGATCGCTGAATCCCCAAAATTCATCTGGTACGGCTCCGGTTAGCTGGTTTTGTTGAATTCTGACATATGTTAAACTTCTGCATTCGCCGCATGATGCTGGTATTCTGCCGGAAATTCTGTTGCCGAAAACTATCAAACTCTTCAACTTCTTTCTGTAGCACAAATTCTGAGGCAATGATCCTTCCAAATTGTTATCGGAAATATCGATTTCTTCCAAATCGGAATTCATACCAAAAGATTCAGGTATTGCGCCTGTCAGTTTGTTGTTGAATAGTCTTAGCTCAATGAGGTTTGGATTCTTACTTAAAATTTCTGGTATTTCTCCATCTAGAAAGTTGTCATTCAGATGCAACGACTCAAGCTGCAAGCCTGCTAGGGTTTTTGGAATTCGTCCGGTGAGATTATTTTCCGACGCGTCGAAACGGCGCAAAGAGGTGAGATCGGAGAATGTATCCGGAAGTTCGCCGGAAAATTGGTTGCCGAATAGTTCGATCTGCTCGGCGTTCTTCAACCGGCCGATGCTGCCAGGAATTTTTCCAGCGAGATTGTTATTCGACACGTCGAAGTTTCTAATGGAGGTGAGCTCGCCGATGGATTCCGGAATCTCTCCGATGAGGTTCGTGTACATCGATTCGAACCTCTCGAGCTTCGCCAGCCGTCCGATGTTGAAAGGCAGTGAACTCGGAATGAACTGATTCACAGAGAGCACGAGATAAGTTAACTCAGTCAGATTGGAGAGGAACTCCGGCATCGATCCGTTGATCAGGTTTGAGCCGAGCATCAGGACCTGCAGTCTTGGCAGATTGACGAAGCTAGCTGGAATCTCGCCGGAGAAGTTGTTGTAGGAGAAATCCAGCGCCGTCAGGTTCGCGAACTGCACCGGGAACTCCGGCAGGCTGCCGACGAAGTTGTTGTAGGATAGATTTAGGGCTGCAATATGGGAGCACAGTGCAATCGTGTCGGAGGTAATGCTGCCGCCGAGACTGTTTCCGGTTAGGTTAACATACCGCAGCGACGAAATCCGGCAGAAGTCAGCGGGGAAGTCGCCGGAGATGTTGAAACCGGAGAGATCGACGGCGATGACGCTGCGGTTGGCGGCGTCGCAGGCAATACCGGTCCAGCTGCATGGCGCGTCGGGGGCTGAGTCGACCCAGTCGTCGAGTGCCCGGAGCGGGTCGTGGAGCTGGGCTTCCTTTACCCGGATTAAGATGGCGGCGTCTCTGTTGTTGGAGGAATTTGCTACAGCAAACAAAGTGATGAAGAAAAGTGCTTTTGTGAGGAGCTGATGATTATTCATTTTGTTGATCATTTCATGGCTGTTGAAGAATGATTGCAGATTTCATTGCGTAATTATTTGTTGATTATGTTTATGATTAGATTATAACGAGGATGAATATATTTTAAGTTCGCCGGGAGTGGAGAGTCAGAGCTAAAGGAGTCAAAGGCGGATTCAAAATATTCAATTTCCATATGGAAAGGTATAATCAATTGGTGATCATTTTTCTTCCCTATATATATATATATATATATATATATATATATATATATATATATATATAGGAGTGGATCAAATAAGAACCACATCTTTTCATGAACTCGCGAATCACGATAAGAAGTTGAAGAGATGACGACGAGACGGTATAAAGTACAAGATAACTAAAACATTCTAAAATTATTACCAACAAAATAATTTTAGAAAGTTTATGCACAACTTTATAGGTTTTTTTCATCAATTTTATACATTTGTGCATAGTTCTCAAGTTCTCAAAAAGATGAATTATCACTCGATCCAACCCCTATATATATATATATATATATATATATATATATATATATATATAGGGGTTGGTTATGGTGAAAGTTCTTAACGCGAAAGATTTAATAGAAGATATCTTTCATATTGTGAAGACAATCGAATTAATGTATTGCACATGAAAGTTTAACACATATTTCATCCATTCGTAGACATATCTAAATATATTAGTTTAGCACATCTTTCATCATAACAGAAGCACAAGAAGAGTTATAGTGTTGCACAATAATCCGCAGAAGACACAAAACACAAAATTGTAGCACATTAAAATTAAATCTCAACCATTGATATAGCAAATCAAAGGCCCGGATTCATTCCTATTTCCTACCAAATTATTTATTCCTACCGATCCATCTCCTATATATATATATATATATATATATATATATATGGGTTGGATCTAATGAACTTATCTTTTGAGAACTTGAGAACCATGCATAATACGTTGAATATGATGCACAAAATAAGATATAAAGTTGTGCATAACGAAAACTTTCTAAAATTGTTGCACAACAAAATAATTTTAGAAAGTTTTCATTATGTATAACTTTATATCGCTTGTGCATCATCTTCAACGCCTTATGCATGGTTCGCAGAGTCGCAAAAGATGTCTTCATTCGATCCACTCCTATATATATATATATATATATATATATATATATAGAGAGAGAGAGAGGGTTATCCTAAGAACCACTCTTAGTGTAAAACTTAGAACCAATGATAGCCATTGATCCGTTTGCAATCTACGGACAACAACATACCCATGAATCCATCTATATTGTGTAATTTTACGGTCCATAGCATATATGTAAGGGTAAAAAGTAAATTTCGCAACTAAGGAAATTGAATCCCGAAAATCAAGAAGCTAGAAATCCTGAAGCGGCTTTCTCTCTCTCGGTTGATATGATAGCATTTATTACTGATTTATGCATTTAGCTACAAAACCAAATGAATATGATTACATGTATACTGAATATTAAACAAATACGAAATGAATGTTTGATACTAAATACGAAATACTAAATACATGTCATACTGAATATTAAACAAATACGAAATGAATGTTTCATACTAAATCATGAATATGATGTACATTAATACAAAGCCAATGTGTCATACTATATCGCGAAAAATGAAAATAACTGCAGCAATACACCCATGAATTAAGCATGAAAATAACTGCAACAATACACCCATGAAAATAACTAAATACATGTCATACTGAATATTAAACATATACGAAATGAATGTTTCATACTAAATCATGAATATGATGTACATTAATACAAAGCCAATGTGTCATAATATATCGCGAAAAATGAAAATAACTGCAGCAATACACCCATGTCATACTGAATATTAAACAAATACGAAATGAATGTTTCATACTAAATCATTAATATGATATACATTAATACGAAGCCAACGTTTCATACTTAATAACTGCAGCAATACACCCATGAATTAAGCATCCAAAAACGGCAAAACAGTTACCACCGATTTCTAATATTACTTAAATAACCTTTATATTACTTAATTAAGATTTACATTAATTGACAATAACCGATATTGTTGGAATATTAAATCAATCACAACCGTGTATCTCATTTAAATCAACCATCAATATTGATTCTATGTTTTATGATAAGTTTGGTTCTTATTTGAACCAAACTCTCTCTCTCTCTCTCTCTCTCTCTCTATATATATATATATATATATATATATATATATATATATATATATATATATGAGATCCGCTTTGTCTTAATGATAAGATGTGATATTAAAGTTTAACGTTGCAGGTTCTGTTCTTAAACTTGTGAACTAGTTTGATCTTGTAGGGAATCTTGACATAATTAAGAATTAATTTCATTGCAAACAAGAGAGAAACAATGTAAAGAATTTACGTGATTAGATCGGATGATCTACGTCCAAGGAGGATGCGCTGAAAGTTTATTAGATCATCGGAGAAGATAACCGGAATCGATCCGAAACAAGAAAGTAATACAATACACAATATCTCTCTAATAACTGTCATAAGGCGAAAGAAATGTTCCCAGTCTGTTCTTCTATTGGTGTTGTTCTTAATCATATATCTACTAGTCTATTTAATTAACTAGATTTCACAATCATCACTGTAGAAATTAAGACGGTGATAAAAAATGACTGTGATTAATCAACGTGTACAGACGTACGTCACTGCACTGCAACCAACTCCTATGAGCTGGAGTATCTGCTGCTTTCAAAGACCAAAGACCAAACACCAGCTCCCTTCACCAAAGCGACAAGAACCGGATGTCATATGTCAGTAGCCAGATGCAGAGATGCTAGCACCGGATATCATATGCCAGATATCAGCAAACAGATGCTTTCAGCATCAATATTTATAGTCACAAACACTCAACGATCCAATCTATACAAATTGGTTGTTTTCATTTTTATTTTTCTGAGAAGGCTGTTTAAACATTTTATTAGATTGTTTATCAGAAATTTGTATGTCAATAAAAAAGAAAAAGTTGGAGCCCTGACAGATTCTAGTTAGATTTCCTTAATGATTTAGGGCCGGTTAGTTGTTATTTCAAAAATTTCTTCTTAATATATCTTCGGAACATGTTTGGTTAAATTCTATTGTAATTTAAAAAGTTCCTTCTAAATTTGTAAGTGAGAATCTTTTCATTTTTTTGGAATCCTATATCAATATCACCCATGATTAAGATCTCTTGTTTAAATGATTTTCAAATTTTAATATTATTCAAAGTAGATCCATTATATTAAAAAAATTAAAATAATTGGATGGCAAAATTTAACCAAACCACCGTGGATTATATTTTTTGGGGTTTCTTTTTGGATGGGTCCACGCAGTCAAAGAAGCATAATTGTAGTGTGAATGGGTGACTACTTTTCTATAAGATCCTTTAGTTACAATTATGAATTAGTCATATGCGTCTATTCAAAATAGAGTACTATTACTTCATGGTCAGGAGAAATAACCAAATAAATAGTCAATTAATTTAAGACTCAAACTTAGGTCTTAAATTTTAGACATTAACTACGTACAACTAATCTAAAATGGCAATTTCATGAATTCTAATCCTTAGTTCATGAAATTTAATGTTATACGAGACCATACAAGATAATGTCTTCGTATGAACATAAATTATAAGTTCACAAAAAGACAATTAATCATAGTCCACTTTCGTATTATGATTGTAATTGCTTAGCGTTTTCCGACACAATAGTCACATAGTTACATAGTTGTCGAAACATAAGTTATTGAGTAACAAAGTACCCATATATTTCCATCAAAATGATATAATTGTATACAAATTGTTAGTCAATCAAATAAAATAATGATATATAGCCACAAGAATATGTTCGAAAATGGGTTTGTCGAAGCTTTCGGGCCAAATGAAATGTTGCACCATAATATAGATTTTGAGCTTTGTTCCACTTCCAATCCTGCACCGAATTTGGTACATGGTTTGGCATTGCACCAAACTTAATATTGGGCGCGGATCGAATATTTTTAATGCTATTCTTAATTTAATGATTGGAGTTATTTTATGCTAAATGCAGTATATTTTGATGCAATAAAAAAGAAACCACACATGGGGTCCAGCTAAAAAATTAGTAGAAAAAGAAAAGGAAAATATGACTCCCACGGACTTAACTCAGTTGGTTAAGAGCTACTCCATTTGTTCCATCAAAGACGGTCCATTTCTTTTCGGCACGGTTATTTAAGAGAAGTGTACAAAGTGAATAAAGTGATAAAAAGTAGGTAGATCTCATAACTTTTGAATATATAATTATTTCCTAAAAATGAAACAAGCCATCTTGGATGGGACAATCCAAAAAAGAATACATGTCATCTTGGGTGGGACGGAGGGAGTATTAGATTTGGAATAAGGATCAAGAATCGAGTCATAACAACTGCAGTATGAAAGTTTTATCATTTTTAGGTTGTCTACGTGGATACTAGGCAGAGTCCTTTTAGCTTTTTAACCGTTGAATCATCGTGATTTAACTCCATGAGACTGAGATATATGGACTCCCGACTCTTTTTATGAACACTAGATAAAGTTTTTCAAATTTTTAAATAATTGAATCATCATAATTTATCTTATTATATTTTTATAAGACTAAAATGTAGACTCTCGAAGGTAAAGGTTCCCATTTTGAAACTAGAAAAGGAAAGTGTAGATAAGAAAATGAGTCAAAGGGAGAATGCGAATAGAGGTGGGGACCCTGAATTTCGTGTACACGCACATGGGATGTGTGGGAGATTCAATGTTCGCTGTGCTAATCATTTTTTTGTCAATCAAAACCTAAAAAGGAAGGACTTTTAGGTAAATAAATGTCATTCTACGCATATTATTTTTACAAGCACCGAAACACGTTGTAAATAACAAGTGAGACAACAATTTGGTACACATAGTTGTTTCTTTATATATATATATATATATATATATATATATATATATATATATAGAGGGAGGTTCACGTGAACCATTTTATTATGAGAATGTGAGCAAAATTGATGAATTCACAGGTGAAAGTTGATGAATCCACCTGGGAAAATTACCGAATCCAAAAATAAAATTTTCGTCCTCATGGGATTCGAACCCGGTGAAAAATTCAATTTTGAATTCATTAACTTTCGCAACGGATTCATCAACTTTCATAACGAATTCATTTGGTTCTTTGTTTTTAGGATAAGAATGGTTCTTATTTGAACCAAACTCTATATATATATAGGAGATGAATTAGGTAGGAATGGATAATTTGGTAGAAAATAGGAATGAATCTGAGCCTTTGATTCGCTGGATCAATGATTGAGATTTAATTTCAGTTGTCTTCTGATCGATTTGAGCGAGAGATTTTATTATGGGGGCCCCAATCTTTTTTAAATAAAATTAGAAGTTAAATTACATCACAATGTTAGAAAAATAAAAGTTAAACATAATCACCATCATAAGTTTATCTTATAGTCTTCATTTTCTGAAATTGTGCATAATAATTTCATTAGTAGCATTAACAAACACATCATTTTACATGTACGAAATTAAGTTGATTCAATAGTTTGGTTCAACACTTTATATTTCTAAAATAGTCATCATATATTCAATTGATCTATATTTTGATTGTTTTATCATCAACAAGTTTTTTAGATGCTTAAAATAAGAATTTAAATAATTTAGATGTCTTCAGTTGGTTGTTGTTATAATAATTTATTATAAAAATTTTAGAAATTAGATTGATCATATTAGTTCATATATAAAAATCTATATTTTTTGCATACATTTTATATTTTATCAACATAATACAAATAATAGAAAAAAAGAAAAGAAAAGAAAGGAAAGAGTACAAAGTATAGAAAGAAGAGAATATAACTAAATTATAGAAAAAGAAAAATGAAACACAAAAAAGGAAAAAGGAAAAGAAAAAAAGGAAAAGAGAATAGAATGAAAGCGGCAGAATGGTGAAAATGAATTACAAGAAAAAGAAAGTGGAAGATGGGTTTCGAACCCAACTCTCCACAATCAGGTACATCAACTTACCCAATTGGACTATAATGACATCTTGTTCTGAATACTATATATATACTACTAATACTAAAAATTCAGGGGCCCTTGCCCCCAGTTCTAACGCGGCTTCATACCTTGATTCTGATTTTATGTTGTGTGCTTACGTTGATTCTTGTGTTTCTTATGCTACTGCTGATGAAGATGCTTAAACTAATATATTTAGATATGTGCTACGAAGAGATGAAATATGTGCTAACTAATATGTGCAACATAGTAATTCGATTGTATATATATATATATATATATATACCGTGAGAATGAAAATAAGTGTAGGAAATAAGAATAGATATGTAAGTCTCAAGACATCTTTCATATTTGTGTAGACAATCGAATTACTATGTTGCATATATTAGTTTAGCACATATTTCATCTATTCGTAGCACATATGCTAAATATATTAGTTTAGCACATCTTTCATCAGTGTAGCACAAGAAGGGTTCTAGTGTTGCACAATAATCCGCAGTAGCACACACAACACAAAAATGTAAGACAATCAACATTAAATCTCAACCATTGATTCAATGAATCAAAGGCCCAGATTTATTCCTATTTCCTACCAAATTATCCATTCCTACCGATCCATCTCATATATATATATATATATATATATATATATATATATGGATTGGTTATGGTGAAAGCTCCTTAATGTACGAAAATAGGAATAGTAGCACATCTTTCATATTTGTGTAGACAATCGAATTACTATATTGTATGTTAGTTTAGCACATATTTCATCCATTCGTAGCACATATGTTAAATATATTAGTTTAACACATCTTTCACTGAAGCGTAGCACAAGAAGAGTTCTAATGTTGCATAATAATCCGTGTAGCACACAAAACACAAAACTATAGCACACCCGAAAATTAAATCTCAACCATTGATATAGCAAATCAAAGGCCCAGATTCATTCATATTTCCTACCAAATTATCATTTCCTACCTGATCCATCTCCTATATATATATATATATATATATATATTCAAGTGTTAATGGAGAAATTGTCCTAAATATTAACATACCTATTTAATTTAACCCATATACTAATATACTACTCTTTTTATCAATTTTAATTAAAATTACAAAAATTACAAGAGAGGTTGGCCGTCGGGAAACAGAAATAAAGAGAGGGAGGTTGGCCGTCGAAAAACAGATTGAAAAGGAGAGGGAGGGTTGGTCGCCGGGAAAAGGGAGAGGAGGGTTGTCGATCGGAAGAGGGAGGAGGGATGGTTAGCCGCTAGGAAAAGATGGGGAGGAGGAGGTTGGCCGTCGGGAAAAGGGGAAGGGAGGGGGTTGGCCGTAGGCAGAGTGGAGAGAGGGATGGTTGGCCGTCGGGAAAAGGTAGAGGGTTGGCCGCCGACAGAGTGAAGGAAATGAGGTTGGCCGTGGCGAGAGGGAGGAGGTTGGCCCAAGCGGATGGAATAAAGGATGATTGATCACGAGAAAGAGGAAGAAAGAGAGAGTTGGCCACCGAAAAAAGGGAGAGGGAGGGAAGTTGGCCGTCGGGAAAGAAGGGGGAGGTGAGGGTTGGCCATTGGAAGGGTTGACCGGGGAATTAAAGTAATTGTGTAAGTTGTGCGTATGAATTCGTGTGTTTTTTTATATTTTAAATGATAAAATTGTACAATTAATTAAAAATGACAACAAACTTAACATATGAGATAAGAAGAATATCAAACTTCATATGAGTAACTTAAAATTTTATGATTCGCGGATGGGTCTTTATATATTTGAATTTCATACTTAATTAACTAATTGTAAGTAACTATGAGGGTTGAAAAATCCTCACGACAAAAGTCACATCATTGTCAGCTGTCACATACATACTCGTTAACTCTCGATCTAATACCTTCATATGTTTTAATATTAGAAATAGAACCTAAAATCAGATTTGGATTGAAATACTGGAATTAAGAGAAAATCTGCCTAAACGACCATAGCCGTGAACAGAAGTCAGTTAACCGAAAAGAGAGGAGTAGATGGCCGATTAGATGACCCATTACTTTATTACAAGTTGTGATTTCTTCTTTTCACTTCATTTTTTTTTATGAAAACAACCAAACAAATTGCCAAGGTCGTTTTTTTTTCTTTTTCTTTTTGTAATTTGAACGAAAAATTATGCATCTTTAACTTGAAGTTCACAACCATTTTATGCATAAGCTAGTTATAATATTAGATTTTATTCAGTATGATTATCGGCCATGCATAAGTCGCACAGTAGGTCCGTCATTACAGTGACCCGTCCGGTTCGAATAATAATTCATTTTACTTAATTTTGATTGAAAATTCTTATAACTGACCGAAAAAATCGATTACATATCATGAATTTTATATAAGGGACCCAATTTATGAATTTGATAGGAAATAAGAATGAATTTGTGCATTTGATTATTGGATCACCTGGTTGAAATTTAATTTCGGTTGTCTTCTGATTTTGTGTTTTGTGTCTTCTGCGGATTATTGCAAAGACTAGAACCCTTCTTGTACCATCGTCATGAATGAAAGATGTGTTAAACTAATATATTTAGCATATATGCTACAAAGAGATGAAATATGTGCTAAAATAACATATATAACATAGTAATTCGATTGTCTACACAAATATGAAAGATATGTTAGACTTACATATCTATTCCTATTTCCTACACTTATTTTCATTCTCACATGAACCATCCCTATATATATATATATATATAGAGTTTAGTTCAAATAAGAACCATTCTTATCCTAAAACTAAGAACCAAATAAATTAGTTATGAAAGTTGATGAATCCGTTGAGAAAGTTAATGAATTCAAAATTTAGAATTTTCACCGGGTTCGAATCCCATGAGGCGAAAATTCTATTTTTTGATTGATAATTTCCCAGTGGATTCATCAACTTTCACCGTGAAATCATCGCTTTTGGTTCTCACGCTCACAATAAAATGGTTCTCACGTTAACCTTCCCTATATATATATATATATATATATATATATATATATATATAGTTGAGTGATATTCAAATAAGAACCAATTTTAACGTGAACTAAGAACTACGAAAAATCTTTATAAACAAAATGAGTTTGCTATGAAAGTTAATGAATCCATTGTGAAAGTTATTGAATCCAAAATTTGGAATTTTCACCCAAAGTGTTCGAATTCCATGATAGGCGAAAATTTCATTTTTTAGATTCGATAATTTTACCAACGGATCTATCAAGTTTCATACAAAATTCATCATTTTTATTCTCACGTTCTCACGATAAAATGGGTTCTCACGTTAAACCTCCCCTATATATATATATATATATATATATATATATATATATATATATATAGGGAAGGGTTAACGTGAGAACCACTTTATCGTGAGAACCAAAATGATGAATTCATCAGTAAAGTTGATGAATCCATGAGAAAGTTATTGAATCCAAAAATAGAATTTTCGCCTCCATGGGATTCGAACCCGGTGAAAAATTCAGAATTTTTGAATTCAAGAACTTTCAACGGATTCATCAACTTTCATAGTGAATTCATTTGGTTCTTAGTTTTTAGGATAAAAATGGTTCTCATTTGAACCTAACTCTCTCTCTCTCTATATATATATATTTAAGATGAAGTCCATTGGCCACTCCATCTTAGGAATCTGTTTAAAATCTGACAAGTCACAAGTCATAATACTTAGTAAGAAAAAAAAATCCACCCCAAAGAATAAAAAATGATGAAGATGAAACCATAGGTTTCCTCCGGCTTACCAGGTAAAATTTATTGTCACTTTGGTTTTCACAATAGTAGTGATATGCAAGGATAATATATAATAATTTTCATTTTTAAAATTTGTATTTATTTAGTGTACTAATTCATGTCATTAAGTAAATTGTAGTATAAACAATATTAAAACCTTTTTTCTCTTAATGTAGGTCAGCAAACTAAACCAACCATGCTTCGGTTGGTAAAGTGGGGATTTGGTAAAATTTTGTCAGAAGAACGAGTTGCGACTTCACGTAGGGTTAATTAATTGGATAACGTCCCCATAATTTAAAGGGATAATTGCATAACAAATCACAAACGTATACTAATCTTGTAATTTCGACTTAATTTATGAAACGTTGAAACTAAATACTAAATCTTTCTAATTTTTGCAATTGTGACTGTGAGCTTCCACAAATTTTCAGACAACCAAAAAGATGATATAGTTGTCTGAATGGTCTGCAAAGACGACATGGACACCACTTTTGACTAAAATTTAGTAGAGAAGAAGTAAACGACATCATTTAATATGTATTTTAGAGCACAATTAAAAGGTATATAATACTCGAATCTTATCAATTTTGTACTTAAGTGAACATTAAACTATGTCATTTATAAGTTAACGTTGACGTCCAAGTCATCTTTATCGGTCGTCGAACAAATAAGGTAGCCTCAATCGCAAAAATGAAAAGGATTTGACATCTATTTGCAGAAGTTTGAAAATATCGAAATTACATAATATGTATAAATTTGTAATTTGTTTTGCAATTAATCTTAATTTAAATCATTATCCGAGTAACCTTCAGAGGAAAAAATATGATTAAAAAAGGTCTTATATGTAAACCGGTTATTACCCTATCAATCTCAATCTACTCATACATTTTTATTAATTATACTTAAAAGAAAACTAGAAAAAAGTACAAATAAGTTAATTTCTTTTACCCTAATTATATAACCATACAACATGTTTTTAGTTTGATTATAATTTATCTTACAATGGATCTAGCAAATTTTCTTGCTTTATCTAAATGGAAAATAATAATAATAATAATAATAATAATAATAATAATAATAATAATAATAATAATAATAAAACAAATTGTCTAGTTTAGCGATAATTACATCTATTGTTTTGTTATGTGATGTAGCCAATATTTTTGTATAGTGATTTTGTAGGTATAATGAAAGCAGATTGTATATTTTGTATAGTGATTTTGTAATTTGTAATGAAAGCAGTTGTATATTTTGAATAGTGATTTTGAACGTAGTGCAAGTATATTTTAATCTCATTTGCTTTTGCGTTATTAATTGTACAGTTTAAATAAAAAATTAACTACGGTTGAAATTGAAAACCGTAGTTGTTATTAAATTGACTACGGGTTGTAATAGAAAAAGCGTAGTAAATTTGGCATTAAAACCGTAGTAAATAAACTCAAAAACCGTAGTTAATACATATAGACTACGCATAAAAAGCGTAGTGTATGTGCGAAATTTTGTGTAGTCTGTCGGTATAGACTACGCGTAAAAAGCGTAGTCTATGTGGAGAAAAGTGTAGTCTATAGTGAGTATAGACTACGCATAAAAAGCGTAGTGTATGTGCGAATTTTTGTGTAGTCTGTGTGTATATACTACGCGTAAAAAGCGTAGTCTATGTGCGGCGTAGTCTATAGTGGGTATAGACTACGCATAAAAACGTAGTGTATGTGCGAACTTTGTGTGAGTGCATGGGTATAGACTACGCGCAGAAAAGCGTAGTCTATGTGCGGCGTAGTCTATGGTGGGTATAGACTACGCATAAAAAGCGTAGTGTGTGCGCCTATTTTTCTCTACACCACTTTTCTCTACACTACGAGACGCACATACACTACACATAAAACGCGTAGTCTATACTGATTTTTGTAGTAGTGATAGGAAAATAATGAATTAAATTAGGGACCACAGGATTAGCTCAAATCAACCATTAGGATTAGTTCTTAGTTCTCAATATATTTGTGGTTCTCATTTGATCCATCCCCTATATATATATATATATATAGAGTTGAGTGAGATTCAAATAAGAACCAATTTTAACGTGAACTAAGAACTACGAAAAATCTTTATAAACAAAATAAGTTTGCTATGAAAGTTAATGAATCCGCTGTGAAAGTTATTGAATCCAAAAATTTGAAATTTTCACCCAGTGTTCGAATCCCATGATAGGCGAAAATTTCATTTTTTTTAGATTCAGTAATTTTACCAACGGATCCATCAAGTTTCATACAAAATTCATCATTTTTTTATTCTCACGTTCTCACGATAAAAATGATTTTTCACGTTAATCCTCCATATATATATATATATATATATATATATATATATATATATATATATATATATATATACCATTATTTAAGATGAAGTGCATTGGCCACTCCATCTTAGGAATCTGTTTAAAATCTGACAAGTCACAAGTCATAATACTTAGTAAGAAAAAAAAATCCACCCCCAAGAATAAAAAATGATGAAGATGAAACCATAGGTTTCCTCCGGCTTACCAGGTAAAATTTATTGTCACTTTGGTTTTCACAATAGTAGTGATATGCAAGGATAATATATAATAATTTTCATTTTTAAAATTTGTATTTATTTAGTGTACTAATTCATGTCATTAAGTAAATTGTACTATAAACAATATTAAAACCTTTTTTCTCTTAATGTAGGTCAGCAAACTAAACCAACCATGCTTCGGTTGGGAAAGTGGGGGATTTGGTAAAATTTTGTCAGAAGAACGAGTTGCGACTTCACGTAGGGTTAATTAATTGGATAACGTCCCCATAATTTAAAGGGATAATTGCATAACAAATCACAAACGTATACTCATCATGTAATTTCGACTTAATTTATGAAACTTTGAAACTAAATACTAAATCTTTCTAATTTTTGCAATTGTGACTGTGAGCTTCCACAAATTTTCAGACAACCAAAAAGATGATATAGTTATCTGAATGGTCTGCAAAGACGACATGGACACCACTTTTGACTAAAATTTAGTAGAGAAGAAGTAAACGACATCATTTAATATGTATTTTAGAGCACAATTAAAAGGTATACAATACTCGAATCTTATCAATTTTGTACTTAAGTGAACATTAAACTATGTCATTTATAAGTTAACGTTGACGTCCAAGTCATCTTTATCGGTCGTCGAACAAATAAGGTAGCCTCAATCGCAAAAATGAAAAGGATTTGACATCTATTTGCAGAAGTTTGAAAATATCGAAATTACATAATATGTATAAATTTGTAATTTGTTTTGCAATTAATCTTAATTTAAATCATTATCCGAGTAACCTTCAGAGGAAAAATATGATTAAAAAGGTCTTATATGTAAACCGGTTATTACCCTATCAATCTCAATCTACTCATACATTTTATTAATTATACTTAAAAGAAAACTAGAAAAAGTACAAATAAGTTAATTTCTTTTACCCTAATTATATAACCATACAACATGTTTTTAGTTTGATTATAATTTATCTACAATGGATCTAGCAAATTTTCTTGCTTTATCTAAATGGAAAATAATAATAATAATAATAATAATAATAATAATAATAATAATAATAATAATAATAATAATAATAATAATAATAATAAAACAAATTGTCTAGTTTGCGCATAATTATACCGAAATAGGACAATTCATAAATCAAAGTATTGTCACGCGCGTCTTCATTCCACCATACACAATTATGCTTTGTGGCAATCAAACGGCATCGTCTTAATGTATAATACAAAATACATTAGTCCAAATGATGGGAACAAAACAGAAATGTCTAAATCTGATTTTATTTAAAAAAAATCATTCACCATATTAATTACATAAATGTCAATTCGAGTTTCGCGGGAGAAAGGTTGGTTATGGCCCTCCATTGAAAAAAAGAAAGAAAGAAAACAAAAAATGGCGAGCCTTTGCTGTATTACGTTCCAAACAAATTCAATCACTATATGATAAAATATATAAGCTGTCTGCTGTAAAATAACTGATATTTAACACAATGGTGCAAGCTGTCATAGATCAAATTAGTTAAGCGATGTGTTATATTTGTCTCCACTTGTTTCTATGACGTGAATTTTAATATTATATATATTAATCACGTAAGCTACTATACGACTACCTATTAAATGCTATGACAATAAGACAAAGCTACATATTACTCCCCTCTCCCATTTAAAATATATCATTTTCTTTTTTAGGTTGTCCCATTACAAATATCTCATTCCATTTAGGAAGTAATTATCCCTTCAAAAGTTGTGGATCCTACTCACTTTTTAACACTTTAACTACTTTATAGCGTTATCCCAGGGTTGGATCCGGTGAGCTCATCTTTTGAGAACTTGAGAACCAGATAAGACGTTGAAGATAATCACAAAAAAGTATAAAGTTATGACAACTAAAACTTTCTAAAATTGTTGCACAACAAAATAATTTTAGAAAGTTTTCGTTATGCATGCCTTTATACCGCTTTTATCGATCATCTTCAACGACTTATCGTGGTTCGCAGAGTTGAAAAAGATGTGATTTCATTCGATCCACTCACTATATATATATATATATAAAGGTCCTGCAATTTTACTTTAAGACTTTTGCAATATATTTTGTGCTCAATAACATGACCCATATATATATAAACTTTTGAGATGAGGAGATGAGGAAACCCATTATCGCTATTTGAGGTGTGGTTAAGAAATCCATTTCTATGTAATAGTGTGCAAATCAAATATGAGAGACAAATGGTAAGTATTGATTGTACAACTATGGACATCAACATTGTACCACTCACTCGTCTCGAGTCCTGAAAAATCTTTAAATACTTCATTTATAAACAAACTGCAAAAAGTTGAGCATATGATTGTTTGAGAAATAAGATGGCACACTTACCGGCAGATAAAATGGCCACTCGACGTGAACGTTACGTTCTTCGCTTGGTCTTGAATGAATTAAAATTGTAGGGATCAATTTAGGAAAATAGTGCTATCAATTTCGTTAACAATATCCCTTGCGTAAATATTTTAGGATCAGTTGCCGAGGTTGAGTGCCTGAGTTAATATGTTTAAATTGTTCCAAATGTGGAACATCCACTTTCCAATCACAAATCTTGTCAAATCCAAGTAAAACTGCTCAAAAGTTAGTAAATTATACTCCCACCGTCCCACCTAAAATGACATGTATTCCTTTTGAGTTGTCACATCTAAGATGATCTGTTTCATTTTTAGAAAATAATTATCTCTTCAAAAGTTACATAGTTTATCATTTTAATCACTTTATCACTTCTCCTAAATAATCGTGACTAAAAGAAATGGACATTCTTGGGTAGGAGGGAGGAGTTTTTGTATCAAATGAAGTATATATGCAAGACATATCAAAATAGGTACCGAAGTTTTATTCTCTCTACTAACATAACTGAAGATATTTGCAATTATTGTGGAACAAAAAAAGAAACATAAGACTCCAAATTACGAAATTAGCCAAACTTTATTGTACTTCCTGCATTTAACAAGATAGCAATTCGTTCATAAAGGACCTATGTTTCAGTTCCCTTCAAATCCAATGGTACTAAGATTTACACTCACCAAAAAGAGATTAATGTATTCATGTATTTGTATAGTAGTAGAATGATTAATGTCTGAGACTAAAGATCTAATCTGAGTCCATCATATCGTGGTCTTTAATGCCCTTAAATTAATCATAAATATTTTATAGATTTTACGTTAAAAACGTCTTTTTTTTGTATTTATAAACTTAAGATAAAACAAAGCTTACTCAAATAAATATGTTATCAGATTTAAATTAATACTCGATTAAAAAAATTGAAGCTCAAACTCTACTCTACCAACCAGGGGCCAAGGAGTACCAAACAAATTTCATTTTTAGATTTTACAAAATCATCAAATTATCAATATTTTATGCTAATCATTGTGCAAAAGCCCTCTATTACCGGATTGAGTTACAAAAAAATTATATTCTCAAAATCTTTCATTCAAAATGAAGAAAGTACATCTCCAACCAAGGATTTTTTTTCCATATCCGCCCTTGTTATCAACACCATCCTATACGCAAGGAACTGGGCAAAAAACTAAATAACAATTTTGGCATATGGCTTTGTCCTTATGTTAGAATTATGGGAAACACACTCCATTCTCTAGTCAAATAATGTTAGGAACATAAGAAAAATTGGAGTAAATGAAAACGACAGCCCTCAAAATAGTATGAGTCGTAGAAAATGATCGATTCGTCCTTGAGTTTTTGACTTTTATGAGCAGATAGGGCTGAATTAGGGGTCCAACATTTGTGATACACTGATACTGACTTCATTCACTAATAAGAAAATACTGAATCAAGGCAATTTCTAATTTCTAAATTTGTGGTATTTAGTTTTGAGACGTATATTAATATAATTGCCCTCTCACTTTCATAGTCTACTAATACTATTCAAGTTAGAGTGTGTTTGGCTAAATTTATTTTAAAGAGTTTATAAGCTCCAAGAGCTTATAAGATGTTTCAAAAACTTATAAAACATAATGTTTGAAGAGCTTACAAGTTGCCAAAGTATTTGGATAATTGAGCTTATAAGTTAGAGAAAGAATCGTGAGTTAGAGAGAGAAAATCATAGTTAGAAAAAGAAAATTGACGAGAGGTGAAGTCGATAGTGCATATGCAGAAAATAACGAACCATAGTAAGATTATTTTGGTAAATTGACCGTTACTTATAAGCATATGAAAAAATAAGTTGGGTTGAACTATTTATTTTTAAGGGAGCTTAAAAGCTGTTGGAACTTATTTTCACAGCTTATAAGCTGTTTATGAGCTTATTTTGTCAAATACTTTGCATGAACTTATAAACTCCTAAACATCTTATAAACTATTTTGAAGAGCTTATAAGCTTAGCCAAACACCTGTGACATCCATTGCCTCTTTAATCTTCAACTTTATTTTTGATTAAATTAAATTTATTTTTTATTTTTGAGTTCTTTTACTGTATAATTAGAAATATGACGTAAAGTTAATTTTTTCAAAAGTTTTCGGGTACCTAACTTATATATAATTTTATAAGGCTAGAAAGTGTAATCAAAACTCTATTTAAACAAAAGAAGTAAATAAAAATAAGAAAAGCGATTATGTATACTTGACTACTTAACTGAAAAGTGAAGGAATCCCAAAAAAATTAATAGAGGTACTGTGTTGAACAAAAATATATTATCATGCATGTCATTCAAGGACAATAATTTAGTGACATGTGTGTGTGTTGGCCTAGTGGTAGAGTGGTTAATGTCCGAGGCCAAAGGTCTCGGGTTCGAGTTCATCGTGACGCGGCCTTTAAAATTTCTGTATTAATTGACAAAAAAAAATAAAAAATTTAGTGACATGTATAAATTTTTACAAAAACTAACGTGAGATCATTTTACCATGGATAAATCATGATCTAAATTTAAATCTATATTTGGATGGTGTATTTGAAATAAAAAATATATCATTAGATATAAATTTCAATATGAATCTTCACTCGTAATGATAAAACGATCTCAGATGATAAGATTATACCATAAACTATATATCTCATTGAAGAAGAACAAATTCAGGTTACAACGAATGGATCAACTAGGCCTCATAGCATCACGAGCGACGAGTCTTCACTTAAAAATTGAAACAGTGAACTATTATACTGGCTTTCAACCCATCAAAATGGAAAAGACACCCAAACCTGGAAAATCTCATAGTTATGTGATAGAATAACTAGTGTCTGAAGCCAAATGTCTCAGGTTCGAGTCTATCATTATGTGATCTTTAAAATTATTTGTGTTACATATATAGTAAGGTTCAAATAAGATTACTCTTTAACTTGAGCTGAGAATCACGAAAATTTGTTGTGAACAAAATGAATTAACTATGATAATTAATGCATCCATTGGACTAATTATTTAACTTTTCCAACGGATTATATATATATATATATATATATATATATATATAAAATAGTAGAGTATCATATGATATATATATATATATATATATATGATAAATTGTATTAATGTTCGATGTCAGTGATAAATCTTAATGTTCGATGTCAAAGTCGAGTCCACAATCATGTTCATATATAATAGAGTATCATTCCTGTGATGTATGAATAAGGACTAATTATGCAAGGTTGCCTCAGTCTATGTCTCGTGGTTATGTTTATAATAATTATATGAACCAAAAGATAAAACTTTATAGTATATTAAATTAAATCATATTTGAATATCTAATAGGAAAAAGTTGGTAATGGGCCGGTTTCTCAATTCAAATATTTGGGTTCCCTAGGAAAAAAATTAATTCATCCATCACTATTTTCTCTTTTGAGGCTTACTTTTACATAAATACATACTAAAATTTAAAGGAGAATTTTATTCACACTTCACAATTTTCTCTTATAGTCTCCAAAATTAATTTAAACAAATGAATAGTTTTTATTTGACATTTCTACCCTTATATGTAGCTTTGCAACATAAAAGCCCTAACCAAAATAAAATAGAATGTATAAAACTAGGCAGGCCATTATAATCTGAACCTTGAAAAGAACTGCTCCAAGCCTCCAACCATTCTATTTAAGTACTGTTATGGACTTGGGAATATAGCCAAATTACTATAAGAAAAAGTATACATGCTTTGTTTTTGTTTTCACTAAGTCCAATACTTAGAGGATAAATAATTTTAAATTTTATCAACCTACAAGATTTGGGGACAAAAGCCCTTTATTTCACTGGACAACTATATATGGCGTTAGATGGAGACTCAAATTTAATGTCAAGTACGTATATGTTGAAAGGAACTTTCTAATTTAATTATTAGTATGGTACTTCCAACTTTTTAATTAGAAAAACCTATACGAGCCTTCCCTAGGAAAATAGAAAATATATTGGTGGTAGTAATTATTTTAAATACACACATAATCACTCACATCTACATAATTATATGCAAAATCGAATAAATATATTAATAAGATATAGCTCGTAAGACGCATTAAATTAGTTGAAGTGTTGATGGAGCAGAGGTGGGACATGGTGTCGTTCGGCTATTAATTGTAGTGGACAGTAAGAATAGGGTTGAGAGAGCAACCAATCGGATCTTAATTAAATTTAATATCCAATTGACTCTAGAATTTTCTTCCTGGGATTTTTCCAAATAACTGGTGCAAAAAAACAACACAAAAAAAACAAACATTTTAACTGTTTGAATAAAAAAATAAAATAAATCTTAAAAAAACAAAAGAAATATTCCAAAAAACTTTGCAACTCAATTATTAGAAGCAGCATGCATTGCTCTGCTTTCAGAGACTAAATTGCACGCGCATGTTAATAGGTCGATAAACATGTGAAAAATGACAATTTATAGCATTTCGAATATGGCGAATTCAATGAAGAACCAAATTGTTTCAAAATTCAAAAAATATTTATCAAAAGAAAGTAGATAAATCTTTTATAGATGATGTATTTTCTTTAGACTATGTTTATCAACGACCAGCCAACCGTTCAACTTTTTCAATATTTAATTAATTTCTCTATTTTTCACATTATCACTATTCCATAGAACCCAACCAAATCAATTTTTTTTATAGTTTATCAATGACCATCCAACCACAACCTTATTTATAATTGTTTATATTATTTTTAATCTAATTATAATTAAATATATTACAAATAAATTCATATTATAACAGAATGGATAAAAAATCAAAAATCACAAATTCTGGGAGTTTTTTGAAAATTTTGGGAGTTTAAGAAAAAATTCGGATTATGATCCATGGAAAAAAGAGAAAAATAGAGTTTTTGAAAGTGAAATGGATATTATTTGTAGATAAGAAAATAGAATTGTATCGCGTGTTTAACTATAACAATATTGGTGTTTATTTATAAATAATGAAAAAAATAAAAATTTGGGTAATCCTTTTTAATATAATATACAAAGATATAATAATTTTATTTTAATATCCAAAAAAATATGAAGAACCAATAACATTGACAAATGTCATCTTATTTTGGAGGAGAGATAGGTGTGTGTGTGGAACGGAGAGAATGTGGGGTCGGTTGCAGTCCGAGGATGAATGTTTTCACCCAAAGTAGCTTTCAAACGAACGGGAATCAATCGGAAGGTTTCATCGCAAGTGTCTTCTTCGATCTGATGGTCCTCCCCCCGAAAAGGAACTTCAGTGGGCGGACCCATTTATTATTACTATTGTTTTTTTAATCTCTTTTTTTATGGTCGACTATATGAAGATTGAGCGCTGATATTCCAAGCCTTACATTAGTCAAGACTTATTTTATTACGATTTACCGTAGATTGTGAAGGACTCAAGTCCCTACAAATTCCATAAACCCCACTGATATATGAAATTCCATTGTTAGAGGAAAAAAAGAAGTAAATTAATCAAGTAGTGATGGCCGCGAACGCCTCCGCCGTGCCGCAGGCGTACCAAGCGTACACCACTGCGGCGGTGCCCGATTGGCTGAACAAAGGCGACAACGCATGGCAGATGATCTCTGCCACCCTGGTGGGGCTGCAAAGCGTGCCGGGGCTGGTGATCCTGTACGGCAGCATCGTGAAGAAGAAGTGGGCCGTCAACTCCGCCTTCATGGCCTTCTACGCCTTCGCCGCCGTCGTCCTCTGCTGGGTGGTATGGGCCTTCAGGATGTCGTTCGGGGACAAGCTCCTCCCCTTCTGGGGCAAGGCCGGCCCCGCCCTTGGCCAGAGCTTTCTCATCGGGCAGGCCAGGCTGCCCGCCACCGAACACCACTTCCACAATGGCACCGTGGAGACGGCGACGGCGACGCCATACTACCCCATGGCGTCGATGGTGTGGTTCCAGTGCGTGTTCGCGGCCATCACGCTTATCCTGGTGGCGGGGTCGCTGCTGGGGAGGATGAATATTAGGGCGTGGATGATGTTTGTGCCGCTGTGGTTGACCTTCTCCTATACCGTGGGGGCCTTCAGTCTCTGGGGCGGCGGCTTCCTCTTCCATTGGGGGGTCATCGACTACTCCGGCGGCTACGTCATCCACCTCTCCTCCGGGATCGCGGGCATCACCGCTGCTTACTGGGTCAGTACCACTACTCTTCTCTCTCTCTTCGTTTTGACGTAGACTTGTTTGAATACGTCGTTTAGTCCAAACCCGATTTTCTGTTGCACTTTTGGGTTTCATCCTCTACTGTACACACAGATGAAGGCTCTCCGGCAGTCTTGCATTTTGAACACAATAGAATTAACTTAGGAGTTGTTTGGCTATAAGATATTTCAAAAGCTTATAAAATGTAATGCCTCAAATGCTTATAAGTTGTTAAAACGTTTGGATAATTGATCTTATAAGTTAAAGAAAGAATCGTGAGTTAGAGAGAGAAAATCATAGTTAGAGAGATAAAATTGACAAGATGTGAAGTTGATAGTGTATGTGTAGGAAATAACAAACTATAATAAGGTTATTTTGATAAATTAATGATTGCTTATAAGTTTACGAAAAAATAAGTTAGAGTTGACCAACTTATTTTTAGGGGAGCTTATAAGCTGTTGGAGCTTATTTTCACAGTTTATTTTGTCAAACACTTTGCAACAGCTTATAAGCTGTTTTAAAGAGCTTATAAGCTCGCCAAACACCCTCTTACTATGCGAGCGAATGTATTATAATCTACCGTTAAATAGGTAGAGGATGGAAAGGATTTTGGGAGAAAATAAATTTTCAAATGTGTTCATCTCAAACCGTCTTCTTTAGTTAACACCGTTAAGCTTAAAATAGAAAATCCAGCTCGTTCCGACTCCGGATGCATAGATCGATGGATCTCCCCCTCTCCTTCAGAATTGTGATGTTATTTTATTTTTACTAGTTTTTCCATCTTCAATATTTACGATCTCTTTTGTTTCATGCCAATATTTTGCAAGCAGTTAATTAAAAAGAATAATAAAGAAAGTAAAGATAATAAGAGAGTGTAGAATTTCCAACTTCGAATGTCCACGTATTCCAAAAGATTTTTCAAAATTTTCCTTTTTGTGGATGAGAAAGGAAGAAGCAGTTCTCGTTGCATGCCTACAGTTAAGAATGTGATCTCTCGTCTTTTTGCGCCTGAACTTTCCAAATATCTTAAAAATCTCGTGATTTTATTCATTTCATTTTCTTTTCCTTAATTACTCTCTTTCTCTTGTTGTCGACTTCACCAGTTATTTTGAACTATATAAACTTATATAGATTCGAATTCGTTGGCCCTGCATCATGATTTCTTTACTTATATGGCATCTACTAGTTGGATTGTTCTGCGCAAATTAAATCATGTTTCATATCTTTTATTTGAGTTAATACCAATGCAAAATGTAATAAAATTCATGATCATTTTGTCTTATACCAATCTTGTCCATTGAGATTGGCGTGACATAAAAAACGGATGGTATTTTGTTGTCACGATTCAAGTGTATATACTAATTTCTTAAAATAATGAAGTGGACGTTAAATGGTGCAGGTAGGTCCTCGCACGAAAATAGACAGAGAGAGATTTCCCCCAAACAACGTGCTGCTGATGCTGGCGGGGGCGGGGCTGCTGTGGATGGGGTGGGCCGGGTTCAACGGCGGCGACCCCTACACCGCCAACATCGACTCCTCGATGGCGGTGCTCAACACCAACATCTGCGCCGCCACCAGCCTCCTCGTCTGGACGTGGCTCGACGTTATCTTCTTCGGAAAACCCTCCGTCATCGGCGCCGTTCAGGGCATGATCACCGGCCTTGTTTGCATCACTCCTGGTGCAGGTACTATTTTTTTTAATATCACCATGCGACTCACCATAATATGTCAACGGAATGAAACCTTAAAATCTGACTTTCTGTTTGTTTAAATAATAAAGTTTATTTGGAAATATTTTATGATAGTTTTCGATCATATAATTAAACAGAATATTCTTTAGTTAGGCCGTCTGATCGACTCATATGACATTAGGCGAAATTAATTAAATTTAAGGGATGTATAATCAGACTTTATATCAGTACTAATCAAATAGTTTGTGACTAATTAATACTCCCAGGGTCCCGGGCGTTATAATATTCTGCTGAAATAATAATCAAATGAAGGTGATGTTAACGACAGGTTTCGATATTGACTTTAAGTACTGAGTCTATTGATGCATTTTTGTTAGAAAATCCCATCAAATCAACGTCCGGTTCTTGTCATATATGTTGGAAAATTATCGAAATACGAAAAATCGGTTCTTGTCATATATGTTGGAAAATTATCGAGATACGAAAATTGATAGATCGAATTTCCAACATATACGACAAGAACCGGACGTTGATTTAATAAAATGTGTGATTGAAAAAAAGTTTTAAATGTGATTTAAGTGTGAAGTTTTTTTGTTTATTTTAATTTTAAGTGTGAAGTTTCTTTTTTTCTTCTAATTTTTAAGAGTGAAGTTTTATTATAACCGCATCTTCTCTGTCATGTTTCCTTCTTCCAAAATTCATCAATTACAAGAAATAGAAAAATTGTTATACTTATGCGTTGAAATGTGTGTGTATATATATATATATATATATATATATAATGAAGCTAAATTAATATTTAACTAATGAGTCCCTAATTTGTAACGAGAAAATTTTATTGCAAGTGGCGACAGTTGATCTGATTCATTGGACACAAACACAAACTTATTTTATCATCCTACTACATGTGAAAAAAAAATCTAACACATTGCAAATTCATCATAAGTATCCAATAAGAGAAAAAAATATAAAATTAAAGTTACATATCGAAGAAAGTCCATATTTCTCTTTTGCATATTTGGATGTTATTTCGGACACATATCATAAGATATTTTGACGTATTGTATTCTTTTTCGAATATTTATTTTTTGACAAAGTATTCTTTTTCCGAGATTTAATAAACTATATATACTTAATTTTTCATTTGAGTTACATCTCCTAATGTATTGTGTTTCGGGTTTTATCTAAATTAAAAAAAAAATGAGAAATGGTTGTAGGGGTTGTTCAAGGTTGGGCAGCCATAGTGATGGGAGTGCTCTCCGGTAGCGTGCCATGGTTCACAATGATGGTGGTCCACAAGAAGTGGTGGCTCCTCCAGTCCATCGACGACACCCTCGGCGTCTTCCACACCCACGCCGTCGCCGGCTACCTCGGCGGCATTCTCACTGGCCTCTTCGCCGAGCCCGTCCTCTGCTCCCTCTTCTTGCCCGTCACCAACTCCCGAGGCGGCGTCTACGGCGGCGTCGGCGGCGTCCAGGTCCTCAAACAGATTGTGGGTGGTGGATTCATCATAGGGTGGAACATCGTCGTCACCTCCATCATTTGCGTCTTGATTGGCGTTGTCGTCCCATTGCGCATGCCGGAGGAGGAGCTACTCATAGGGGACGACGCCGTGCACGGCGAGGAGGCCTACGCTTTGTGGGGCGACGGTGAAAAGTACGATGACACCAAGCACGGCGCCACGTCCGACGACCCCACGCCTCCGCACATGCCGTCCAGTGGAGCTACACAGGTGGTTTGACACAAGATTTATACATTACACAATGTATTTCTTTTTTATATATATGGTGAAGCTTGTTTTTCATGTGTGTATATGAAGATTTATACTATAGCATAGTCTTCACTGTTTGATTCTGTTTTTAAAGAGAAGCTTTTCTTCATGTGTATATGAACCTTTTCGTTTTGGGTGATTCTTCTGGGGGATAAAAATTTGTGTGCATCTGGATGTACATTGCGACCACCTAATTAATTCATAATTTATTAATTATAATTTAAAATTTAAATGATACGGATGCATCGTTCATCCTAACACACCGGAACGTGTCTCATAGATTCTAAAAGGGTTAGAGGAACGTTATAGTTGTAACCGTGTATAAAAACCAATGGCAACAGTTGGTTACAGTATTTTAGATTCCATTCATTCCATTAGTATATATGTTTGCTCTGGTTTTTATTGTTCTTTATGTTGATCTTTTTATTTAGACATTTTTATGTTGAAATTGTTATTTCTTTATGCATGGACTATATATGAGTTTCTATGCATTAGGTGTATATGTTTTGACGTGGACCTTTCAAAAAATTCCATTTTTTTTTAAAAATGCGCTTTCACTTTTTTCTTTGAAGTTGGACAAAGGGAACACATGACATAATAAGAAGAAGATAATGGTTAATGTGGGTTACTGTGATCGAGAGGTCATAGGTTCGAACCCCACCAAACAAACGCCTCTATGGGTTTGAGCCTGTCACACTTGATTTTCCAAGTGTGGTTTCACTGTCTGTGTGGTTTGCGGCTATTGTATAAAGCGTGGGGTTTACCAGGTCTTGACCTAAGGTAGCGGTGCATGATTTCATGATACCAAAAAAAAAAGATAAATGAGAAATATTAGGAGTTGAAACTGAATCGATCACTGACCTATGTCTTTTTCTCTCTCTGCAGTTCTCATTTAGGTTCTTTTGAGATTCTTGTTCCTTTTTTTCTCATCAATTTCAATCTGTGTTGCCTCTTCATTCGACATTTTAGGTTTTAGCGTGATTCACTTCTAAAAATCAAACAAAGAAGGTGTTTTAGCTGTGTTTATAAGCTCTTTAAAATAATTTATAAGTTGTTTATGAGTTAGTAAATTCTTTTATAAGTGTGTGACAAAAAACAACTCTTAAACAATTTATAATTTGTAAAAATAAGTTCCAACAACTTATAAGCTCCCAAAAAATAAGCTTCTCAACCTCAACTTATTCTTTTTTTAATTTTATAAGCAAGAATCAATTTACAAAAATAAAATATGTCCTTCCAAATTCATCTTTCTAAAATTTCTCTCTCTAATTAGGTTTTATCTCTTTAACTTATAAGCTCTTATATCAAATAATTTAATAATTTATAATCTTTTGACTTATTATATCTTATAAGTTCTTGGAGCTATAAGTTGTCTAAAAAATCAACTTAGCCAAACACTTATACTCACGGACTCACTTTACATCTCATTTTTATTTTTATTTTTGCAAATAATTAGTTATACAGAAAATAATAAAATCCTAAATTTAATTAAATTACCATAGCTAACTTCATACCAAATCTCATAATTAAAGTAGCAATTCAATTACAAAAACTATAATTACGTTTTAAATCATAATTAAATATGACTAAAATATTTATATACATAATACCCCTAAACTTTTGATCAAATTAGTAAGATTTCTTTGGGATGGTTCTTGTATTAATTATTATATTGTATAGCTAACCCCTCCTACAATTTAGGGTTGAAATTTGTATGAGTTGACTTGTGATTTTATTTCTTTTAAAAAATAAAATGAATTAATTTAATAAATAATTATTGCTTTCATTCCATAAAGAAAAGCGTTCAATTTCATTCCCCTAATTAATTCATTAATATTTTTGTATAATTAATCCCCTCATTATCCAAAAAAACACTCCTAGAGAGGCACTCGATTTCTTGGTTCTAGCCAAATTATATTTCAAAATAAAATACACATCATACATATATAAACTTTCTTTTTCATGTATAATTCATAGAAACTTATATTCTAAACTAGAGTTATATCTCATATTACTATTACTAATATAGATTAATATTAAACTTGAAAATAGATTGATATGTATTTATGTAGCGATATTTTTCAATTTTTAATATATTAATATGATTATTTAATATAGATGAATATTGAATTTGAAAATAGATTGATATGTATTTATGTAGGGATATTTTTTTCAATTTTAATATGATTGTTTAATATTTTGTATGTATATTGTGATATGTTTTGAATCTTAATAATCAAATAGTGTGAGATGTGCATTCAAATTCTAATTGAGTACGTTTAATGAATATTTATTGATTTATGTGATATAATTCCAAGTAAAATAAAATACTAGTATAATTTTCAAAGTTTTTTATCGTTTTTTTTCAAATAAAATATCTTGTATTATTTTTATTTTAATCTTTTAACTTGATTCTTTTTTCTTTTTGGTTCAAATATTCAAAAAAGGAACACAAAAATAGGAATTAATTAGAGAATTGCAATAGTCATAATTAATGCACTAATGATTTGAATTATTATTAAGGAAAGGCTAAGCATTTTAAATACATCCATTCCTTAATTACCGTGAAGGGGGTAATTATGTAAAATAAAATTCAATGTAAATGGAATATTTCCTTAATTTTCGAAAATGATGGAAAATGACCAAAAAGTCCAATTATGTACATACATATTATGTATATCTAACATTTTCCTTAAAAATAACCGTAGATCTTGAAAAGTGAAGGGTGTAGATTCATTTTTCTCACACGAGGGATGGTTTTTATATGATCACTTCTGTCTACATATATAACTTGTCAAAATTTTCCATTTGATGTTTATTTTATTTTTTGCTTTCGCTGTTAAACATAAAGTTAAGAGAGCTTTTTTAACTCTGGGTTTGAGTTGGTTTAGTAGCAGAGTGATTAACGTCGTTCGAATCCATCATGATGTAGTATTTAAAATTTCGATATTAATTGATAGAAGAAAAGAATTTTTAACAACTTTTGTCGTATTTATGTCTACGAGTTGGTCTCATGTGTGCTCCACCGCCCTATACATACATAGAAGACTATACAATTAAACAATGGTGGTGAATATAACAAACGATGGTTTTCGCTAACAAATAACGGTGATTTATAGCGTCCGTATCGTATGAACGTATGTACAAGAATTTTTGTATATATATGTCTACGTTTTTCATCGAGGTAGCACAAACTATCATTTATATATTTATATGTTAATTAGCTTATAATAATACACTCTGAATGGAAAGTGAGTCGCCACATGACAATTCAAGCAATAATACACAATAACGTAAAGATTAATTTGTCGATTAGTGGATATATAGATATTTATTATCGGCTCCTTTGACTATCACATATATATGGTCAGTGATAATGGGTCGGATAAAATTTTATACATATAAATTTAATTCGCGTTGACATTTCAGCTTGAGCATTCTTAGTCAACTTCCAGCTTTGATTCCTAAGAGAATCACTTCCAGCTCACGAGGAATAATATAAAGATTCATGCTTGATTATCAAACATATAAAATAATAAAAATATAACACAGCTCAGATACAGCTGTCAATTATATCAAGTAAACGATTAGGGTTAAGACCGATGATAAAAAAGAAACAAACACAAAACCAATCAGTAACGATGCAAATGTTATTACTATTCATTAAGATCAGTCTACCTTTTTCACTGAACTATCATCGAATTTGAACTTACAATTTGATTTTTCAAATATTGCAATCACACCACGGTCTTTCACTGAATTTATAGTTACAACATCATTTTCAAATATTATAATTACAACACAATCTTTTATGGGTTTTTTTTAAGTATAACACCCCTAAATTTTTGATTGAATAGCATTAAACGTATATAATAAAATTTCTAGTATAGTAAATTGGTTGTGCGTCGGGACATGACATTCTCGTATACTTTACATCGAACATGTCGGACGTCATTTGCTGGAAAAAGTGATGGTGTTATATATGCAAAAAAAATTGAAAATTTATGTTGTAATCAATGTTTGAAAAGTCATACATTTATAATTGCATATTTATTGAAATTTTTTATTAAAAATCTGCAATTAATTTATCTATGATAGCAGTCCGAATATAGTGAATTCAAAAGCATTTGAAGAAAAACAACTCTGTTACAAAAGTATATATACATCAAAATCAAAACTATTTATTAAAGGAATGAAACTGTATAAATATGTTGAATTCCATTTAAATTTATTACATAAGTCAAGACATAGAGGGTCGACATAATATGTGACCTTTAATTTAAAAATGAAAAGGAAAATAGACCCAATTTATTCATTTCAATACGGATATTAATTACCAATGATTGTGTATTAAAGAACTCGAGTCCCTACAAATATCGAAAAGCAGACCGATCCCTCAACGATCAAATTCCCTAGTTAGCGGAAAAAAGAAGTAATCGAGTTGTAGTCATGGCCGCGAACGCCTCCGCCGTGCCGCAGGCGTACCAAGCGTACACCACTGCGGCGGTGCCCGATTGGCTGAACAAAGGCGACAACGCATGGCAGATGACCGCCGCCACTCTGGTGGGGCTGCAGAGCGTGCCGGGGCTGGTGATCCTGTACGGCAGCATCGTGAAGAAGAAGTGGGCTGTCAACTCCGCCTTCATGGCGCTCTACGCCTTCGCTGCCGTCGTCATATGCTGGGTGGTGTGGGCCTACAGGATGTCCTTCGGCGAGGAGCTCCTCCCCTTCTGGGGCAAGGCCGGCCCGGCCCTCGGCCAGAAGTTCCTCATCGGCCAGGCCAAGCTGCCCGCCACCACGCACTACTATCACAACGGCACCGTGGAGACGGCGATGGCGACGCCCTACTACCCCATGGCGTCGCTCGTGTGGTACCAGGGCGTGTTCGCCGCGATCACGCTGATACTGGTGGCGGGGTCGCTGCTGGGCAGGATGAATTTTAGGGCGTGGATGATGTTTGTGCCGCTGTGGCTCACCTTCTCCTACACGATCGGGGCCTTCAGCATCTGGGGCGGTGGCTTCCTCTACCACTGGGGCGTCATGGATTACTCCGGCGGCTATGTCATCCACCTCTCCTCCGGGATCGCCGGCATCACCGCTGCTTACTGGGTCAGATACCTCTCTCTCTCTCTCTCTCGATTTTACGTAGACTTGTACTACAGCAAAATTGTCTAGTAGTGACATCAATAAATGTATCATAAAATTTATTATACCTTTAGGCGTAAGATTTAGTTACATTGCTACATATTACACATAAAAATATAAGTAAATTTTGTCACTTTCAAAAGTTGATATTCTAAAATATCTATAGATTTTGTGACATGCATAATAGTTACATATCACACAAATCTATCAACATTTTATTTAGTGACAATTTTTAGAGTAACAAATTTCTTCAAAATTCATGTTATAAGTACTAGAATATTTTGTTGTAGTGTTGTATGAATACTGTAGTTTAATCAAGTCATTGAATACTTCTATTGAAATTTGGCGTAGCATATGCTGTATATATTAATTGTGGTCACGATTTAGGTTTTAATTATCACGATTATTGTTAAAACTAATTGTTAATGAAGTAGGATTTGGGTGGTGCAGGTAGGGCCTCGAACAAAAATAGACAGGGAGAGATTTCCCCCAAACAACGTTCTGCTGATGCTGGCGGGGGCCGGGATGCTGTGGATGGGGTGGTCGGGGTTCAACGGCGGCGGCCCATACAGCGCCAACATCGACTCGTCCATGGCAGTGATTAACACCAACATCTGCGCCGCCACCAGCCTCCTCGTCTGGACGTGGCTCGACGTTATCTTCTTTGGAAAACCGTCCGTCATCGGCGCTGTTCAGGGGATGATCACCGGCCTTGTTTGCATTACTCCTGGTGCAGGTACTATTTTTTTTTTTAATATAATGATATGATATCTCAAAATTTGACATTTTGTTATATGAAAATTAATATATTTTCTTTATATTAAATTAAATTCAAGGTTTGTTAATCAAAATGTCTTATCAAGAATCATTCAAGCATTTAATTCGACTAAGAAATGACTTCCAGGCTTCGGGGCTTTAAAATACTTTGCGGAAATAATTATCAATTAAAGGCAACGTTAACAACAAGTTTCATTGACTTCAATTAGTGGTTAATTAATGCAATTTGGGTTTCATTGACTTGGATTAGTGATTAATTAACGCAATTTGGTTAAAGAAAATTCCCATCAAATCGCGAAGACCAGTTCTAGTCATATAAGTTGAAGTTTCCCGACGTACGGAAACTGATAGGGATGATCATATTACTGGTTCTAATTATAGGTGACTAAAAAAGAGATTCAAATATATATCTAAAACATTGATAATTCATGAGAAATATACAAAAATCATAATATAAATCCATATTTCACTTTACATACTTGAATATTATTTCCGCAACATACACTAAGATATCTTGATATATGTTCCGAAATAATAGTCACATCTCCTAATATTGGTCGCGGAGCTATATTTATGAGAGGCGGGGCTCGATTTCACTTTTGTTTTATCTATACAGTATACTTTATTATATATCTTTATTTATGTGTAAAATTAGAAAGATAATGTAACTTGCCCGACCAAAATTTGAAAAAAAGTAGAGGTGAAGATAAAACAAAATCAACAATATTAATTAATAAAGAAGTCTCCATTTAATTTTTATAAAAGTTGCGTTAATTGTTCTACATATTTTGCCTCCATTATCTTCGGGGCCTAGCTATATTGCGTTTTATGTAAATATGCGAGAAATTTGAAAAATGGGAAATGGTTGTAGGGCTTGTTCAAGGTTGGGCAGCCATAGTGATGGGAGTGCTCTCCGGCAGCGTGCCGTGGTTCACGATGATGGTGGTCCACAAGAAGTGGTGGCTCCTCCAGTCCATTGACGACACCCTCGGCGTCTTCCACACCCACGCCGTCGCCGGCTACCTCGGTGGCATCCTCACCGGCCTCTTCGCCGAGCCCGTCCTCTGCGCCCTCTTCCTGCCCGTCACCCACTCACGAGGCGGCGTCTACGGCGGTGTCGGCGGCATGCAGATCCTCAAACAGATTGTCGGTGGTGGATTCGTCATCGGGTGGAACGTCGTCGTCACCTCCATTATCTGCGTCCTGATCAGCCTCGTCGTGCCGCTGCGCATGCCGGAGGAGGAGCTGCTCATAGGAGACGACGCCGTGCACGGCGAGGAGGCCTATGCTCTGTGGGGCGACGGGGAGAAGTATGATAACACCAAGCACGGTGCCACGTCGGACGATGCCACGCCGCAGCACAAGGCGTCCATTGGAGCTACGCAGGTGGTGTGACACAAGATTGTACGTGTATTAATTAATAATTATAGAGCATTAATTTACATTCTTTTTACTTCTGTTTTTATTGTGCAGTTTTTGTTCATGTGTGTATATGAACCTTTTCGTTTCTTGGTCCATACTTAATTATGTGTTACTTTGCTACAGGTTTTATGTAATTTTATTTAAATTAATACGTTCTTTAATTGAATTCAACTTCCTTAAGCTTTCACACCAAATTATTGCATTGTCGTTGTATTTTTTTATTAACATATGTTTCCGATCATTCCATCTTTAAGTGCTTTTTTCTAATTGAGGAATCGGAAATCGAAATCTAATCACTCAACTCTTATAAATCAATCCATCCGGTTACATGAGTGAGTCTCATTTATGTTTTTGTTTGCAATGACATTATATTTAATTAGTCCTCCAATTGTAAATTAATTAATGAATATCTTCCGAATTACTTGTAAATCTAGGATAAAAGCTCTTTCTATCCTGAGTATATTTTTTCTTTTTCATTTCTTAAGATGTGACTTAGAATTTAGTACAGTTAAATAAAATAAAAGATATAAAACAAAAAAGTGGGTTTCCAAAGAAATTCCACGTGGCTTTAGATTACTGAAAAGGTTAAACTCAAGCTAGAGGTAGCAATGGGGTCAGTAGGTCCTGGGTTGTCGGACCGGGCCGGCCCAAAAATATATTAGACCAGGATTCTAAACCTAAGCCCACCAATATATATAGATAATATAAAAACATAAATAATAGATAAATCGAGATTTTGTCAAGTTTGACTTGCTCATGAGGCCGGATCAAGTAAAATGATTCTTTTCGGACGACTATTTTAAAGGTTTAATCCAAATTTAAAATCAAATAAATAGGCACCTATGTGTAAGTCTATAATAGTTAATAGCCTACTTTGTTAAATTTTAATCGGTCCATGCGAGTGAGTTATATTCAATTATTAATTATCGACTATATATATACATATTATTCCTCCAACATATAGGGATGTTTACTTTTGCTCGTGGCTGATGTTCATAAAGCATGCCACGTGGATTGGCCTTCGCTTTTGGCGACGATCTCCAAAGGGTTGTTGCTGACGACCTAACGTGATTCCGTACCGACCCTCCGAATTGTCCTCCTTTTCTGTTGTCCCTGAAGGATATTCTCGATGGATTAACTTAAATCGATAAAAATAGTATGTGAGATTTCATTATTTACTTATATGGATTGTAATTTTGGGATATCTCAATACCCTTGATGATGTATATCATTTGAGTTAATTTTACTTGATATTCCATAGAAATAATGAGATTAAAATAAATCTTATAAATGAAAATAAAAATATTTAATTTTGTATCTTATAAAGTAAACAATATCTTAGTAAATAATCCAAACCCCAAGAATCCCACCCCAAGGGGAAAGAGAAGAGGAATCAAAAGTGGTAGATGCTATGTATTATTTTTCATCGTCTTACAAGAATACGTTCGGCCGGCTACCAACAACAAATAGAAAGAAAAAAATGGAGTTAGTAATAATCTAAATCCATTTATTGTTTGATAAATCTTTAAAAACATTTAATATGCTTTTAGATTTACCAGTTGACTCTTCGTTGATGCGTGTTGTTTGTATTCTTTATAGTCTCATCTGAATCACAATGCAATAAATGACAATGTTATTTTCAAAGTGATTATATTTTGTGTACGTGTGTTGGTTTAGTGATAGAGTATGTAGAAAACCAAAGATGCAGAAGGAAAAAGGATAATCTGGTTTCTCTTCTTATTAAAATCAAACGAAAGAAGATACAATAATGCCTTATATATAGAAGGCATGAATACGAAAGAAATAACAAAAGCTTAACAGAAAAACAAACAAACAAAAGACTCAGTTATTCCACGTGGCACTACATGCACACATCAAGCTGCCTTCCGTAACAAACTTTAGAAATCATCCACCTTTTGTATTTAATTGGGAAACAAAATGACTATATTTTCTAATTGTGCTGCTTTCTCGCACCGATGGTGAAAACCACGTCATATTACAGTAAATCCGTATTAGTTTATTGGTCATCGTATAAAAAGCACACATATTGCCTGAGATATTTGCATATCACATCACTCATCCATCAAATTAGTTACACAACCAATATTCAAGCGTGCTCCCGGGGATACGTCAATAGAAATAAAATTGTAGTAGATATTTTTTTTTGACGAATGTACCAGAAATCTTTTGAAAAACCCAACTCTATTGTCAAATAATTGTACAAACTTAGATGGAATTATAATCGAAAAAGTATCATCATGAAGAATTGATTAACATTTAATTGTATGATTAATTGTAAACTAAGGCATGGTTTTCTCACTGAATTTATAATTACAATACAATATTTGAAACGTTACAATAATATCACTCCATTTTAGTTGTTGCAAAATTAACATCCCTAATTTTTTTTCTCTCACTGAAAAATCGACGTTCCATGCCTTATTGGAGCCAACATTATTAAATTGCGGTTGCACGGTTAGGTATTTTTGGATCGGTAAGTGTTACAGTCAATGTGTCAATTTTTTAGTAATAAAAAAATTGAGGGTATTAATTTTGTAACAAATTTATAGATGATGATATTATTGCAACATTTCAAAAGTCATGTTAATAATGTAAGATTAGTGAAAGTTCATATATATATATATATATATAAGCTCTTTAGTGTAGGAAATAAAAATGCATATGTAAGTTTAACACATCTTTCATATTTGTGTAGCACAATCAGAATTACTATGTTGCACATGTTAGTTTAGCACATATTTCATCTCTTAGTAACACATATGTTAAATATATTAATTTAGTACATCTTTCATTGCAGCATATCACAAGAAGGATTCTAGTGCTATATATATAGTAATCAACGTAGCATACTTTCTTGATATGTTTAGAGATAACTAAAATAATAATGACGCAGTTAACTTTAGATCGCCAATTAAGGCAAAATACAGAAATCTAAATATATTAAAAGAAAAATACTTTATTTAAAGAATAATAATCAAGGAAATCCCCCGCGGATTGGGCGATGAAAATTCCGCCTTCTGAGTTTCAATGGCCAGCATTCACACAGACGCTTGTCCAATTTCACTAATTAAAATAATTTAGCGAATTATTAATAACGATATTCTCATTTCTCACTCATCAAAAACATCAAAACGGTCAGTTTTAATGAACTAACTAATCCGTTTATGGAATCGCGTCTGCTGCATTGGCCTCGTCGCAGCTCCAACCTTCATTTCCACACCTCACCAAATTAAACCACCATTAACGCCAGCTTTTCTTATACGACGAACGCAATATTAACGTATCAATCATCGCCATTTCTGCAGTCCACTGCGATAATACAGGTCTCCGATTTGAGAAATCCGAATTTTTGTTTCTTTGTTTTTTCATGTGATATATGTGTGCTGTATCTGATGAGTGAATCGTGTTCCGAAAAAAAGGTTGTTCCTCTGTACGATTGAGAGCGGGAATGAAGAACCGAAACCGCGGGAAAGTGTCTATCAGATGGATTTTGGTCCTCTGCCTCATTAGCTTTGGCCTCGGCATTCTTTTCAGCAACAGGTTTTCACAAATCTCGATCGCGCGTGTGTGTGTGTCTGTTGTTGATTATGTCTCATAATCTGAATGTTTCAGCAACATGAATTTGTGTGTGTGTGTTGTTGATTATGTCACATAATCTAAATGTTTCAGCAACATGAATTTATGTGTGTATGTGAGTGAGAGAGAGAGAGAGAGAGAGCTTGTGTGTGTGTTGTTGTTTATTACGCATTTGATATGTTCTTGATGCTTATTTATGCATTAGGATATTAGTTTGTGGTATGTATCTATATGCATGGAAGATTGATTAGAGGAGTAGCTGATTTTTCTGTTTAATGCTAAACTTGCCGCTCACAGCAATAATCGATTTGGTTAATTTACATATTTCTAAGGATTACTCTGTACTATAGAATGTGGATTGATTTGCAATCAGAAGATCGATTATTTTTCACAAGGAGAAGTTTGGAGGCTACATCTGATGACTGTGTAATAAATAAGGTCTCTCGTCTGGAGTTTTCTTTCATATTTCTTAAACCAGCTGCTTGATTTTAATGTATTGCATGATTTTCGGGTGATATAGAAATCAATTCCTGATGAGGAAGTGATCGAAGAGTTCAGCAAAGCTCATGAAGCAATACAGTGAGTCAGATAAAGCGCATCTCTAGATAATAATCTCAATTTCTTTTATGCCTAATGACAATCACATTACCGAAGGGAGCAGAATCATATAAGAGATTGAGTAATACTAAGTTCTTTTTGTGGTATTTTAGAGTCATAACTGTGTTGCCTTTCAGATCTTTGGATTCTTCTGTTGCCAAACTACGCCTGGAGCTGCCGTCCAATAAGAAACCTCGCAAATTTGGAAACTTTGAGATCTCAAATGGTAGTTCCACATTTGTTGGAAATACAATGACGAGAAAAAAGGTGTTTTTGGTCATAGGAATAAACACAGCATTCAGTGGGAGGAGGAGGCGTGATTCTATCAGAGAAACATGGATGCCTAGAGGTAGTTTTTGTTCAAGACAACATGTTCATCACAAAATAATCTTGATTGTACTGATATCTGTTATAGTTACAAATGTCTGAATGTTTAATCAGGTAAAAGTCTATTACAACTTGAAGCAGAGAAGGGTATTGTGGTTCGTTTCATGATTGGTCACAGGTTACTCTTTAGTGCTTCTAGTTAAGCTTAATAACTTATCAAATGCTAGTCTTGATTTGGTTAGCATAGAACCATCTGTGTAACATCTTTTATATTGTTCAGTGCAACATCCAACAGTATTTTGGACCGTGCAATCGACTCTGAGGATGGCCAGCACAATGACTTCATTAGGCTTGTAAGGCATCAATAACTTCCCAATTCACGCTATAAGATTTTTTCAGTGGATTCTGATAAGTAGGTCATATTTAAGAATCACGTTGAAGGATATCATGAATTATCAGCAAAGACGAAATCATTCTTCTCTGCTGCTGTAGAAAGATGGGATGCTGAGTTCTATGTCAAAGTGGATGATGATGTCCATGTCAATTTGGGTATTCTCTACTTCTTTCTTCCTTTTTCCCTTCATTATCATAATCTACAAAGTAAGTGTAGAATGATTTTGAGTATAATGCAGGCACACTAGCTGCAACCCTAGCACGCCATCGCTCCAAACCCAGAGTATATATAGGATGTATGAAGTCAGGACCAGTACTCCATCATAAGTAATTACTTCTTTCTCTGGCACTATTTATTTTGAAGACAAAATTCATTCTACAATTTTCATGAGTGATCTTTTTCATAGGAATGTGAAGTACCATGAGCCGGAGTATTGGAAGTTTGGGGAAGAAGGAAACAAGTACTTTCGACATGCTACTGGGCAGATATATGCCATATCAAGGGATCTGGCTAAATATGTCTCAGTCAACCAGTAAGACTGGAACCCCATCAATACTTGCATCGCTTTTTCTCTTACGTGCGTGTTTGTCAATCTTGTCAACTGTCAATATCAGACAAATCCTGCACAAATATGCTAATGAAGACGTGTCACTTGGAGCTTGGTTTATTGGTCTTGAAGTCGAGCATGTAGATGATCGCAGCATGTGCTGTGGGACTCCACCCGGTACAGATTCCTCAGACTTTTGCCATTCTTGATCAGTTTCTGAGATTTTGTTTTAGATGTTGAAAGTAAAGAATCTGATGGTGGTGAGTGCAGAGTGTGAAAGGAAAGCACAAGCAGGAAATGTTTGTGTAGCGTCGTTTGATTGGAGCTGCAGTGGCATATGCAAATCTGTGGAGAGAATCAAGGGAGTTCACGCTAAGTGTGCTGAAGATGCTTCCACTCTTTGGAACGCGCTCGTGTAGACAAACATCCTCTCTTCTTTTCCATTTGTTCTCACAAAGTTGACGAGCAAAGAAAGCTTGATGGCTGTAGAAGCATAGCATGCTCAGGTTTCAGACGAATTGGGAGGATAAAGAAGAAGAAGAATAAGGTATTCGAAAATTAGTAGTTTCAGTTGATGATGTTCTTCCAAATTTGACAACTTTTATGTTGCCAACCTTATATATAGTCGTAGACGTAGGGAACTATCCTGTAAAACATTCTATCGCTTACTGAGTTACTGAAATGCAATCACTTTTGCCATTGCTGCTTCTTGTTGGGATTCAGTAGTCAGTTAAAAGAGTAGAACACAAGTTTTTCGATGAGTTTTATACGTTTGAACTTTTCCTCAACTGTGATTCACTTTTATTATTAAGATAAATTCTTGTTTCTCGACTTATTTTTTTACCGTATGGAGTAATTCGAATTTTAACCTTGCGGGTAAGATGTGAGGTTTGATGAGCAGCTCAGTTGCTTGGGATATTGGCACTGGAAGCGGCCACGTAATTCATAATTTTAACCCAACTCTTTTGATACATTTTCATAATGACCCACTATTTTGATTTCAAGTAAAACTGTAGATTGTATGTGGAGAATAATGTGAGGGTATTTCATTCTACATCCAGTGATATGATCAGCTGCAGTTTTTGTTGTGATATAAAATCACACACATTATACATAGTATATTTGTGTGTACCACTCAATCCAACTAATAAGCAACTTTCAGTAAATGAATACTTTCCTAAGAATATTGAAATTCATAACCACTAATTTCTTTGCAAAATTTTGTGTTTACAGCAGTACAATTAACTAGCAGCAGTTGGAATGCCTTGGACATTTTTCGATGTACACCTCCGATTCATAAATGCTGCCTCAGATTGATATAACTTGAGATTTTCTATACACAATGTAGATGTTACAATACCTCCTTTTCAAGTTTCAATACAGCCATGAATGCTTCTTGTGGTACGTCGACCTTACCAATTGCTTTCATTCTCTTCTTTCCCTCAGCCTGAGTGAGAAGCATAACAAAGCAACAGATCAACCACTACATACAATCATATACTAGAAGGAACATGTCTTAATGCACGGGTACTCTTCCTGACTAAAGAGAAAAAAAATTGATGTAAGATGCCCAAGAAAGATTATGAAATGATAAAGGCAAAAAAAAGCAGACATAATTCACCTGTTTGCGCAGAAGCTTCTTTTTTCTTGTGATGTCCCCACCTTCATGAAAAATGAAAGACAAATCAAGATTGTAACATAATTGGGGAATAAAAGGTTTTCACAGAAGAAAGTATTTACGTAGTTAAAATTCTAGCTGGAAACAAAACAAACATCTACCAAGAGGCTAAATATCTAGAGTTGGGAACGGGGGCCTATGAGATGCTTCGACATATTGTATGTGTTCAAGGGCATCACACCTCACAAACGACAATCATTTACTCATCTATAGAGGGCGGGGTAATCTCACCATAGCATTTGGCAAGTACGTCTTTCCTGATAGCAGATAAAGCTTCACTAGCAATCACCTTGGCGCCTATGCATGCCTGCCAAGCTCAAAATAAACTTAGAAGTATGGTAATTATAAACAATACGACCAGAAAATCTAATAAAAATGTGAATGATAATTGATACCTGGATTGGAACTTTGAACATTTGTCTCGGTATTAGTTCCTTCAATTTTTGAGTTAAAGCCCTACCAACAGAATAAGCCTGAAAAGAGTGGAAGATTTTATAGTACAGTGAAACAAGAAGAATGGATTTTATTTATATAAGTGAGAATGATGAATATCTTTTATAGTACAAGGAAAAAATTAAATAGTATAGACACTATCATTATATTAAGAATGCCAATAATTAGCAACTAATAAACCTTACAGACTGATGAAATTGATAGTTGTAGGTACTCTTTTTTAAGAAAAGAGTAAAAACAAAAAACAAAAACAAAAACAAAAATATAAATTTTCTGAGATATATTTACAAGATAACGATCTTGGAAGCAAGTGCCTGATTGGAATGACTTAAGTTTAGCTACAACTCAAACAAAAAGGTCAACAGAAGTTGCTTACCTTGTCTTTATGCACAATAGTTGATAAAGGCTCTACTGGCTCCCCATTAATTTGGATGTCAAGCTTTATTAAGTCACTCTCCCTGTACCTGTTAATATATTTGAATGTAGAATATTGTAGAGTACATTATGGAAAGTCATCAAAAGAATAATATCAGATTAATGATAAAAATATTAATACTTTTCATATACTTCAGCTCATAACACAGTGAATTACCCGATGAAAGAATACTCCATGCTAGCATAGCCTTTGCTCCTTGACTTCAGCTGATCAAAGAAGTCACCTACCATCTGTAAAATGACCCATGCAAATTCATTGTAACATATGGCATCTCTAAAACGAGCGTAACTTCATTTGGATATCAATGGCTGCTGTTTCTGTTTCACAAGAGAATACCTCAGCCAGGGGTAACTCATAAAGAAGTGATGCTCTGATTTCAGTAATGAACTTAATTTCTTTGAATTCTCCTCTCCGTTCCTGAGCAAGCTCCATAAGTGCACCGATATAATCTTTTGGAGTGAGCATTTCAATCTATACAAGAAACATTTTTACTATATCCTCAATAATCAGGACGAATATTGTGCGGTAGGTCCATAATAGGCAACGCGAATTTTTAGACAACCTTAACATACGGCTCTTCAATTAACCTTCTGTTGCCAGCTTCAGGAAGTAAGGATGGATTTGAGCATTCAACCTAGATCAGATCATTAGAAGAATATGAAATATGAAGGAATTGTTCAAACAATATCATAAACTTAGAAGAAACACTAGAACAAGTGACTCACAAATGAATTAGTGAATGCAAGAATAAATATTGAAACATGACGCCAATTAATCAGAATATACAAGCAAAGAAGACCACCTAAGAATTTGAACAACTACAGACTTCGGTAGTGTCTAACTAGCTCAAACCACCTTCTCAGTTATCTGATCAGTACCTGAATTGCCTTTACTAAGGGTCACATGTTCACTGATGCTGATATATAAAAAAATCTCAATGTAGTTATTGTTGCCCAAACATTATTCACTTTTCTGTCTTTTTAGAGAGAAAAATAGGTTTACTTCTAAGTATAATATCATCTGTGACCAATCATTCCACACAAGGACCCTTTTGGATATCTTTTTGTTTAACAAAATTTACCATCTGGTTAGAAACTATTTTCTACTAGTACTATGTTCCATGAGTAGCTAGATTTGATAAAGTCACGGATCAGCATGAGATTATACAAAAGTACTTCAGCTTAAAAAAGGACATAGCAGACACGAGAGTACATGCTTGCATAATACACTGGTTTATGTTGAAACTATCAACATTGACTCAACTAGAGCATGATTCTTGTTTTCCATAAATGTAAATACTTCTGGCAGCTTCAAAATGATATAAGCATCTTGAATACGGAATTCAGTTTGTGGACTATAATGTGAAGAAATTACAATTTCACCACTATTGCAAGTCACTTTGTAGACCACACTTGGGGCTGTGGTTATTAAACTCAAATTGTACTCACGTTCCAACCTTTCCTGCAGAATTGAATTTATCAATACAAGAAAGCAAGCATAAATAAAATAGTTTGGAAGGCAAGGAAAAATCAGAATATTCTAACCTGAACAATTTCCATATGAAGAAGACCAAGGAAACCACATCTAAATCCAAATCCCATGGCACTCGAGGTCTCTGGCTCAAACTACAAAAACAAACTGAAGCTGTTGGGAGATTTTTACCATGGAGCACATCTATCACATAAAAGTATATCAGCTAATACTTAATAGGCAACCACAACTTAAACTTCAGAAAAAGATGACTCAGCAAACCTTTATTAAATGAAGATAATAAAATAACAATTTTCTCAAAGAAATGCAATATGGCATTACAAACTGCAGAAAACCTTTGAAAATTATTTCACTGGGAAATTCGAAAAAGCAACACCATGTCCATGTTCACATATTTGCATGTTCTCCACAAAGTAATACTCCCTCCGTCCCAGCCCAATTGGCACACTTGCCAAATTGGGCTGTCCCAACCCAATTGGCACATGCCAAAAATGGCAAAAATTAAATTCCTTAATCTACTATTTCTCTCTCCAATCATGCCTCTCCATATTCTACCCTCTCTTTCTCTCTCCATATTCTATTTCTCTCTCCTACTTTATTAACATTAAATCTTGTGGGACCAACACCATTAAACCCCTTAACCCATTTTTTCTTAATCTTTGTGCAAAAAGTATTGTGCCAATTGGGCTGGGACGGAGGGAGTAGTATATTTGCTGCACTAACCCCTCTTTAGCTACAATCTTGGATGATTAAAAGTGTCCTGAATCAGTAACTCTTGAACATTGTTGAAGTTCTCGTTGAGGTCAGCACTTAGCAGAGATGTTTGTATTTCGTCCTACTTTTACAATTTATTGGTTACCGCCTTTAATTAAATTTTGCCAAGCAAGGACCAATGAAAAGAAAAGGGCTGGGCCATACACCACGAGGAATGCAGTACCACTCATTGCCATATGACATGTTGTGATGTACAATACTCTACCCAGTGCAACTGCTTAACCCACATTTTAGGATGTTCGGAAATAAAGCAATACAAATAAGTTTCAATCCATTGATTAAAAACCTTTGTTTGATCATTCATTTCCAAATCAAATGAAGTGGACCGTGCAACTTAGTTCCCACAGTCATGAAGAGCAGTCATGAAAATTGATATGCAACCAAAGACAAGGACTATGGGATTCCTTGGAGTCTCACTACCAAGCATGCAATCAGTTCAACCAACTATTGCATGGGAAAAGGTGTCGCAGCCCCCCCCCCCCCCAAAAAAAAAAAGGAAGCATATTTCAGATACTGTATAAAACAATAAATGCTTTAACATGGTTCCCCATAATTCAATATAATAATCACTCAAAATAACCCTTCACGAAAGGACCTCCTTGTCCTCTCTGGAAAAATAAAAGGCAAAATAAATAATGACTTCTAGTTAAGCTAGGTAAAAGATTAATCATTTAGAAGAAGCGTCCTTACCTTTAAAGCAGAATCATTAAGCTGTAATTTCTCCAAAGCATCACGCAACTCATGAAACCTATAACAAGGTTCGACAAAACATAGTATTCGACAAAACATTGTAGTTCAACATATGTATAGATGTATTAAGTGACAAAGGAGTAAAAGATTATTACTGGTCAGCATCAACAGGAAACAGGCCACAGAAGACCATTGGTGTGACCTCCTTGTATCCAGGAAGAGATTCTTCAGCCTTTCTGCTATAATGTGTTATTGTATCACCAACTCTAGCATCTGCCACTGATCTTATGGAAGCGGAAAGATAACCAACCTGAGAGGAACGGAACCTAAATACTTAAAGTGAAAAGCAAAAGATTGGAAATGGTGAAGTATGAGGGAGCATAAGCGAACTGACACTGAAAAACCACACCAAAGTTTCAGTCGGTTCGATTTCAGTTAAAATCATATATTCAGTTAATTAATAAAAAACCGAATAAGATGTTCATCACTTCATTTCAGCAAGTTGGAGGATAAGAAATTTCTTTTCAGTGTCTTTCCCTTTACATGGAAAGGAACTCAATCCTCATAAAGAACCCTTATACCTCAAAAGTACAGGGGTTGGGGGATATCATTTTGAAAATTTATCAACAATGAAAATCGAAAATATAGGACTAGTGCAAGGCCAGGCCAGATTAGATTTCCACCTCTCCAGCACTTAACCGATCAACCTGCAACTGGTTCGGAGATAAAAATCCAACTTCATCAGCACAGTAATCCTGCAATTCAAAATTCAACAGTGAGCAAGCTGGCACAAAATGGTTTTTACACGAGTGAACAAAATAAAATGAAGTCTTTAAATGTATAAGTAAGAATTATAAAGGATTGGAATTTTTTGTATAAATAATGGACGAACTTAGTACGACACCCAAGGAAAAGCAAAGGCATCATGGAAATAAAAGACTGGAAAATTTTGAAAATCAACCACATAGTTGGGGTAGTTAAAAAGTTCAAAAATAGTGCTTTATAAAGTAAAGCGTAGATATGATAGCTATTTGGTAATTGTCATTTTCTTAGTTCTACCTAAAAAAATTAGAATTAGGAAAAACCAAGTTGAGTTAATCCTATAGAAGACAGAGTAGCAAGGGCACTTGAAATTATATCAGAGTAAAGATTTTTTTTTAATAAGAAACAAATTTTATCCTTGAAGATTCTCATGTTCCTTTCTAACCACAAAGACCAATAAAGGGCTGGAACAATGATCCCCCGTAACACTTTGCCTTATATTACAAATCAGAGTGCCAAGATTCGAAAAAAATTAACCATTGAAGGAACGTGGTGCAATCCACTGTATGCCTAATTCACTGAGCACTCTGTACCAAAGTCTGAGTGAGAAAGAGCAATGCAGAAAGACATGGTCAAGATCCTAGGAAACAACTCTCAATACCTAGTGGCCACCTCATGAAAAACAACAAACATAAGTGGGGTTCAAGATGTTACAAGGACATTTGCTTACCTTTCCACTGGCCATAAACAGTACCCGGTCACCTCTTTTTATACTTCCATCAATCAGTCGAAAATATACAATGACTCCTCGGTAAGCATCATAGTAACTGCAAAAGTGTTTGCGAAACCACATACTATTAGTAGCTCGCGAAGAAATCCATAACCAAAGTAAGATCAAATTGGATAAGCGTGTCAGATAAATATAAAATATAAATTGATAGATGAACCTATATATATTTTTCTCAAGAACAATGAGATCTTCTTTAACAAAAAGACAGGAGCATAATATCAATGCCTACATTGCTTCCATTAAAACATTTTCTTTTTAACAATATCTCTTAATCAAGGGAAAAATGAAAGAAAATATAATCAAGCCAGAAAAAGTATGAATAACAAGATGACTAAATTGTGATGAAGTAGAGGTAATGGTACTCCATCGAAATAAAGCCGAATAGAGGTGAGCTTGGCCACGGAGAGAATGTCTCACAATAATCAACACCATAAATCGAGCATAGCCTTTAGCAACAAGCGCGAGCTTTAAACGATCAATAGTCCCATCGAGTTGATCTTAGCGTAGAACACCCATTTACAACCAATTGGTCGTTTACCTTCGGAAGGTCCACCAAAATCCAAGTGCCATTAGCATTCAAAGATCATTTCCTCAATCATAGCTTTGCGCCATTCGGGATGGGCCCAGTTTCAAGAATCTTGGAGCAGACTCGAGATGCGATAAATGGCGAGACCAAGGAGACAAATGATGGTAAGACACAAAAGCGAAATGGGATAAATGCGAGGCGTTTACCTTTCGGAGGGCGATAGGAAGATCATCACTGGAGTAGGATCGGGACAGCGGTGCAATTGGATCATCGAAGCAGAATCGAGACGGAGAAGGGACCAAGTCGCAGATGGGGAGCAGGATCACAGTAGTGATAGGACGGCGAGTGTAGTGATGTAGGATAGGAGGATCGGGCATATCGAGACGACGGGGACGGAGGAGACGATGTAATCAGATATACCAAGAACTTCGATTTCGCCGCCAAAGGGTGGAAGAGGAACCCGGAGTAAAGGCGTATTTGAGAAAGCTACATCGTGAGACACAAGATATTTGTTTAGGCGGGGCAAAAACATCGATACCCTTTCGGACCGAGAATAGCTGAAAATGCACTTAATGATTTGGGGTCGAGTTTAGTGACCGAGGTCGGACATCACGAACAAAGCAAGTGCTACCAAATATTTTAGGCTCAATAGGGTAGAGATCGAGATGGGAAAAGGACATGAAAGGGTGACAAACCGAAAGGAAGGAGAGACGGATACGGTTTATGAGAAAGCAAGCGTAGACACAACATCGCCCAAAAGCATTTAGGAACTTGCATGCCAAAGAGTAAGCTCTGGTCGCTTCAAGAAGATGCCGATTTTTCTTTCGGCAACTCGTTTTGAGCGGTGTGTAATGGTGTTGGGAATGTGATGCTATCTTTTTCCAATTGTAAAGTTTAGGGTGGACTGGTGGAGAAATCAAAACAGAAAGCAATCTTAAGAAAGGAAGAAGATAAAGCAAGGAAAAATAAAGATAAATTCCTGCCAATGTTATGTATAAATAGACTACTGGAACATTAAATGTTTTAATTTTCTAATCCTTGCAATAAAATATAAAATGACAATTAATTTTAAGAAGTCTGATCATAGTACCTAGATAAGATACCTATCAAATATGAGAGCCCTCAAAGGCCTTTCTGCAGTGTCTGGAGGAGGAGGGACCTTTTGAACAATTGCACTAAGGATCTCAGTGATACCTAGTCCTTCCTACAAGATGACAACAAAGAATATTCACCAAGCATATATGCACAATCGACATTCCTTGACATATCCTTTTCCACTATCAAGGGATATTTAAAGTAACAATATATTCTTTAAAGTTATATATATATATATAGAAAACTGATGGACAACAAGAAAAAAGAGGATACAGTACTAACCTTTGCGGAGCAGTAAATTGCATCACTACAATCAAGACCAACAACCTATGAAGATGGGAAAATTTATTAAGATTGTATACTTTTCAGCATATTTTAGAATTTCCTTTATTATACCTCATAAATCAAGAGGGAAATTATATATTGCCAAGAGAAAATTATCAACCCAAAAATATTGAATTGTCTCCATGGTGAAGAGAACATATATCTTGTTTGTGCACAAGCACAACCACATCAACCAACCTCTTCTATCTCTCGGCAAACACGTTCTGGCTCTGCACCTGGAAGATCTATCTTGTTCAAAACCTACAAATTAGGGGGGGGAATGGGGACAGGGGGGGGGGGGGTACAATAAAATGATTCAGACAACTGAACATTGAATAAAACTATGCAAGTCATTAGCTATCCTGAGAAATACAAGATGATAAACAGTTGCAAACTAGATGCTTAATGCATGACCCAATGTCAACACCACTTGATGCTCAGTTCATGACCCTACATTGAGTCAGCGCCCACCCTCAGATGGTTTGGCAAGGGTAGTAGTGAATTTTAGCATGCCAAAATAGGTACAAAACATCCTTTTTTAAAAGTTGGGTATGAAGATGTTTCAAAGTTTCTAATGGGCAAAAACCTCACAATCCCAGAAAAACGTAATTCCTAGGTGATAAGCTTTTGCCAAAGATGGAACCTACCAATGACAAATTCTTGCGAAATTTCAATTATTTCACAGCAAACTGATAGCATTTTTTTGTCCACTTTAGTGACTTTTTGGAACTTCCTATTTTTAGTTGCATTTTTAAAGTAACTTTTTCTCGTCCATATCAGCTAATCATAGTTCAGTTTACTTCTAAATCGTGTAAATCTTCGTTCACAAGCTCAGATTATCAAAACCTACCTCCATTTGGCTTATGAAAAAGAAGTGTATAAAAATCTGCAATTACATCATCTATGCACTCTGTTTTAACTTCCAGATGGGGGCATTTTAGCTTCTTATTTTACTATAATTCAAAAGGTGGAGAGAATAGTCAACAGAATAGAAACTCACTGGAATGATTTCAAGGTTGTTTTCCAAGGCCAAATACACGTTGGCCAATGTTTGGGCCTCCACCCCCTAGAAGAGCATGTATAAGATAGAGAGGAGAAAGAAATGGATTTTAGAATTAGGAAAGAATCCAGAAGCACCTGGGAGGCATCTACAACAAGAAGAGCTCCTTCACATGCAGCAAGAGAACGAGAAACCTGAAAATATTCAGAAATCATGATATGACACCAAATAAACACATACCGGCAGTTTGCTGAAGGAACTCGACTACACTACCTGCAAATTAAAAGGTCATCTGTGATCTCCATGAAAATAAAAGGATGCTAGTGCTCTTTCATGAAAATAAAGTTTTATCAAATCGAGGAAATCTTTATACTATGAAAAACAATCCAATCGATAGCTCAGTAACTACTCAAAGGCTTTTCCTTAATTTTACTTTCAGAGGCCGTAACTCCATTATTGATAGAATAACAATAAAAATAGTGCTTAAAATGGAGGAACGTTCCAACTGCAGTGAAGGCATATTCTTATTATTTTCCTTGGCATGTGGGATGTATTAGGATGGCTATTCACTAGCATGTCCACTAAAATTTATACCAATATATTTAGAAACGAACCAATTAGTTATTCAACAGAATTATTCTTGGGTGGTTCCAGAAACATACCTCATAGGAGAAGTCAACATGACCAGGTGTATCGATAAGATTTAGGCAATAAGGTTCATTGTTATGAATATAACGCATCCGTGCAGCCTATTTAACAAAGACAAAACATTGTTTTGTGAATTTCAATATTAAGAGGACTTGCTTGGAAGATCGATTACATTGACAAGAAAGACCACACTCTGAATGCTTCTCAGTTTAGAGTTTACATACGGAGACTTGGAATATAAAACTGAAGAAAACAGATCACTACTATAGCAATTACATCTTTTCTTCATGTAAGAAATAATATAGTTCAACCAACAAATCATTATGTCCATACTCATCTAATGTTGTCATACAGCAATTAGAGCAGTAACAGACAGAGACAAAACCTGCAATTTGATAGTGATGCCTCTTTCTCTCTCCAAGTCCATATTATCGAGAAACTGCTCCTTCATTTCTCTGCTCTCCACTGTGCCAGTCATCTGCAGCAATTTATCTGCCAGCGTTGATTTCCCGTGATCAATATGTGCTATAATGCAGAAGTTCCTTATATTCGACGATGGCACCTGCAGTGTAAATGTACATTTGCATTCACACACAACAGCAACACTTCCTTGGAGCGCATTACACAACAAAATTTCAATAAATGTTTATTTTTCATAGTTCTTATTTAATAATTTTCAGTTCAGATCATGTAAGTTAAGTGCATAGCACTAATGACTAGGTGCAGAAGTCTATTTTTTGGACCTTCAAAAGGCGGTCTTTGCCGGCACGAATGGCGGATTCAATTTCCGCGGCGGAAGGGGCGGCGCCTTTCGGCTGAACGCCAGCGCCAGTAGCACGGCAGCAGACCTGACGCCGTCTCCTGTGCAAAACACGGAATTCACCAGCAGATAAATACTTTCTTCTAAGGAGCTGAAATTCGGGTTTGCTCGAGCTGAAATAGGGGGAGCAGGATAAGTTAATGGCATGAGAACGGCGGCTGAAATATTTTTGGCCTAAAACGAGTTTTAGGGGGCAAAAGTCCGGTGTTGCCGCCATTTAGCTGCGCCGGTGGTGAGATTATGGATGAATGTATTGGTTGAAATGTTCAAGAGCCACACGAAATTAAACCAAGGCGACAAGAGGCCAACGGTTAACCTCCCTTCTCTTCTCATATATATTCTCCTATGCATTCCGCAATGTAAAATTGGATAAATATCAATTTAAAGTTTAAATTATAATAATTGTATCAAAAATTTTTGAATTTTAAGAAATATCATTTTAACCCTTAAATTATATTTATATTATAAAAAATATATTGAATTTTAAAAATATCACTTTAAACCCTAAACTATTAACTTTATATCAAAAATATCTCACGCCTAATTCCCAAAATTGAACAAGGAATATCTTCTTCTCATATGATTGAGCTACAACATAATTCAGAAGCAGAAAAATAGACATGGAATATTTTTTATATAAAACTAATAGTTTGAAGTTTAAAGTGATATTTCTTAAAGTTCAAGATAAATTTAATAAAATAGATATAGTTTGAAATTTTAAAATATAATTTGAAGCTTAAAAGGATATTTATTCTATAAAATTTCATTTTTTAATTTGCTTTAAATTTTAAAATAACTATAAAAATATTATTAAAATTAAATAGTTTATCAAAATTGTTTTTTAACCGTCATTATTACGGTTTTAATTCAAATCTTTTGGGTTAAAAGTAATTTAAAAGAAATGAGTTAAAAGTAATCACACCCTAAACCACGGCAAGAGTAATCTATTCTTCCTTTGTATATGTTAGTTCTTAGTTATCTATTCTTCCTTTGTATATGTTAGTTCTTAGTTATCTATTCTTCCTTTGTATATGTTAGTTCTACGTTAGTTCTTAATCAATTGCACTATGCTATAGAGATCAATGATATCCATTCTCTTTGTATGATTGGAAGACTAAGGTACCAATTTCAACCCCGTATCTCTCAACATCCACAAAGAGGTGGTCTCCTGTGCGCGCCCAGCACAATGAGACCACCTCTAATTAGTTAATTAGTTAATCCTAATTAATTAATTAATTTAAATTAATTCTAATTAAAATTAATTAGTTTAATAAAATTTAATTATAAATTAATAAATAATAATTTTGAATTAATAAACCATAATTGTGAATAATAAATTTTAATTTTGAATTAATAAACCCTAATTGTGAATAATAAATTTTAATTTTGAATTAATAAACCCTAATTTTGAATAATAAACCTAATTTTGAATTAATAAACCCTAATTTTGAATTAATAAACCCTATTTTGAATTAATAAACCCAATTTTGAATTAATAAACCCTAATTTTGAATTAATAAACCTTAATTTTGAAATTAATAACCCTAATTTTGAATAATATACCCTAATTTTGAATTAATAAACCCTAATTGAAAATAATAAACCCTAATTTTGAATTAATAAACCCTAATTGAAAATAATAAACCCTAATTTTGAATAATAAACCCTAATTGTGAATTAATAAACCCTAACTTTGAATTAATAAATCTTAATTATGAATTAATAAATAAATCATAATTATGAATTAATAAATAAAATATAAAATAATAAAACAATACACACAAAAATATTTGATTTATGGGTGCTCTTCGTCAGATGTTGATAAGATCGAACCACACCTCTCATCGCCCATTGGAAAACTTCTTGCGCAGAGAGACCAGCACAACCACAAAAAAAGGAAATCACATCTTGATCCTTTATAACCAATATTAAATATAAAACACCAAATATGGGGAAAATCTAATTGCCTTCGCATTAAATTCAGCCTCAAATCCCAACAATAGTACAGCAAAACTCAAGAGCAGTAAAAACTCACGAGAAACCTTCTGTTCTAATTTAGAGCACACTAACATAAAAGGTTTGAGCTAGGATTTTATAAGCTAGGTAGACTACAAATTATCAAAAGTGCTTTTCACCGCCATCCTGTGCACTTTTCGGTGTTGGTGGTTTCTTCCGCATCGTCCAAAATGCAGCATAATATCGGTTCTGCATTTACACAAAGAAGATGAATTCATTGCTTCATGATGTTAAGTATACAGCAATCAACATCATCAAAAAAGTAATATCAGCAGCATCAGGAGCAGAAAATGAATGGTAGTAACTGTAATAATGGCCGCCACGAGTGTGTGGTAATTATAGAATAACAGAAATAGGCAGATCAATGGTTAAGTGGGATTCAATATCAAACTGCTTTTAAGTTTGGCTTATTTAATAGAAAAGAACAAACTAAATTTGTATACAAATATCCTTTCAAAACTACTTTAACTTGAGATGTACTGTAAGTTTATCTCTTCAGCAACAGTTTGTTGAACCGAATCCCCAGTTGAGGAGGACAAAAAAAATAAGGTTCATAATATATCTATATATTTTCGACCTAATCAGAATATGGAAAGCTTACCTGCATCATAGACCTTGGATTCGTTGTATAAGTTGTGGCAACGGTTGATTCCTTCTGTTTATAAAAAAGAAAATAGAATGAGTAAAAACGTGAAATTTGTAAAATGTCTCACTGTAGCAAGTTCATAAGAAAAGCCAAGGATACCTCCATTTCAAATCCATGGTGGAAGGCAACCCTCTTTACATCTTCCAAGCTCAGCTCAATTGACATCTCCTAACAGAAGCAAATTGCATGGGAAAAGAAAAGGCAAACACATATTGAGAGCAGCAAATGATACTTATTTGTTAAGTTTAGAAAAAAGATTGCAAATATATTTAAGGTCCACAGACTTACATCTTCTTGATTATACATATCTGCAAAATGATAAAGCAGGGGTCCCAAGTTGATCCACACCTGTCAACCACTCAGAATAAGAAATGCATGCAGGAATAATTTGAGGCTTCAATCACAAGTAGAGACCACTCACACCCCCGTCTTTAAGAATTTTAGAGATTATCTCAATATATTCCACAATATTGTGTGCTGTATCGAGAAAGAAGCAAGTCACAACTGCATCCCAGGCTCCTGAAAGTATAGTAAGCATGATAAGACTAGCAAAACTGCACAAGTATCTAACAGCGGGTCATAGAAGTTGCATGAAATGTGCTTTTTAGTTTTCAATGGTTTTATACTCTTAACATTTCTTCAATTTAAAGAGACTGCTAAGGAAAATATATGTTTACTACTCCCCATAATGCGTATGAAGCTCATTTGTGAAACAGCAGTAGTCAAAGCAGTTCTGAAATTAAATCCAGTAATATCTACCTAAACTTAACAAGCAATTCTGAACATCCAAAACCACCACTACCTTGACATATACTGATTCCCTATGTGCTTTTCCTTACCTACTTGACTTGGATCATTATAGACCTCAATGAAATCACCTCCACACATTGAGAAGCCTTCAGTAATCCCTGCACTGTTCCAAAGGATAATATTACAATGTAGTGCCAAAAAAATTCCTGTTGTTTGGCTTATTACAATGTGATGCAAAAATATCATGACAGCTTAAGAACTATCATGCAATTGCAATCAATGAAACCTTCTAGCGGCAGTGTAGGAAAGAGCAGAAATCAAGAGAGAGAGAGAGAGTAAGGTCAAGCATAGCATTATCACAATTGAAGGAGACATGGTGGACAGATTGATACACATAGAAGTTTTACAATAGGACAGAGTGAAGGTAACATCCTGGGGAAAATTACATCATAATATCATTTAGGGGCATCATGTATCATCCGTTTGTTGAATTAATAAATGTTAAAAAATCCTTTCTTTCTAGTAACTTAAGCTTTTGTCACAGTGGTCATTCAGGTATCTTCATTTGTCCTTTAAGAGCACAGATACAGAAAAAAGTGGCTGAAAGAATCAACTATGACAGGCAGATGGCTACAGAGAAACAGAAACAAAGAGATAAGAAAATTTAGAATACAAAATAAATTATAATTTTACATCAATACCTTGCTGGATGAATGTCTGGAATAGAAACAGGGCGAAGTTGATCATCGTCGGAGAGCGAATTGCAATTACTGTGGATCCATGGATATATTTTCCACTCCTCAGAAATTTGAGAGCTAATGAGCTTATAAGTTAGCACTTATTATGAACCAACTTTAAAAAGAAAAGAATCCTAACAGCAGTGGTACTTACTAATTTAGTATAAAACTGGAGCATATCATCATGTAGTATGAGAACTCATTCCCTTGGCTTATGAAACCTGTGATATAACAAAATTCTCAGACTGGAGGCAAAGAATTTATCATCAAAGAGGAAGTGTTCTCCAGTAGCATACCCAAACATGAGATTTCAAGTGCCAACCTCCCTAGTCCAGCTCCTGGAACTAAACATGCAGGAGGACTGCTTAAGAAGAAATAAGATATCAATTACCGAAAGAGAACACCAGCCAACGCATTGTTATGACAAATATAAAATATCAAGCTCAATGAGCACGAGTATCATGACAGAATAATCTGCAAATATCCCAGACACCAGAGACTCTTGAAAAAATAATCTCACAGAAACGAAACCTGCCACTGGAACGATGTGGAAAAAGTCGTTCAAGCTCTTGAAGAATTGGTCTATAGCACTCATCACGCTCCTGCTGACCCTAAACATAACAAGGGGAAAAAGTGGTGATTCCAAAATTTCCATTCTTTAAATATATAAAATGCTTCTCTTTTTCTTTCCGTTGAATGAGGTTAGACTGTTGAGTCACAATACTATAATCCCCATTATTAGAAACTATATATAACTGTGACTTAAGATCTTTTTTACAGATGACAGGAAAACCAAATGAATACCTCAGCTGCCCAATCTCTGACAATGTTCCTTATGATGCATCGAACCTGGAAAATTAGCACGATAGTTCAAATGACTTATTAATCAACATTTTGGACAAGATGCCTCATTAGCAAGAAGCAAAAATTCTAACATCTCACAGTCTCTTTGGCTATAAATAAACAAAATTGGGTGGGAAGCATTTATGTTTATTTACCGCCTGAATAGATAAGCAGCACAAGAGTATAGGAACTAAAAGTTTGAAGGCCAACTAATAGCCCAAACGTTTACACATTTACCTATTATTAAAATTTACCCAATCCCCCAAAAAAAAGTTGAAAAAAAAAAAATAGTTGAAAAGTCAGCATCATATCATCATGTAGCAATATTTGTGTTCTTTACCACATTCTGATAGATAAAAGCAACCGGTGGTGCAGTCAACTCAGTTACTGGGATCATAACCTTAGCTTTAACAGCTAGGAGGGCAAAAGGATTCTATAAATTTAACACTCCATTTAGCAAAGTAAATCTTAAGCATGGATACTCAAAAATCTAAAAGAATAGCACACCTTATCTACATCAACCAAAGGAACATGAAATTGCAATGATGGGTCCAACCAATCAGGCGATGAGGATTCCTGAAAGAACATACGTAGGGCATAAATTAGTTATGCGCAAACAGAATTATAAGTATATATGTTGCACTCTAAACTATGTCTGCATTTGAAGTTCTTGAGAAGTTGACTATTGGCCCTATTCATTTTATGCAATAAATCTCTGTTTGATGCACTTGCCCATTAGATTTGTCAACATAAAACGATATTCTAAAAAGGTCATCACAAACGGTCATGATAAACCAACAAAGATAATCAAAGAAAATAAGAAATAGAAGTTTGAGGGACAAATGCTAGAAGAGGAAGTTGGTGAAAGAATCAGGGGGTTAGAAAATTAAAATACTTGATAATATGCAAACAACATGAGGGTTATTGAGTGATTCTACTCTAAAAAGAAAATCTTGGAAAGATAAGCCTTACATGTCCATCACAACAATGTGTAGAAAATAATGGTGGAGAATTTTTAACACTCTGATAACTCTTGGCATCACCACTTTTTACAATTCCATTACGCTCGGAGGCTACAGAGCAATTCCCGACATTTTCGCTCAATGATTGAATTTTCTTCCCCTGTTGTTATCTACATAGGTCAAATTTCATGATGAAACGGAAATAAACAAATTGAACCAAAGAGAATATTTTAAACAAATTCGGACATGACCCTAGAGAGACCTCATTGATAGTTTCTGGTTTTGGAGCCTCATTCGCTCCACCTTCCCCGGAGCTAAGTTCATCAACTTTTGCATTATGTAATGGGGTGCTATTTGAGCCAGATAGACAAGGACGGTGGTTCATTTCAGAAGAGGAAAGTTTTTTAACTGGGGCATTTTCAATTGCATGATCCTCAGAAATGTCAACATCCACATTCATATCAAGAGGAGGATCGAAGGCCTGCCAAAACCAAGAGGCAGGGTAGCTTCAGACAGATCACAATATGTACACAAGCTTTCCACACTTCCAGAGGAAACAACAATCAGGTAAAAATACAAGTCCAACAAGTAATAAATAAGGAATCAAGTCACCTTAAGCATTTCAAATATGAAATAGGAATTTTGTGAAACACACCTGCAAGAAATAACACCATAATCAGTATAGAAAACATTGTTAATATTCTTTACAGGTAGTTCCGTATTTCCATGCTCCTTCATTGATATTCTTCATAATAGTACATATTGATATATCTGATATAAGGGTATAAATGCAATTATGTATATGCATATCTACTGAAAAGCAAGCTAATATTTAATGTAAGGCACTTGAAAGTGTCAACATGTACGCGTTCATAACATTATTTAAGTCCAAGTTAGCTTTAAATAATTATACCCTGCCAGGATGGAGGCTATTCCATCACAGACTTTCAGATAAGAAGAGAGGATCAGTAGTTCAGCACCAGTCTTTAGGAGTTTAGAATTCTTCCTATTTCTTTGTTTTATTTTTTCATATATATATAATGTTATATTTGCTCTTTAAAAAGGAGGAAAAACGGTGCTCCCACCGCCACCCCACCCCAGCAAACAAAGGACTTGACTTTAAATATGGGGGGGGGGGTTCTGATCATTTTTTCCTTTTCATCAAGAAAAACAAAGGACTAGGCCACAGCAAAAGTAAGCTGCAGCTGAGCAAGGTAAAGATGGGATGCTAACTCAATCAAACGAATTGATTAGCCACCATTAATAGACCCAAGGCAGTAAAACGTCATTTTGGGAATTACCTACACTACAAGAAAAGTAATAACTTGTTATAAACAAGAACGACATTTTTTATGTGTGGTTGGGATAAATGACCCAAACTGTAATCTTTATACTCAACACCTATATTTCCAATCATAATGAGTCACAAAATTCATAAATAAACTTCGTCCCAGAAATTATTCAAGTATTCATAACAGAGACATGCTATAATAGATATTACCATCTGAGTTTCTGAAATTTCAGAGGAAGGTGTGACAATAATGCCTGCAAAAGCCAATATCATAAATTGGAGAAACTAATTATATTTATGGAATAACATTCTAGAAAACATGATATGTTTAACATAAATCAACAACTACACTGAGAAACTGGCCAAAAGAAGAGATTGCACAAAGTAAGCACTAAGTAGTCACAACTGCAGGCAGATTAGAACATAATAAAAACTTCTGAGATGATAGGTCAACTTTATTCAAATCAAAGTTTCTGGTAATAAGTTTACAAAATTGTTGAGTATATTTGGAGGTATTAAGAATTAGCTTTGTATTCACAGAAATTTCCAACATTGCATTTCATTGACCTTTACAGCAAAAGAAAGTAGTACCTAAATCATAATCTTCAAATATAATTCCCCATAGATGTGTACGTATTTTAATGTATTTCCATTCTAAATAATATTTCATTTGAAAGGATTAACATGGTCACAATATACTACCCCTGTGATTTATTCCTGTAAAAAGTTGGTTAACTAGAAAGAGACCTTGTGGGCAAGAGGAAGCCTCCTGAAGCATCTTTCATATCTTCTGATATCTTCCTCAGCAGCCTCCGGATAGCTGCATCGAGAACCCAATAAAAACTCAAACTATATTATTGGGACTCTTATTCATTGAATCAATGACTGAGGATAGTAAATAAGCTGGAAATGAAATAATAGACCTGACAATGAAATGAAATGACACAAAATTTCAACTATAAAAGTTCATCAAAAAATCATCAGAGAATATAATGGCAGCGCCAACATTGTAAGCACAGTAACTCTCTACAATCTATCTATCGTTACTCTCAACTAAACATTCGACTGTAATTCAACTCAACTGCTCCGCCATCGCGTGCAGCATAAAATTCACCCAAAACTATGTTTCCATACTCCATATCCACCAAAGAAGAGTTCAAGTACCTATTAATCCTTCAACACTGAAGTCATCTTTTTTGTAGCAATTGCAAAAACGAGATAGAGACAGAACACAAATATTATTAAAACTTCGCAAGCTATTAAAAAAAATCAATAAATATACAAAGGAACTTTTCAGAGAATTAATCACGAAAAAAGAGAGACAACAGAGACAGAAGAATGTGTGCCTATAGGAAAATTGTATACTTGAGATAAGCGCTGATGATACGGCGGAGGGATTTGACTTCGAGTGCCTCTTCCAGTTTCCGGCGACGCAATTCCTCATCTTCGATTGACGACATTTCCCTCTTCTCTTTTTTTCCTCCTCAACTTTCTCTGTCTCCTAATTTTCGATTGTCATGCTATAGTCGTGGATTAGGATTTACATTCCATCCGGCGTGGGGAAGCAATTTTTGCTTCTCTCTGCACTGCCACGTTAGTATTTTTCTCCTATCTTTTTCAACTTAAAATTTATTTATTATTAATATTTTTTCAAATTTAATTATCGAAATATTTCATTGTCATAACATCAACTATCTTTACATATTTTATATCTACCCATTTTATATATATCACGATTTTTGTATTTGTATGTAACTTGATTAAAATTTAATTTTATGTTAATGAATTAACACTTTTAAATAATATACTATAATTAAAAAATATACTAAAGATTAAAAGTAAATTTTAATTTTTATTGAAAGGGAAAGCTATAACATCCGAGAGAGCAGAATTTTAATTAAATCAAATGAAGGACTTGATATATTCCTTAATGTCGTGTATTATCAGAGTGTGAAGAATTTTAAACTTTTATCTCGTTGCTTGATTAATTAAATTAAATACTAATATGTAATTTAATAAAATTCTTAAGTTTGCATGAGGCTATGATGTGTTTAATTATGCAGGATGAAATGATGTAATTTAAATTAAGGAATGAAACGCCTAGACAAACTAAAATTTCATTTTGCACTTTTCGTGCAGATGAGTATGACGAAATTGACAAATTCTTTGGTAAATTATAAATGAGCAGCAAGGAGAAGATACGAGCAAGTGCTTAAAGGGATTCAAATGAAGTTCCTGTAATAAATAAATGATAATAATTATATACAAATCGCCTGCCTATGTCGTATGGATGTTACGAGGCTTATATGTAAGAGAAATGCTATTTGTACATAATATGTATACACATAATAGGATAGATTAGTAATTTTGCATTATTAGTAATTAAGACATCATCAATGTGAATTCAGTAAAATATGATTTAACTTTAATACCCTTAACCTTTAAATTAGGAATAGTTTAGCAAATTTCCAATTCTATATCTTTCCATAATAACTAAGAATTTTTCCCATAAATATATTGAACTAATTTTGTTAGTTTTATTTTTATTCTATAATTTAGTGGAAATCAACATATAAGATCTCATTATTTCAATATTTAATATTGTGTAAATATTACATAGATTCAACATTTAATACAATGTTAATATTTCACATTGTCAAATGATGATCTATACTAGTGTATGTTAACACTAGGGATAATGAGTTCATTTTAGAAAAATAGTAATTCCAATCAAGGAAGGGATAATTATTTTATTTATTGATTAAATAATATATTTCATTTCATATTCTTTTCTTCACACATTCACATCATCCACAAATTTATGGAATTTGATTTCATCGTGTTCTTCGTCACTTGATACATATAACAAGTAAAATACATAAACTTGATATTATTTATTTTACATTATAAATTAAATTCGAAATATATTAAAAATGACCAATGAAAATAAAAATTATGATATAAATCTACATTGGAATAATATCTTAAATTCAAAATTAACACATTATAATATACATAAAAATATAAATATCTTTAAATTAAACTAATTTAAAATTAATAAGTATACATATATCTATAAAAATCTATATAATGGTATAATTGATATATATTTATATTTCCATTGTGGTGATTTTTTAAGATACAAATTAATCATTTTGTTTCCAAAATTATTTGAGTAAAAAAGGAAAATAAAAACATCTCAATTTCATGATATGACTACCAAAAATGAATTAGGGATAATTTGAGAGTGGTCTTTATACTATAATTATCAAGGGTATTGATGGGATATACCAACCGCGGGTCCATCAACAGGCCCAAGCAAGCTGGGCCTCACGTTGGTGCCGGGCCCACGCGGTCAAGCCCCAGAAGCCCTAATCTGCCCTAGCCACCAGAACCAAAGTCAGACGCCACCCTCCACGTGGCGCCCAGCAGGCGAAGCGTCCCTGCCCTGGCCAATGGAGGACGCGCCCGGGGAAGAGCCCCTGCATTGGAAGGCGGTGAGTCCCCACCAATCAAGGGATGGAGCAGAACTCGGGTCAGGCGCCACCCTCCACGTGGTAGCATCTCTACCGGTGAGAGGAAGAGTCCCGACCAATGGAGGGGCTCGGCGCGCCTTTAGGAACCCAGAAACATGTATAAATAGAGGTTAGATTGAAGGAAGGGGGGTGGGAAAACTTATCGAACACTAAGAGCTTGTAACCGTACTCCCTACACTCAAATTATAGTGAAAATATTGAGGAAACTCTCCTCCGTGGACGTAGATCTCATTAACGATCGAACCACGTAAAAGCCTTGGTGTTCTTTATTGCTTTGCATAAATCTCGCATACTCACGTAACTAGATTTATCATTGGCGCCGTCTGTGGGAAACCCCAACAAGAAAGCTTTGTTTCTACAACTTAATGGCAAGAACACGCACAACCTCCGTCCACGCGGCCACAACCGCCGTCAAGACGCACCGGTGGTCACTCGGCGTCATGGAATGAGATCGCAGACGCCACAGCGCCACACTCTCGAGGGCAACATGGAAAACGCTCCATACACCCTCGTGACCGCCTCCCTAACGTGGGGAAGATGCCGACCTCAACGAGGACGAACAAACAACTTATTCGTCCCACGAGGTCCTCGGCCGAGCCGCGATCGAGTTCCTCAACGCCAATCTTGGCTAATTCCAAAGCTTCCTCAACCAGAGGACAAAGGAGCGGGCCCTCAAGGGCCCCGAATCAACACCACGGCCGCCGAGGCCGCCCTCCGAACCGGCCTGGGCCACCTCGGCGTGATAGCCGAGAACGCGATCACACCTCGACGTGCGGAGCCGCTCACCGCGGCCGAGCCGCCGTCCCCATTCACGGAGCCGCTCACCGCGGACGAGCCGCCACCACCAGTCGCCCCCTCGCCATTCGCGGAGCCGCTCTCCACCTCGTCATGCCGACCGAGAGCCGAGCAAAACAGAGAGGAAGAAAGGCGAGTCGAACTCCCCTGAGGACGATAGGCGCCGCTATCGATCCCCACCCTCCGTGGAGATCTCCCGGTTCGGCCGTGCACGGAGAATCATCTCCCTTTCTCCGTGGAGATTCTAGACACGCCCGCCCCGTGATACGGGCACCCAATATAGCGCCACGATGGCTGGGAGACCCTCCACTTCCTTTTCGCCACACTACCAACATGGCGAATCAAGGAATGAAAGATTTTCACATGTGCAAAATCTTCCCGAGGTCTCGATCTCCAACGCACGACGCCGGGTTCACCTCGCCCGCTGAACAAAGATACACCGCCTGTGACCTTATGGATCGTTCAAATGGCGCTTCTATCGGAAGATGCCACCCCGCAGCCCTTCCTCCGACTGCTCACAATCCGCCGAGGCGGGACGAGACGATGTCAAACTTCGCCTCGAGGTTCATCAAAGAGTCGCTCAAAATTGACGACGACAACGACCTCTACATCATCAACGCGCTCAAAACGGATCCGACCCACAATAACAAAGAAATTACAGGGAGAAACCAAAGACGCAAGTAAGCTTTGGAACTCGGTGGACAACTTCGTCGAGGAGACGAGTCGGATCGGAAGAAGAGGAAACTGGACGAAAGGAAGTCCGAAAGAAAAAGCCGGATGATCAAGTCGAGGCGCCGATCACCAAGCGCCAGCGAGTAATCAAAAGAGGCCACCGAGTCCGTGCTCGGACCTCGCCCAACCTCGGCGCAGCGCCTCCCCGCCAAATCAAGGGCGAAATATCCGAGCTCACACCGAGCTCTTCCTCAAGCCCCTCCTATGAAAGGAGGGTCCAAGAAGAGGTCCACAGAGGAGTATTGTGACTATCACCAAGGGTATGGTCATGATACCGAGGATTGCGAAACACAGGCTCGCAGATAAACGAGCTCGTCAAGGTGGAGCCCTCAAGAAATACCTCGCCGGGTGGGTCGGGGCGGGGAAGCGGGGAAGAATAACGGTGGCAACAATCATGACCGACCTCGACGGCGACCCGACCAAGACGACGAGGACGAAGGTCCCAATGTTATGGAGCAGGTCTACGTTATAACCGGATCGCCCATCGGAGCGGCAGATCGTCGTTAAAGAACGAAGCTCGAGGCCGCCACCGAGGAGCCAAAGAACAAGCGACTCCGGACGGCGAGGACATAGTGTTCTCCAGGAGGATCTGTACCCAAAATCATGCCGCACCAGACGCCATCACCATACAGCCGTGGTGGGCAACAAGAACGTCCATCGGGTCTATGTCGACATCGGGCCTTCGTCAACATCATCTTCCTGAGCTGCTCGGATAAGCTCGAGGTCGGAGGTATTCAGTACTTCCGCGCCATCCCAACTACGGAGCTTCACCCAGAGGCGGTCCAACCCGAGGCGCCATTACCCTTCGGTTACTACGTGGGACGGGCCCTGTGTCGATCACCAGGCCATCAAATTTTTCTGGTCCAGCCCCCTCCGCATAACATCATCACGGGAGAGATTGGCTATACGCCACCAAGGCCCCTCTCCGCACAACATCAAATTTTTTCTGGTCCAGCCCTCTCCGCACTAGGTCTTCGATACTTAGTCGTAGCCATAGACTACTTCACAAAATGGGTCGAGGCCGAGCCACCGTCGAGCCTCACGAAAGCGGAGGATTCTGCACCTTCGTGTGGAAAAATATAGTCCGCCGCTTCGCATACCGCACATCTCGGTCTCGGACAAAGGCACCCAATTCATCGACAAAACTTCGCCGTGGTGCGAAGAGCTTCAGATCGATCAGCGCTTCACCTCGTCGCACACCCGCAAGCGAATGGTCGACCGAGGTGACGAACCGCACGATCGCATAAGGATTGAAGAAGAGGCCGGACCGAGCTAAAGGCGATTGGGTGAAAATCTCCTCAAGTCCTCCGGTCCCACAGACAACACCTCGGACCTCGCACGGAGAAACCCCTTCACCGGGTCTATGGTACCGAGGCCGTCATACCGCTGAGATCGGTAGCCAAGCCCGCGCACTCTTCACTTCGACCAGGGAGCAGGAAGACCGCGGGCCGGCCTTGACGCCTCGAGGAGAAGCACGAGCTCGCTTCATAAACAAAGCCGGTGCATGCGCCCAGTGCGCAGTACTACAACAAAGGGTCAAAGCCTCGCGCCCAAGTAGGTGACCTCGTCCACGAAATAATGAAGCAAGAGAGCCGAGCGTCTTAACAAGTCGATCCGGCATGGGAAGGCCCATACCGCTTACGAGGACCTCGGCAGCGGGCTTACAAGTCGGCTCACCTATCCGGTGCACTTATCCCCCGAACTTGGCACATTACTCATTTAAGGAGGTATTTTACATAGCTTCGATTTAAGGTCGGCATCATGTTAGTCCCTTAATTGTTTTGCCAAAGTACGACGTTGATTACATATTCAATAAAACATATGTTTTCTAATGAATATTTCACTGCCTCATACATATGTGAACATCCGTTGGGATACACCACATTTAAACCTTCATGCGGGACGCCTTACGAAGATGATAATCCCACCAAGTAGGTACGATACTGATTACCCATTAAGTTGGACGCTACACATGCAAAGCATCTGATTACCCATTAAGTTGGACGCTCACACGCACGCGACATCCGCACCGATCTCGCCAACTTATACCCCTTTATTTGGGAAGATATGCACTCGGTACAAAGTCTAAATGCATTAACGACTATAAACCGAGTACCAAGCCATATCAAGTCAACCGGCTTCGAGCTCGTTTATACCCCTTTATTTGGGAAAATATACACTTTGTATACAAGATAAATACATTTACGACCAAAACGAAGTCCTAAGCTATGTTTGTACCTCTCAAGAGGAAAATATACACTTCAAACGAGTCTAAATACATTTATATCTACATACAAAGTCCTACACTATACACAACCTCATTCTTAGGGCTCCGCCCGCCGGAGACCGAAGTCGCACCAATTTCAGACGAAATCTTGTGTCGACGGTGTATGCCGAACGAACTCGGTGCCTTCAACCGGTCGATCGGCGGAATCACCACGGCCTACTCCCGGCGCTCGTGCGGGCTCGGGGCGCCCGGAGAAGTTTCGACTCGTGGTCACCTTCACCCGCTCTCGACACTTTCAAGCGGCGCAGCGCCAATACGGCATTCCGGAATGGGGATGCACCGAGGTCACACCGGCCCCGACCGACACCGGCCGGGTACGACTCGCCCCTACCCGCCGCTCTTCCCGCCGACCAAGTCCTCGGTCGCCGTCCGCTCCCGGAGGATCGCCCTCAATGATCCGCCTCACCGACCCATCAACCGGAGCACTTCGGCATGATCGGAATAGCCGCCCTCCTCCGAGGGTTCTTCTATGATCGGGCTAGCGGAGCCCGCTGTGGCCTCGCTGCGGGGCCGTGGCATGCGTCGTTTACGGACGAGCTCGTACATCTCCATATACTTCACGACGGAGTTGACGCAGTCTTTGAACTTCTTCTTTGTTGGGCCCCTCCTCATCCTCGGCACCATACCTCTGCCAGCAAGCTCTGAACTCGGTCATCAGCTTCGGATATGGTAGTTCCACCGGCTCGGCGGATTGCCTTCTCGTACTCCGCATGCTCCTCCGACACCCGAGCTAGCCTCTCGCGATCGGGCCGAGTCGCCTCACACCGTATCAAACGCCTGGATAGCGTCACAGATAAGTCCGCCGGACTGGCCCCGTGCGATCCTCAACTTTAGGGCCTCGTTCTCGGCCGAGGCGGAGCCACTTCCGATCAGCCTCGTCCAACTTCTTCTTGGTCGGCGACGACGCCGGTGACATCCATGGTGACCAAAACTTGGGTCGGCTCGAGCACGGCCTCCGAGAAAAGCACCTCTTCGTCCTTCTCGGCGAGGCACCTCGGACCTCTTTTAGCTTGGTCAGCAGTTCATGATCAAGTCCGAGGTATTGAGATGAGCAGTGCTATAAATAAAGGGACAACACACGTTTCAGAAAAACGAACACTTTATTATTCAAAACGTAGGAAATTATTACAAGGGCCCAGGATCCTATCGACCCCGGCAGTTTAGCCTATTACATTAGGTCCGCTGACCTCAGGCTTATTGCCGGACCCGCCGACCTCCTGCTGCTGCGGCTGCTGCTGCTCCTCCGGTTGGCCCCCTCCAGCCGGAAGCTCCGGGACCTCCTCTTCCTCCTCCTTCTCGGCTTCGGCCCGCACCTCGGCAAGAAGCTCCTGAAGCTCAGAATCCTCATCCACCTTGCACTGAGCCACGGCCTCCGCCGTCAGAAGGGTGGAACTGGACGCCAAGGCCTCCAGCACGGGGAAGGAGTCCACCTCGGAGATCACCCGGGCATACGCCTTGTCCATCTCTTCGAGGTCGACCTCGATCCAGCCATGCTTCGCCTTGTCAAAATCAGGCATGGCGGCCGCCAGCTTCTCCAGATGGTCTGACACCACCTTGGGCTTGAGTACGGCGGCCAGGTCGGCGATGAAAGCTGAGAAGCTCTCCGACTCGATGAGCTTGCGGGCAAAAGCCCTCAGCAAGGGCCCCTGATCGGCCAGCCTAGCACCCCGCTCATCCTCGAGTTCCTTCTTCACCCCGGCCACCTCCTCGCGAGCCTCTTGAGCTCACAGGCGCCTCCGGTGCCGGGACCTCTTCTTGAGGCGGCCTCGGAAGCAGCCCTCCCGCCTCGGCAGCCGTGCGGCCTCACTGCGCCTTCACGGCCACGGTGGTCTCAAGATCCGCCGCGCGCGGCGAGCTCCGCCGGCTCTTCGTACCGAGCCGAGCTCTCAGCGACCAGCCCTTGCAGCTCCCCAGCAGCACGCTGCAGGGCCCCCATCGCACCCTAAAAAGAGCAACACAAGTTAATACAGATCGCAGAGCGGATAAATCAAAATGTGGAAGAACTTTGTACCTCGGAGAGGGATACGGCTAGGCTTGAGGGCGGTACCCTGCACTCGAGGCGGCCATAAGGACGCGACTCCGATGCCGGGCTGGACCCCGCCGTAGGCCCTGTTATCAGTTTGCTCATATCGTCGACTCTCTTCGGGCCCTTGGTAGGTCCACCCCGCCTCGCCTTCTTCTTCGCCGGCTCCTTGCTCGGCGATCGCGACCCCTTTTCTTCCCCGGCCACCATGCGTGGCAAAAAAAGGGGTTAGCACAAGAAACGGGACGTATGATAAATAGGAAGCAGGTGGATGCCCTCACCCCGATCAGACCCCGCTCCCGACGCCTCTGAACTACAAACGCTCAGCCCGGCGTTTTTCAGGTCAACCTCGGTGTAATCAACAGATTTTATCTCACCAAAGTCGTCGAGCTCTTTTTCCATGTAGCCCAGGGGCTTCACTTTCACATCCGCCAGTTTACTGAGGCCCCACTCGTACCTCGGGTGACCGTCGGCCCGCAAGAAAAAAAACTTGTTATGCCAACGGGACACCTTCGAGGGGGCCGCCACCCTAAACTTCAGCCGAGGAGATAGATAATACACTCCTCCTATGGTCTTGACACTAAAAAAGCGCATCAACACCTCGAAGGAGAACTCCTCGGCTATGCCATAACAGGCGAGCCCTAGCCCCACCACCGACCTAATGGAATTCGAGGTCAGTTGGCATATGGGGATCTGGAAATATTCCTGGAGACTAAGGTAAATTGGGGATAAGGGGAACCTAAGACCCGCCCTCAAACTATCTACATATAGGGTGATAAACCCTCCGGAGGGCCATCGCCTGTCATCATCCGCGGTGAGCACCACCACGCCTCCTCCGGGATCTGGTATTCCTCGGCTATTTCAAAAAGCTCCGCCAACGTCAACCTCGACCTCGCCATGCCCACCTTAAGTCCATCCCACACCGACGATACCTGCGGAACCCTAGGGCTAAATCCTACGGACCCGCCTAAGCGGTTATAGCATACGTACTTCTTTACATCGGGCAAAGGACGGCCAGAACTGAGGCTGAACCAGAGGTTTCAGAACGAGAAGATGAATGAGAAGACGAAGAATACATACTTACTTTTTTTTTAGGGGCGAGGTATCCGACTTCTTCAGCAAGTTTGAAGGGAAAATTCAGGAACTTCTACGAATGCAAATTTGAATCAAAGCGTCGGAAGGGAAAGTGAACAGTTACCTCATTTGGGGCCTATTTATAGGACAAACGGCGCCTGAAAAATTGCCGTTTCAACTTTAACACGTGCTTACCCGCGATTGGATGTGGAGTTCACGCGCGCACGCAAATCGAGCGCCCAACTACCGCCTGGCGCGTATGACGTACTCTACTGTAAGATAGACCGCCAGTCTGATCTTGTGATGATTACGCCACCCGGACCTCGGACCTCGTCCACGTCCACATCCAAGGAAACGGACGTCGCCACTAAGATCGGACCCCGGCCTTCTCCTCAGGATCGCCACCCCACTTCGGTCGGCTACCAACCTCGGCGCGACGTCCAAGTCAAACCGGATTTCGCCGACTCACTCGGGTCAGTGCGGACCTCGGGATCCTGTCCCAGCTCGTCTGACTCAGGTCGGTCCCAGCTCGTCTGACTCAGTTCGAACCCAGCTCGTCCGGCTCAGCTCAGGCCCAGATCGTCAGATAAACCCTCACGTCACTAGGATGACACCTTCAACAACAAACTCAGCCGAGCAACATTCACCTCGGCCAAACGCTTTCTTCACTTCTCCTCGGCACGACTGTTACTCGACTTTTCGGGGGGGCTATGATGGGATATGGCCCAACCGCTCAGGCCCATCAACAGGCCCAAGCAAGCTGGGCCTCACGTTGGTGCCGGGCCCACGCGGTCAAGCCCCAGAAGCCCTAATCTGCCCTAGCCACCAGAACCAAAGTCAGACGCCACCCTCCACGTGGCGCCCAGCAGGCGAAGCGTCCCTGCCCTGGCCAATGGAGGACGCGCCCGGGGAAGAGCCCCTGCCTTGGAAGGCGGTGAGTCCCCACCAATCAAGGGATGGAGCAGAACTCGGGTCAGGCACCACCCTCCACGTGGTAGCATCTCTACCGGTGAGAGGAAGAGTCCCGGCCAATGGAGGGGCTCGGCGCGCCTTTAGGAACCCAGAAACATGTATAAATAGAGGTTAGATTGAAGGAAGGGGTGGGAAAATTTATCGAACACTAAGAGCTTGTAAACTCACACTCCTACACTCAAATTATAGTGAAAATATTGAGAAACTCTCCTCCGTGGACGTAGATCTCATTAACGATCGAACCACGTAAAAGCCTTGGTGTTCTTTATTGCTTTGCATAAATCTCGCATACTCACGTAACTAGATTTATCAGGTATTATGTATATATATATTATGTATATTTAGTACTACCCTATATGTAAACACACATGTGCTCTACTGTAGCCTGTAGTATTGCATTTTATTAATTAACTTCCTAATAAATTGCCTACTATTGTAAGCAAGCTTAATATATATAAATCTTTGTGTGTTTGACGTGAGGGCCGTGAGTGCGGCGTCCTCCATTGCTCCCAGCAACCTCGTCTCCTCAAACTTCACTCCACCGGCCACCTCCATCTCATTCTTCCCTCGCACGGCAACAGCAGCTTCCATCTCCTTTTCCAAAGACTAGCCTCCTTCTCGCTTCGTCTCTCTCTAGACAACCGTAGCCTCCGAAGAAGAGGCTTTTCGTGAGCCATCTCATCCGCCGCCGCTCCTCGCTAGGAATCAGCGACCCTTCTCCGACCAAGAGGTAAGCTTTATCTTTTCTCCTCTCGCTTTCAAGCGAGAACCCTCATTTCTTTGACTACTCACCAACATCTCTCTCTCCCTCATCAAGGATCGACGGAAGCCAAGAAGACGGAGAGACACCCCTTCTCATCCCATCCTAAATCGAAAGTCGTATTTAAGTATCAAGCAAGGTATAGCTTGTTATCCCTTTGTTTCCCTTCGGCCCAACCTTAAATGAGCATGCATCCATAGAACTCGTGGTATTCTTGATCTTTTTTCATTTGTGAGTATAGCGTTTAGGTTTGTAGTTTATAAGTTGTTTAGAAGCTTATAAGAACATATAAAGTATTTGACAAAATAAGATCTTAAATAACTTATAAGTTATGAAAATAAGTTCTAACAACTTATAAGCTCCCTTAAAAATAAATAACTCAACCACACCTTATTTTTTCATAAACTTATAAGTAACAGTAAATTTATCAAAATAACCTACTATGGTTCGTTATTTTCTACATATACACTATCGACTTCACCTCTCGTCAATTTTCACGATTCTTTATCTAACTCTTCAAACATTATGTTTTATAAGCTCTTGAAACATTTAATAAATTCTTGAAACTTATAAGCTCCTTAAAATAAGCTTAGCCGAACACCCTCTGAAAGTCATTCCATGCTTTGTTTGAAAAAAAATGTTCGAAGAATGAGGAGGTCTTGTTGGTGTCTAGTTTTGGTTGTCTTTTTGCATACGTGACTGTTTTGCTGCTTTGCCTGTGTGTTTAAGTCGATGAAGATGGCATTTGCTTGAAGATCTTACTGTAAATTTGACCTCCTCTAGGTCTACATGGATGTATGAGTTCTGATTTAAGTCTATATGAAGAAATTGTATGGGTTTGAGCTTTGAACACACTAAGGGGGTGTTTGGCTAAATTTATTTTAGAGAGCTTATAAACTCCAAGAGCTTATTAGATGTTTCAAGAGTTTATAAGAGGTAATGTCTCAACTGCTTATAAGTTGTTAAAGTGTTTAGATAATAGATTTTATAAGCTAGAGAAAGAACTGTGAGTTAGAGAGAGAAAATCATAATTAGAGAAATAAAATTGACGAGATGTGAAATTGATAGTGTATATGTAGGAAATAACTAACTATAATAATGTTATTTTGGTAAATTTATAGTTGTTTATAAGTTTATGAAAAAAATAAGTTAGGGTTGACCAACTTATCTTTAGGGAGCTTATAATTCGTTGGAGCTTATTTTCACAAATTATGTTCGCTTAAGAGCTTATTTTACCAAACACTTTGCAACAACTTATAAGCTCCTAAACAACTTATAAGCTGTTTTAAAGAGCTTATAAGCTCAGCCAAACACCATCTAAGTAGTACTAGAAACTTTACAGTAAATCTGACAATTTCTCTGCAGCAAGTCCATGTCACTGTTGATATATATAGAGTAACGAATATAATGATGGCCAGGATATATATATATAGTTAGGATCGGCCCTGATATTTTAGGAGCCCTAGGCGAAAAATAAAAAACGAACGTCTTAGAAAATGAAGCTTCGACAATCATATTGTCAATTAGAGATATCACATAATTATCTTTCATGCTGAAACTATAATAACATGTATATACCAATCGATTTATTTGTAAGTAATTTGAAATTAATTTATTTATTTTTTGAATGGATAATATTATAGATAATAATATAGCTAATGGACTTCTTTACAAAATTTGGGGGCCCAAAACATTGTCCAATATTGTTAAGAAGGGGCGGCTCTGTATATAGTTTAAAAAACTTGAATTAAAAATGACTGCTTGAAAGCAACAAATACTTCGAACCACAAACACTTTTTAAAAAAATTCAAACGGTCGTATTTCAGACCCCAAAAAAGGGGAAAACGAAACGAAAAAAGTCCAAACCAATGAAATTAAAGAAATGAAAAAGCCAAAAGGAGAGACCCGCCACTCATCCACCAACCGCGCACGTCCAATCGCACAACGGCCGTGTGCTGTGCGCTTGCAGCGTGCCAGTGGTGCGCGCGTGTCGCCTCTCTCCCTGTGGGGCCCACTACCGTGTTTCACAATATGGAAGAATTTTTTATTTTCCTCTCTTCTCTCTCTTCTCCCATTACAATTACTCCCCCACTTCTCCCTCCTTTCTTCTCCCATTTAAGGTTGCTCTTAGGAGTGTTAAAAGTTTCGTGGATTGTATGGGTCTGGCTCGGCAAGCTTCCTTGTAGTAGTAATAGGCCCGCCTAAATAGTTAAATTACCCTTTTTAGAAAAAATTGAGGTAAAAAACAAACGCTTACCTAAATAAACCGCAAGTTATCCGTTAATTGGTATTCCCAAAAGATAAAATCCTGTGTACATTTGAATGTGCAATGCATCAATTCTAATTGAAATTCATCAATTCTCAATTAAAGTTTATTAATCTCCACTACAAGTTTTAACTATGATAGATGCACCGTGCATTTAAAATACGTCGAATTGTGTCTCTGATATTATTGGGATATGTAATGACAACTCTTTCCCTCTTCACTAATTGGTATGCCTATATACTAGCACTTGAACGTGAATACAATCTTCTATTTTATTTTTATTTTTTGTTTATTTTCCTTTTCAAATGCATTGCAAACTATATTGTTTCTAAACAAGTTGATCCGCAGTTACACAATTATTTTCTATTCACGCCCTATATGTAGAAAAATTGAAATAGTGCACTATGTTGTATATTTATCGGACTTAATTAAATTATATTTTGAGCAGTTTTATTTGTTCGATGATTATTTCTAAGTTGACTTCAAAAATACTCCCTCAATTCCATCCAAGACGGCTCATTTTTTTTCAACACGATTATTTAGAAAAATGATATAAAATGATTAAAGTGATAAAAAAATAGCTAGGATCGACAACTTTTGAAGATATAATTATTTCTTAAAAATGAAATAAGTCATCTTGAATGGGATAGCTCGAAAAAGAATAAAGGTCATCTTGGATGGTACGGGGAGTAACATATTCCAAAAGTTCATTTTGCATTTTTTAGAATATGTAGTGCCTTAAATTATAGGCCTAATGCTACAAAGTCTCCTAAACCCCGTGAAGAATAAGCGTTAGGGAAGTTGAAAGGGACTTATACAATTCAATATAAACCATTATATTCACGAAAAATCTGGCAACAAATATTGTACACATCCGAATCAAAAAATTGTGGGGTTGTCCTCGCTTATAGTGAATAAAGGTCTTCACTTATAAACATTAAACAAAAGGGAAAATCATTATAATCGAGTGAGTTCCAGCATAATAATAACACACACGAAAGTGGAAACCAGTTTAAGAAATACCTCCATAAATAGAAATACATTTCTTCTACCAAAAGGTTTGGCTTTGGTCCGTAGAAGCTCTTCCATAGGTGGAGACCAACAAGAAAAACCACATTCCTTCCAACTTCTTCCCTGTTTGATTGATTAATTTCAGGTATTACATCGCCGTAATCACCTCATAATAACAGAGAGCTCATTTTTCTCCCAATTTATTCCAGATCTTCAAAAAATGGATATATTCCGGAAAGCAAAATCAATCAGGATGGTGAGCTACCGAGACAAATACCTGACAGCGGAGGAAGACGAGGAGAGCGTGATCCAAGACGAAGAGCAGCGACTAAAATCGGTGTGGACAGTGGAATTGGTGGAAGATCGAGACGCGATTCGACTTGGTTTTGACACGATTTGACGGTCAACCATTCCGCTTCCCGGGGTGACGAAGAAGGCGGTGCGAGCGTCGTCGCCGTCGGATCCGGCGATCGAGTGGGAGCCCCTGCGGGACGGGATGCAGGTGAAGCTCCGGTCGTCTTCGCGGCAACTTCCGCCTAACGGCGGCCTGCCGCTGTGGAGGAACATCGTCACGCACGACATCCCGCACCTCCCCAATGTAAGGATTCGTTCTTGACAACATCTAATGCGCAATGAATATAACAATCAAGAATGATCTAGATCTATAATAATTCATGCGATGAGCCCTAGAACACGAAGATTGAAGACTTACGTGTTTATAACGCTTGTGTAGTAGTAAAGCTTCCAAGGAATCCTACGAGGCGTTTCCACAACTATGGTATCCACGTGTATGCCAATCACCGCAGGAACAATTCCTCGATATTGAAATCCACGAGAGAAGCCAAGAATCTCCAATCAATTTCACGGTAGTTTTTCGTGTTTCTCAATAATGGTATGATAAACCTTAATCACAATGATTAGATATCCATTATATATATTATCCATAACCTAGTTGAATGGGCTTTAGGTTCAATTAATTAATATCCAATACTTAATTAATTAAGCCCATCACTAATATTAGTCCATTAACTTTCAATCTCCCACTGACTAAGATTAGATAACATACCGTGCACTATGCATATACCCTTGAATCGAATAACAATACACTTGATAGTGTGACCCAATAGGCCCCATTACCGACGATGATCTAATCAAAGTCCGCACAAAACTCTTGGATTTGCGTTGCAAATAACTCGATATATGACGGACGCTACGTGGAAAACAATAAACAAACCTTTACATGAAGTTTATGTAATATCCTTTCATTCACGACACACTCGATTGAGCATAGGATTTTGCTATGTGTCTATCCCAATAGCTCAACCATTTTTCTCATCTTTATTATAAGACCTATATGATCATATTCAATTACTTTAATCAATATATCTCTCAGATCGCCAATGACTTATGGTCGAATAATATAGAGAAAATGAGTGCTCACCGAAAATCTAATCGAGGAATGAATCCCATTCTTCGCTCAACTACCATTTCATTTGTCTCATGATGCACCCAATCCAAGCCGTGTCTTGCCACTGCAAGCGTTGCCTTGGTCAAAGTACAAAGACTCAACAAATAAAATGTATAATGACCTCAAGTCTAAGGACTATTACATACTCCACACACTAAGAAATCGTAGACATCAAACAAACGATTTAATAGTTGGGTATACCAATACTCCAAAGTATTCATGTGTCCATCACGGATATCAAATATCTCGTAGTTGTGAGAACCACTACATTCTCTAAGAATGTGATGCGCACCACATGCTAACCTATAACATATCATCAATATCCCATTCTTGATGATCATTGGTTAGGCTATTTTAGAATTATACTATATCATTGATGTCTCACAAAGAAAATGACGGTGATAATTCAAGGAACAAATAAGAGAATAACGACAAACATCAAAATAATTATTCCATTAAATGCACAAAACCCATAGATAAAAACATTATCTTCGATTGTGAAAAGAAAGTATGTCTCAACAAAGGAGTTTCTAAAACATACAAACTTTAAACTCCCACCGAATCAAAGCCAACATCCCACATGTCAAACACACAAGCTCTCAAAATGGCGGTAAAAGGATCGCCTAAGATATCGTCAGTGGATACTCTTTCTAATTTCACATTGTTCATTTCTATTATTTCTCTAATCAGATGATATCGTCTTGAAACATGTTTGTTTCTATTTGGAAGCTAGTATCAGTGCACCTAGTCACTGATAGCTTTGGATGTCCACCATAGCCCCAACAATCTATTAGGTCTATCCCGATAGATCTTGATCCCAAGGATATAGGAGGCCTCACCAAGATCCTTCACCATAAAGGATTTAGACAGCCAGTCTTTTACGGATTGCATCATGGATCGGTCGCTCCCCATAATCAGAATGTCATCGACATATATGACCAGGTAGACAACGTTTCCATTCTCGCGCTTACTATAAACGCAAGGATCCTCTTTGCTTCTGACAAAGTCAAACAATTTGATAGCTCACAAACAAATGTTCCAACTCCTCGATGCTTGCTTAAGCCCATAAATGGACTTCTTTAGCCTACATACCGCATTCGGCCTCTCTTTGGACACAAAACCTTCAGTTGAGTCATGTAGACATCACCTTCTAGTTCTCCATCGAGAAACGTGATTTTGACATCCATTGCCAAATATCAAAATGTAGTACACAGCTATAGCAAGTAAGATCCTAATGGACTTGATTTTACAACGGTGAAAATGTCTCGTCATAGTCAACTATAACCCTTGCCACTAATCTTACCATCCGCATTTCTCTTCCTTTGAAGATCCATTTGCGACTATGGGGTAAACCCCATCCGTAAGTCATCAACTAGTTCCCGCACTAGATTGAAATACATCGAGTCCATTCGGATATTAAGGCTTCAAGCCACATCTTTGAATCGGTGCGACACCGCTTCATTATAGTCTTAGGTTCATCATCATCCGATTCGATTTCATCATCTTGGTTCTCAACCATTAGATTCAATCTTCGGTGCACGACGAGTCCTCCGTGGCCTATTGAGTTGGGTTGTTTGCGAGTTCAGCCGCTCATTACGAACGTGAATAGGTTCTTCCGTGTTGATCGATCAACATTTTGGATATTCTCAAGAATTTCATCATGATTTTCTTGAGGTGGAGGTGGCACAACTATTGTGTCATCTTGTATTTGATGAGTCTCATTGTCTTCTTGAGATGGTGGTGGCCCCAAGAGTCATTTCCTCCCAATAGATCATCAAATACTCCCACCGAATTCTTGTTTACACCATTAAACAATCCTTCGTCCTCTGTTTCATTTTGTGGTTCTTGAATTGCTTCAAGATTCTCGTTGTGACCTTGTTCCTTGGAAACATAAGAGTCTTCAAGAAACGTCACATTCCTAGAAATGATCACCTGTGATCTCCGGTGAGTAGAATTCATATCCTTTTGTTTTCTTCGATATTCCACAAAATAACATTTCTTACTTTTTGATTCCAACTTATCACTACATCTTTTTAACAAAAGCAGGACAATCCCAGGTCCACATATGTTTAAGACTTGCCATTTTACCACACCATAGTTCATATGGCGTTTTCTCGACTGATTTAGATGGAACCCTATTCAGAATATAAACGGCAGTTAGTAAGGCATGGCCCCAAAGGAATAAAGGAGACTAGCGAAACTCATCATGGATCGAACCATATCTAATAAAGTTCGATTTCTTCTCTCGGATACACCATTCATTTGTGGTGTTCCTGAGGTGTCCGATCGACCGGATTCCATGTGATTTCAAGTAATCAAGAAATTCTCGGCTTAAGTATTCCCTCCTCGATCCGATCAAGACTCTTAATACTTTTACCAAGTTGTTTCGACTTCTAACTTAAACTCTTTAAATTTATCAAGAGCCTCGATTTGTGTTTCATTAGATACACATATCCATATCTTGAAAATCATCGATGAAAATTATGAAGACGAATATCCACCTTTGCTTGAGTTGGAAACGGTCCACACACATCCGAGTGGATCAACTCTAGCAATTCTTTCGCTCGTAACCCTTTCCCGTAAAGTGGTTTCTTAGTCATCTTTCCTTTGAGACAAAATTCACAAGTACCATATGATTCAAAATCAAATGGTGTGAGATAATCCAATTTTCTCAATCTTGCTATCCTTTTCTCATTGATATGACCAAGTCTACAATGCCAAAGATAAGTAGCATTATTCAGACATTTAGCTTAGGTCGTTTGTTTTGTACATTGAGAATATCTCGCTCACATTCAAGCATATATAAACCATTCGTAAGAAAAGCTTTTCCATAAGACACTCTGTTATGAGAAAACGAGCATTTACCATTTCCAAAATGGAAGGAAAACCTTCAATGTCCAACATAGGAATGAAAATAATATTCTTTGAAATCGCAGAACGAAATAACAATTATGTAAATCTAGTCTATAACCCGAAGGAAGATCCAATCTATAAGTTCCCACGCTGCTCGTGACAAGAACTCGCTCCATTTCCCACGCAGAGGTCAACCTCCCCAGATTCACCTTCCTTTGTCACAAAGCCCCTCCACATTATTACAAATGTGTGCCACACCAAGATCTAATACCCAAGAATGTGAATTGTTTATGACATATTTATCTCAACGACAAATATACCGAGCTATTACCCATCGCACTCAGGCCTTAAATTTTGGGTAGTCTCTCTTACGCTGCCCATTCTCATGAAGCGTGCACTTGGAGAGATCTCGGAGTATCTCATACTCCAAGGTTTGTGCCTCTGAGACAAACAAACTCTTCAATTGCTGAATCATTTCATAGGGCAGCATGCATTCATGTTGTCTTTGGAGTTCTAAACTCATAGAAGTCAACATAATGCCCTGAGCCGATATAGCATCCTCAACGTGCTTCTCATGAGCAACCCTGTCAAACGAGGCATACTCAGGAGAACGCTCATCAGGGATGATACTGATTGGTTTGTCCAAGACATACTCAATCTTATCCGTCCTTAAAACCAAGCGCAAGCAACGTAGCCAATCCGTATAGTTTGACCCAGTCAACAAATTTGTTTCCATCAAACAATTATACAACTTAGACGACATCGTAACTGAACGAAAAATTTACAGAAATTAGAACAAAATTAGAACAAAGTAAACACAGATCACAATCGTATCACTAATCAAACAAGGGTTTATCAGATTGATTAGCTCCCACTAATTTTATCATATATTGCACCCCAAATGCAAAATACGGATTTATAACAAATATATAAATCTTAGTAGTCCAAGATCCAAGTCAATATTATTACACCGCTTTGGGCGATGATCAGAATAATATCACTCGGTGGCCTCAAGTCGATTGCAACATCGATTTGTAGTGATTCAAGTCTTATATTATTATAGCCTCCGCTTTTGGTGATGACTACAATAATAATACTTGGTCGATTTCCAAACCGATCACAACAAATAAATTTACAATTCTTGGTTTATTAATCCAATTAATATGCATCCACTAATTATTTTGATCGCTTTGGTCGTTTCAAAATAATTAAGCAAATCAACCCCATCACACGATGCCAACCATGCATCTATGAACGAGCCTTTGCCTTGTCGATTTGGGAGTAAACACTTTGGTGTAAAACTCTTCGACGAAAGAGGCTGGGATCCTCATACAATTATGATGGACGATGCGTTTTGTTTCAAAACTAGACTTGTATTTTAGTGGGATAAAACATGTGATACTAATTGTATATTTAATATCCAATATTAAATTCAAAACACCATCGCCGCCTACCCAAGATGAAATCGCGGACCACATATATTAGGCGCATCACCCAAACATAGTAACACCTGACTACAAGTATTGGGCCGCCCACCCAAACAATAAAGCGGTCTCTAACTACTATAGTTAAAATAAGCATAAAATCAAATAGCATGCTTATCACGTAAAACGGCAAATAGGGCTCAACTAATAAATTCAAATCCAATTAATAATTTAATTCTCTAATTAAAGTGGATTCTTGCATTTATATTAATTCCAAATTAATATAAATATTCATTTAGCATTATTATTTCAAAAATAATAATCTAATAAGATTTATAAATCTAATTAATAAATCGTTCCTTAATTTATGAACATTAGTAAATCATATTAATTCTAAATTAATATAAATTAAATTTTATACTATTATTTCAAAAATAATAGTAAATTTAAAATTTATTAATCTAATTAATAAATCAATGTCCAAAATCGTGATTAGTTTTATTAATTCTAAATTAATAAAATTAATCCATGTACATAAGCAAATTATATTAATTCTAAATTAATATAAAATTTAAACTTTATATTATTATTTCAAAAATAATAATAAAGTTAAAATTTATTAATCTAATTAATAAATTAATTTCTAAAATTGTGATTAAATTTATTAATTCTAAATTAATAAATTAAATCCATGTACATAATTAGATTATATTAATTCTAAATTAATACCAAAATCGAAATTAATGTTATTATTTCAAAAATAATAATATTAAAATAAAATTTATTAATCCAATTAATAAATTAATTTGTGTAATTGAAAATTGAATTTTATTAATTCTAAATCAACAAAATTCGCTTTTTTTTTTTTTTTTAATATCCGGTATATATATAGTAATTCAAAGATATAAATGGCCCAAAATTAAATCCCAGAGCCCATGTTTCGCGGCCCAGAAGAGAGAAAGAGAAAAATTGAAGGCTATGAGCCTTCACTACCACCCATAGGCGAAGCCCACCGTCGCCAGAGCACTTAAGCCTCGCCCAAGGCGCCTAGCGACATTCGTGGCCCATTTCGCGGAGAAAAGCCCATCCTCTAGGGTTTGATGCTCGCGATGCGCCGCCTCCCGTCCGCCGACGACTCCACGCCGCGATCTCCCTGTCGTGCTTCATTGTCGCCCGGCCGGCGACGCGACCCACCCAGCGAGGAAGTTTCAACACATGACACACGCCTAGCAATGGATAGGGTTTCGGCAGCAGAAGCGCCGCCTCCTTTCTCCCTTCGCCCTCCGCCGTTTCACCGATCGCTCTCCATCTCCACCGACGCCCAGACACGGAAAGTCTAGCTGGCATCATCGCACGCCAAAGTGTGACGGAGATGGAGCGGTGCTCGTCTGACGCCAACAAGAACGACGCGACGCATTGCAGACTTCTGGCGACGTGTTGTTGCATAAGTTGATTTCAAAATCAATTTCTGATTTTAATTTCATAATCGATTTCAGTTTCCAAATTTCGATTTTCAATTCGCAATTGAAGTGGTCGACGACGGAGCGCGAGCTCCGGCCGTAAAGGAGTGCCGGCGGCACCGTCGAGAACGGCGGTGAGAAGGTTGCCGGCGAATCTCCAATTTCAAAATCCAGATTCAAAATCAGATTTTCAGATTATTCAATTTTCTTTTTCCATTTTCGTTTTCTTTTCCATAATCTAATTATAAGAATAATCAAACGAAATGGAAATACAATCGAAATCGAAATTCAAAATTTCGATTAATCCACAATTAAATTAGAATACGAATTAATTATAAATCGAGCCCCGGGCTCTGATACCACTGTAAGGATTCGTTCTTGACAACATCTAATGCGCATGGAATATAACAATCAAGAACAGATCTAGATCTATAATAATTCATGCGATGAGCCCTAGAACACTAAGATTGAAGACTTACGTGTTTATAACGCCTGTAGTAGTAAAGCTTCCAGGAATCCTACGAGCCGCGTTTCCACAACTATGGTATCCACGTGTATGCCAATCGGTCGCAGGAACAATTCTCGATATTGAAATCCAACGAGAGAAGCCAAGAATCTCCAATTGAATTTCACGGTAGTTTTCGTGTTTCTCAATAATGGTCCGATAAACCTTAATCACAATGATTAGATATCCATTATATATATTATCCATAACCTAGTTGAATGGGCTTTAGGGTTCAATTAATTAATATCCAATACTTAATTAATTAAGCCCATCACTAATATTAGTCCATTAACTTTCACCCAATTCCGCCAACAAACTCCTGTGGGATGTCCAGATCGTGGAGAAGCGGCCGCCGCCCAAGTTTGGGAGATGCAGATCGGGATCGTTCTCTGAGACCATGGATGCGATCATGCCGTCTCACGAATATATTTGAACAATATTAATCATGCACATATTGCAAAAATTAAGGCTAGCTACGACTACGAGAGGTAATTAATGAGCATTCGCTTTCTTATATACAAAAACTGACGTAAAACAATGGATATTACCGCGGAAATTAACACAGCTAGCACAGAAGGCGAGATCTATATATATTCATACATATATATAGATAAATATTGTTCCTCTGGAATTTCCTCTCCCGTTGGAATTTTGAAAATCCAGCCAACCTCAGTGACGTGGATATGTCAATTTGGATTTGGAGCAGTTTCCGTTACAAGAGGAATTAAATCTTCTTTCCTTGGGCTATTTCTAATTAGATATTGAAATGCGACGTCTTTTCGCTTAACATCTACCAGTTAACAAATGAAGACGTTAATTATTTTATTTCAATCAGGGTTTTGTATCGAAATTGATCAAGAAGGTTGACGTTTATAGTCCCATGAAGTAAAAAAGGTGAATACTGGAATGTTGGTGTAAGATGGTCGGGATTGGAATTTGGAAGCACGGTTGTTTAGCTCATGATATCATGTACGTAAGCTTCAACCTATCTAGCAACTTTTCTTTTTCCTGTTATTAGTAGCTACGCAAAACAAAAGCTTATGAACAGCTCTCTTCTTTGGTGCATTTTCTGCCTCATACAATAACCCAATTTCCTTAAAAGAGATTGCTTGTTCACACGAGTGCTTGAGAATCATTGAGTGTCTATCTCCCAGATAATGATATTAGACCGTACCACTCTTCAGCGTAACAAACTATCCAATACAAACGAAAATATTCTTCAAAATTCTTGGCCCATTAGCTCAGTTGGTTAGCAGCGTTGTGCTAGTAACACGAAGGCCGCTGGTTCGAACCCTGCATGGCCCAATTTTTAGTTTTACTTTTTCTTTTCCATCATTTTTCAAGTTTTACTTAATTTCCCTTAGACAACTGTATGCAATAGGCATTGCATCTTGACATTAATAGGGCAGTCGTGTATTGACCCATCTTGACAGCAGCATCCAGCAGATTGGTGAGTCAACAATTCCTCTGTGGGACTGTGCTAGTGCAAAAGCCCTCATCTTCTTCAACGAGATTTTGATTTAGATAGATCTTATGCAGATTGAAGGTAATGTGATTAGCTTTCATTTCATTAGGTCGATGCTTTGTTTGCTGTCGAGATTCATAGAGACCAAGTGATATATATGGTTTTTAGTGATTTTAAGTTAATGGATAAGTTACTTTTATTAATGTGTTCAATTAACAGTAACATTGAAGGCTATCGAGAAGAAGAAGACGACAAGAAAGAGACTTTTGTCTGATTTAAGGTGGTTCAAGCTTAAAAACAAACAACGATGTTTTTTTCTAACCCACATGTTTCGCACATGTTGATTCTCCGCAAGCCACGTATGCATGTGTGTATTTGTAACAACCAGTACCAATTTTACAATATGTTTACATTGAGTGATACTTCCATAAAAATCGTGAAATGTTTGGACACTAAGTGCTATTTACCTTTCTTGTCTTAGAGGGTGTTTGGCTAAGCTTATCTTAAAGAGCTTATAAGCTTCAAGAGCTTATAAGATATTTCAATAACTTATAAGATATAATGTTTGAAAAGCTTATAAGTTGTCAAAATGTTTGAATAATTGAACTTATAAGCTAGAGAAAGAATCGTGAGTTAGATAGAGAAAATCATAGTTAGAGAGAAAAAATTGACGAGAGGGGAAGTCGATAGTATATATATAGAAAATAACAAACCATAGTAAGGTTATTTGGTAAATTCATTGTAACTTATAAGCTTATGAAAAAATAAGTTGGATTCAACTACTTATTTTTTGGGGATCTTAATTATAAGCTGTTGGAGCTTATTTTCACATCTTATAAGCTGTTTAAGAGCTTATTTCGACATACATTTTGCATGGCTTATAAGCTCCTAAACAATTTATAAGCTGTTTTGAAGAGTTTATAAGCTTAGCCAAACACCCTCTTAGTCTGGCTCGTCATATCTCTCAAATTTTATTCCAAAATTGAAGAAAGGCATCGAGATATAGATATGTATTATTCTTCCGTCTCTGAATTTGTATAAAACTAAAAGCAGCACACCCATATGCTTCCTGATGCAAGGAGCACCCATCATAATTATAATTAATAAACTCTAATAAATTTTAATTAAAATCCTAATAACTTTCAATTAGTTCCAAATGACTGATTATTAACAATTAATTAATACTGAGTTATTGATTAATGAACACTGAATTAATGATTGTGGATGGCAGCACGCAAATTTTTACGAAACTTAAAATTTGTTTCGAGTTTTGAGCCCATGAAGGCATGAACCAATAAAAGGAATTGCCTATAAATATTGTTTGACTCTTACGGTAAAATATAGTATAATTTTTGGGGTTATATATAGCCCTATTTTACTTATTATAGTTTTTATTTATTAAAATAATATATATATATATATATATATATATATATATATATGTTTGGTTCAAATGGAACCATTCTTATCCTAAAAACTAAGAACCAAATGAATTAGTTATGAAAGTTGACGAATCCGTTGAGAAACTTAATGAATTCAACAATTGTAATTTTTCACCCGGTTCAAATCCCATGAGGACTAAAATTTTATTTTTGGATTGAAACTTTCCCAATGGATTCATCAACTTTCACCGTGAATTCATCATTTTTTGTCGCTCCTCATGGGATTGAACAGGGTGAAAAAATCAATTTTGAATTCATTAACTTTCTCAATGGATTCATCAACTTTCACAACGAATTCATTTGGTTCTTGGTTTTAGGATAAGAATGGTTCTTATTCAACCAAACTCTCTCTCTCTATATATATATATATTATTACCCCTATAGCCTCCAATTAAAATTCCTAACAAACCAATAATAATCTAAATAAAGAAAAATATGGATTCAACAAAGCCTCTCATGTCATAGTCACTTTCTATTCCACCAATTCCTCAATATAAGAAAATAATAATTTGAGTGAACAGTATAGCATGAAAGCCACCATTTAACCTCCAAAAAGATTAAATAAGGATCACAATTGGAATGTGAAGGAAATTTTTGAAGTAATTAAAATTTACACTATCTGCACAAATACAAATTCTGAGCAATGGCAAAACATTTAATTTCAACTCTCAAAGTTCTTGTGGAGAAATTATCCCATCGTCCAAAAGGACCAAAACCACCTTCTGAATTCTCTTAATTAAAAACCATCCAATTTCAACTTTGATAAAGTAATGAGCAATTGGACTTTGACAAAGCAGGGAATATTATCCCAACTGCTGTTAAAGAAGGATTCTCTTGTCGGAATATGGAAGAGACCAAGTGAAATTGGGTTTCGTGCTTTTTCGATTCTAGTCGTTGCTTCTTGATAGGATATGGCCCAACCTCTAAGCGCCTAATAATAGCAGGCCCCAAACGAATTGGGCCTAACATAATGTTGCCTCTACCGTTCACGCCTAAACGACGATCCCCAAACCCTAATTATGGGTAACGGTAATGAGGTAACGGTAGAAATCATGGGTAATAATGGTGGAGATCATGGTCAGTTATGGGAGAATCATGAGCCCGCCAATCAAGGGATTCGTGGCAAAGTTTACGTTTGTGTATAAATAGGAGTTAGATTGAAGGTAAAGGGTTAGCAAATTCATCGAATACTAGAGCCATTTGAGATACTTGTCAGAATCGAATTATAGTAAACATCTTGAGGATCATCTCCTCCGTGGACGTAGATCTTATTCTTGATCGAACCACGTAAAAGTCTCTCGTGTTCTTTATTGTTTTCATAAATCTCGCACACTAGATTTATCATTGGCGCCGTCTGTGGGAAACGACTTGAACAAAAAGTCGTGTTTTCTACAATCTAATGGCAAGGACACGCAAACGCTAGTATCGCCGGGCGATGTCGGTAACAACCGTGTCGGGACGATCGTGGTCACACAACGCCGGGAAAGGGATTGCGGACGCCACGGTGATCACACACCGAGGGCTACATGGAGAATGCTTCCATACACCCTCGTGATCGCCGCCCAACGAAGAGGAGGACACCGACCTCAAGACCGGTGAGCAGGAGGTTCACCGCTCCCACGAGGTCCTTGGTCGAGCAAAGGTCCGAGTTCCTCAACGCCAACCTCAATCAATTCCGAGTTTCTCAACCGAGGACAAACGGAGCGGGCCCTCAAGAGTGCCCGGTGGTGATTGCAGTAATCGAGGTCGCCACCTCTCCGAAACAATCAACGCTCACCACGGCATAATGATCGCCCGATACCGTGGTTCATTCGCCTCGCACCCTCCGCGAGCTGTTCTCCACCTCGACGTGATACCCATGTGAATGGGCGGGAAAGAAGGGAGGAAAGACGGTCGAACTCCCTCAAGAGACGACAGACGACGTTATCGATCTCCCACTCCCCGCAGAGGGATGGTAACGAGCTCCCGGATTCGACCGACACGACGAATTATCTCTCCTTTTCAAGGAGACTCGATACACCACGCCACGCCGATACCGGCTCCGAATATTGCCGCATACGATGGCCTTGAGATCCTTCCGACTTCCTATTTGCCTATACCACCAATATGGCAAACCAAGGATGGAAGATTTCCATATGTGTAAGGTCTTTCCGAGGTGCCGATTTCAACGCCGACGTTGGTTCACCTCGCTCGCCGTAACAACATCCATTGCTTCAAAGACCTCATGGATCGCTCAAATGGCGTTTTACCGTAAGATGCCGCCAACAACCTTCATCCGATCGCGCATAATCCGTCAAGGACGGGACGAAATAATGTCAATTTCGCCTCGATTCATCATGGAATCCCTTAAAATAGATGAGAGTAACGATCTCTACATCATCAACGATTCAAGAACGGATCCGACCGAGCTCGAATAAAGAGATTACCCGTGAACGCCAAAGACCGCTAGTCGTCTTTGGACCACCGTCGACAACTTTGTCAAAGGGACGAGTCGGACGAAGAAGAGAGAGATCCGGGATGAGCAATGGATCGAGAGAAGAAGCCGGAGGATCGGGTCGAGGTACCGAACAGCAAGTGCGCTCAAAGAATAAAGAAGGGCCAAGAGAATCAAGGTGGGACCTCGCCAAACCCTCAGTAATAACGATCGCCTCTATTCAAATCCGGTATGAAATATTTGAGCTTCATCGAGCTTTTCCAAAACCTCCTCCATGAAAGCGAGGATCGAAAAAAAAGTCAACGGAAAGTATTGTGACTACCACGGCACGGTCACGATACGTAAGATTGCAAGTCCTTGAGCTCACGCATTGACGAGCTCGTCGAGGAAGGAGCGAAGAAGTACACCGCCGATCTGGGCGGGTAATAAAAAGCGCAGAGGAAAAATGGAGGTGGTAACAATCATGGACCGACCTCAACAAAGAACCCGACTTGAAGATGACGGGACGAAGGTCCTAATGCAATGGAGCGAGTTTACGCTATAACCGGATCGCCGGTTGGTACGACGAGGTCGTCGCTAGAAATGAAGCTCGGAGGCCAACCCTCGAAGAGCGAAAACAAGCGACTCGGGATGGCGAAAACATCGTGTTCTCCAAAGACGACCCAAGACTCCAAGATCATGCCTCACCTTTGGATGCTATTACAATACAAGTCGTGGTGGGTAACAAGAATGTACATCGGGTCTACATTGACATCGGAGCCTCCGTTAGCATCATATTCCGTAGCTGCCGGATAAACTTGATGTCGGAGGAATTAGTACACCCCGCACCTTCCCGGCCATGGAGCTTTACTCAAGAGGCGGTTCAACCGAAGGTGTCATTACCTTCCGGTTCCGTAGGCGCGCTCCCGTGTCTGTTACAAGGCCATTCAATTTTTCCCGGTCCGAGCTCCCTCCATACAACATTATCTCGGGAAGAGATTGGTCAGATGCAACCAGAGCCGCCCGCTCCGTGTACCACCTCACCATTAAGATACCCACCCGCGGGAGTGTTAAGCATTCGGGGTGACCAAACGGCAGCTAAAGAATGCCTACGAGTCTCAACCAAGATGCGGCCTTACCTCGTGCCTAGCAATTACGTAACCTCAGAAGTTGCTACCTCGGGATGATCCGACCGAGAATCTTCACTATACGACGACTACCCTTCCAAAGTTGTCAAGGTTGGTACCCAGGTTCACCAATATTCGCCAACAGTCATGCGACTTCTAAGGAATATAGAGATGTATTTGCATGGTCTCCATTGGATATGACCGGGTCTCGCCCGAGCTCATAACTCATCGCCTCAACATTGATCCGGCCACTAAACCAGCCGATTCGTAAGAGAAGTTTTGCCATGATGCGAAGCCAGTCATAAGAGACGAGGTAGCCCAACCTGTGAGGCTAAAATCTCAGACGAGGTTAAATACCCAACTTGGATGGCTAATCCGTTGTAGTTCGAAAGCTGAGAGGGATGGCGCATGTGTGTCGACTATACCGACCTCAATAAAAACGCCTAAAGGATCGTACCCCTCCCGACATCGACAAGAAGGTGGAAGCCGGTGGGGCATGAGATCTTCGTTTCGGATTTATCTGAGGATACCACCAAGTCTTGATGAGCCCTAAGACGCCCCAAAAAAAGCTGCTCATTATCGACTTGGTGTCTTTGCCACCGAAAGATGCCTTTCGTTCAAAACGCTTGAGCTACCTACCAAAGAATGGTGGACGCGATCTTCAAGGATCACATAGGAGAAATTGTTGAGGTCTATGTCGATTTATATAGTAGTCAAAAGCAAAAGCCGAGAAGCTGCGCCATCGACCTCGAAACTATTCTTCACCTCGGTCGGCCAACCTCAAGCTCAATCCCGTAAGTGCACATTCGTGGTGAAGGCGGGTAAATTTGGGGTCTTGGTTTCTCAAGAAGGCGAAGCCAATCCTACCAAGGTGAAAACGGTGCTCGACATGCAGATCCCAAAACCATCCGTGAAATACACAAACTCACCGGATGCTTGGCCATCCTCACCGATTCCTATCTCGATGGCCGAGAAGCAGCTTCCCTTCTTCAAGAAACCGAGGAGAGCTCCAGATTTCACTGGCGGGAAGAACACAGGTCGCCAGACGGTGAAGGAATATCTCACGATCTGCCGACACTATCCGCCCCCAGCAAGGTGAAACTCTATCGTTATATCCGCCACCCTGACGAGGCAATCGGTCTTTGTCTTGATGCGAGATGAGATGGGACGGCAACTCCCCATCTACTTCATTAGCCGAGCTCTCAAAGGACCGGAGACGAGGTACACCAACCTCGAGAAAGTAGCTCTGGCCTTGGTGAACGCTAAACGACGCCTCCGGCCTTACTTTCAAGCTCATTCTATCCAGGTACTAACGGACTTGCCTTTAAGACAAGTCTTATCAAAACCGGAGTCATCTGGGCGAATAGCTAAGTGGGCACTGGAGCTCGGCGAGCACGACATCTCATACTCCCCCAGACCGGCTATAAAAGGGCAGGCCCTTGCAGATTTCCTGGTGGAGGTCAAATTCACTGAGGTCGCCTCTACCAGCGAGGTCACTCCCGCCCTCACAGCGGAGGAACCTGTCCTTGCATCACCCGTTGATTGTTGGCAGATGTATGTGGACGGTGCCTCATGCAAGACGGCAATGAGCGGCATCCTCCTCATCGGCCCGAGATAAGAAAGAAGTGACATACGCCTGCGGTTTACCTTCCCAGACCACCAACAACGAAGTGGAATACTGCACCGATCTCGGACTCACCTAGCAAAGGAATTGAAAGTGGACAAAGTCCAGATATTTGGAGATTCCGTGTCGTGGTAAACCGGTATTAGGCACATCTGAGGCTAAGGAGGATCGAATGAGCGATGCCGAGAAAGCAAAGAGATCTTGGCCTCATTCGGATACTTCAAGATTAATCAAATCCCACGAGGAAAACAGTAGAGATGACATCCTTAGTAAATTGGCTTCGTCGTGGCAAATCCATGATGAGGAAGTTCATTCCGAAGCATTGAGGCGCCTCATATCGGCGTTATCTCGAGGTCGAACCGAACCGGACGACGCCCCTAAAAGCATATCTCGAAGTTGGCACACTACCTCGGGATCGATCGAGGCCAAAAGATGATGGTGAAATCCTAAGTATCTTGTGTATGAGGGCTCTCTCTGGGAAGTCTTACCTTCAACCCTCCCGAGGTGCCTTGGACCGGAAGAGGCCGACTACGTGCTTAATGAGATTCATAGAGGATCTTGCGGAAGCCACATCGGCCCCGAGCTCTTTCAAAGAAGGCGTTGAGGTCGGGATATTATTGGCCCACCCTTATTCAAGATTCGGTGAACTCGTCAAAAATGTCCGAAGTGCCGACCGTTCCACGATCGGCTACCCAGGCACCGATTTGAGCGACCTACAAAGCCCATGGCCTTTCATGCAATGGTGGATCGACATCGTTGGTCCGTTCGATCGAGCACCAAGGTCGACGGTATTTAGTCGTTGCTATAGACTACTTCACAAAATGGGTCGAGGCCGAGCCACTATCGAGTCTCACGAGCGAAGGATTCGAGACCGTGTGGAAAAATATAGTCCGCCGCTTGGCATACCGTGCGTTCGGTCTCGGACAACGCACCCAATTCGTGAGACAAAAACTTGAGGTGGTGCGAAGAACTTGGATCGATCAACGCTCACCCTCGATCGCACACCCACAAGCAAATGGCTGGACCGAGGTGACGAACACACGATCGTACAAGGATTGAAGAAGAAATTTGGACCGAGCTAAAGGCGATTGGGCTGAAAATCTCCTCAAGTCCTCCGGTCCTACAGACAACACCTCGGACCTCGCGCGGAGAAACCCTTTCGGCTGGTCACGGTGCCGGGCCGTCATACCGGCTGAGATCGGCGCAAGACCAGCGCACTCTTCACCGACCGGGCCGAGCGAGGAAGACTGCGGGCCGACCTTGGCGCCCTCGAGGAGAGCGCGAGCTCGCCTTCATAAGCGAAGCCAATCTGAGGCCCGGTCGCGCGGTACTACAACAAAAGGGTCAAAGCCTCCGCGTTCCAAGTGGCGACCTCGCCTCTGAAATAATGAAGCCGATGGAGTTGAGCGTCTTAACAAGCTGGATCCGACATGGGAAGGCCCATACCGCGTTCACGAGGACCTCGGCAAAGGGCTTACAAGTGGCTCACCCGTCCGGTGCACTTATCCCGAACTTGGCACATTACTCATTTAAGGAGGTATTTTACATAGCTTCGATTTAAGGTCGACATCATGTTAGTCCCTTAATTGTTTTGTCAGCACGATGTTGATTACATATTGATAAAACATCTGTTTTCTAATGAATATTTCACTCGTCTCATACATATGTGAACATCTGTTTGGATACACCACATTTAAACCTTCACGAGGGGCGCCTCACGAAGATGAATAACCCACTAAGTAGGGTACTCACTAGCCTGCTACCGCACTCGTAGATTACTCATGAAATTGAGCGTCTCGGTCTGATGCATACAGACAACTCATTAATTTGAAGTCTACATGCACACATCTGATTACTCATTAAATTGAAAAGTCTACATGTAAAGACATCGAGTTGGATCTCACCAAATTATGCAGATGGTATAAATACATTTACGACCAAACGAAGTCCTAAGCTATGTTTATACCTCTCGAGAGAGAAGCACGACACTTCAACGTAGTCTAAATACATTTATACCTACATACAAAATCTCGCACTCAATACACTCATTCGGACTTCCGGACTCGCCTCGATGAGATTCACCGTCGAGATAATTTTGAGCGAAATCCCGGTCGGCGATGGATACCCGGAATGAACTGGTGCCTTCCACCCGATCTATGAGGACGGCACCACTCGGCCTGCTCGGGAGTAGTCGACTCGGCAGGCGGATTAGGCACCGGGAATGTGATCCGCACCGAGGCCACACCTCGACCCGTGAGCTCGACGTCGGACGTGACAATGCCCTTGTCCCCGAACTCTAACCTTCCACGTCGATTTGCTGCCGCGCCGTCTCCCTCCGAACGCGGCTGTCCTCTATCGCTCCGCATCGGATGGACCCATTTGGCGGAAAGCACTTGGCGTGATCGGCGTAGCCGCTCTCCTCTTCGTGCTCTTCAATTATGGGATCGGCGTTGCCCACTTGTCAGACGCTGGCGGGCGGGGGCATGCGTCGTTTTATAACGATCTCATACATCTGCATGTATTTCGGGATGTAGTCGAGGCAATCTTTAAACTTCGCTATTTGGACCTCCTCATCCTCAATACCATGCCTCCGCCAACAAGCTCGAACTCGATCATCGGCGGATATGGTAGTTCCCAGTCCGCGGATTACCTTTTCATACTCTGCATGCTCTTCCGAGATCCGAGCGACCTGCTGTTGTCGCTCAAATTGCGCCTCGCATTGCATCAGTCGTCCGTGGATCACATCTGCAGATAAATCAGTCGTCCCCTGGACTTCGAGATGTGTAATCCTTAACTTTAACGCCTCATTTTCAGCAAGGAGGCGGGCCACATGATCGACTTCATGCAACTTGCTTTGGTTCGGTGACGATGCCGGTGACGTCCATCTTGGCTAACACGAGTCATTTCGCGGACCGACTCTCCAAGTGTGTCACCTCTTCATCCTTCTCGGCTAGAGCACCTCGGACTTCTTTCAGCTTTGTTAGCAATTCATGATCGAGTCCGAATTATTGAGGTGAAGAATGCTAGAAATAAGACAATACACAAGGCATTTTAACAAAAGATGTCTATTATAAAATGGAAGTTTGTACAACACAGGGTCCTATCGACCCCGGCAAAATCAGCCTATTACATTGGGTCCACTAACCTCAGGCTCATTGCCGGCCTCTCCGACCTCCTGCTGTGCTGCCTGCTGTTGCTCCTCCGCTGGTTGCCGATCTCGGGAAGGTGGCCGATCTCGGAAGGATGTCAGAGCTCGGACTGCCGCCTCGGTTTCGACCCTCAACTCGACAAGGAATCTTGAAGCTCACGTCTTCATCTTCCTTGCACTTTGAGTTACGCCCTCCGCCGTCGGGAGTGAGCGCGAAGATGCCAAGGCATCCACCACGGAAAAGAGGTCGCCCAGCGATTATGTGAGCATAATTCTTGCATACCTCCCGAGGTTCGACCTCAACCCAACCGTGTTGGGCCTTGTAATCTGGTCTCGGCCGCCAACTTCTAGGTGAGCACATATCACTGCGGCCTCATCACACCGCCAAGTCGGAGATGAAGGAGGAAAAACTCTCCGACTCGATAAGCTCTTTGGCGAAGGCCCTCGGCATAGGTCCTCGCCCACAAGAAGGCGCTTGTCTGCTGTGCCGCCTCTCTCGACCTCGGCGGCCTCCTCTTGGCGCTCTCCACTTGGGCGGGACACTGCAAGGCAGGTCCTTCTTCTTGAGGCACTCTCGGCCATCTTTGCCACTTCGGCTCCTTCGGCTTCGCCTTAGCAGTTCGGCGTCCGCCTGGCAAAGATCAAGCGGATTCACCATGCCCTCGCTTGTCCGCCGCGGTCTTCTCTCCATGGCCTCGTATTGCGAGGCGCCCTCAACAACAAGCCCGGCCATGCGGTGCATCTCACCTGCCATCGAGGCCGCATCCTGAATGTGGAACAATTAGCAACACGTAACAACAAACTTACAAGGAGAAGAGTAACGACTTATACCTTTGGGAAGGATAAGGGAGTCTTTGGAAGCCGCGCCTGCGGAGGGCGGCCATGGACCTCGATCTCAGTCGGGCCCGAGGTTGTCGAGGACCGGTCATTAAGTCTTTCAGGCGTCCACCACCACGGGCGTTGGGTGGACTCGCCGTCTCGCCTTCTTCCTCGCGGGCTCCCCGTTCGAGGAGGATGCGGTAGCGGCGAGATCGGCATATTGACTTCTCCGGTAGGGTCAATTTTCAACGCATACAACATGAGAATTTCATTAGCACAACAAAATCGACGGGAAATAAAGATAAGAAGGTTGCCCTCACCCAAATCGGACCACGATCTGGAGCTTCGACCTATAGACACTTTCGATTGAGATCGTTCAAGTCATCCTCGGTATAATTGATCGATAGGTTTCACCCATATCGTTCAATGACTTCTCCATAGGGCCCGGGGTTAATTTTCACATCCTTCATCGCTCCGAGGCCCCACTCATACCTCGGATACCCCTCACCATGAGAAGAAGTATCTATTTTGCCGTGGGATACCTTCGATGGGAAGCTATTTTAAACTTCAGACGAGGTGGCGGTAATATACTCCTCCTATAGACTTGATCTTTGAAAAACGATCAAGACTTGAAAGAACTCCTCGCCTATGTCATAACAGCCAACCCTAGCCCAACCGCCGACCTAATAGAATTGGAGGTCGGTTGGCATATAGGATCGAAAATACTCTTGAAAGCTAAGGAAAATGAGGCAAAAGGAAATCTAAGCCCGGTATTAAGCTATCTACAAAATGGTAATAAACCCTCCTGAGGGACCATTGCCTATCATTGGGTTTTGCAGCACCACCATGCATCCTCCGGGATGTGGTATTTCTCAACAACCACCAAAAGCTCCTCTGTCGTCGAGGTTGATCTCGCCCCACCAATCACGAGGCCATCCCATACCGAAGACACCGGTGAAACCACAGAACTAAGTCCTATGGATTTACCTGGCGGTTATGACATATATAATCCCTACATTGGGATCTTGACGACGTAACCGAAGCCGAACCGGAGTTATCGAGGCGAGAAGAGGAATGAGAAGGTGAAGAATACATACTTACTTTTTACGGGCGGGATTTCGATTTCTTCAACAAAGTGTGAAAGAGAATTGGGAATTTCTAAGGTTATGCTCTGGATTCAAAGCGTTGAAGGAGAAAATGAACAGTTGCCTCTTTTAGACCTATTTATAGGATAAATGGCGCCTAAAATCTGCCGTTTTGTGTATCACACGTGCCTATCTACGATTGGATGTGTGACCGACGCGCACACGCTTTTCGAAGTGCCCAACTACCGCCTGGCGCGTATGACGTACTCTCTGGAAAACAGACCGCCAGTCTGATCACGTAATGATTACATCGAGCTCGGACATCGGATGCGCCCATGTCCACCTCGGACCGCGAAGTATTTCAGTCGGACCTCGATGTCCTTAAAAAAGAGCCGTGCAAGAGGCAAGAACCTTCAGCGACAACTTCGACGAGCAACATCCCGCCTCGGACAAGACATTCTCCACTTCACCTCGGCAAGGCTATTCCTTGACTTTTCGGGCTATGATAGGATATGGCCCAACCTCTAAGGCCCAATAGCAGGCCCCAAGCGAGTGGGCCTAACATAATGTCGCCTACTCGGTTACACGCCTAAATGGCGATCCCAAACCCCTAATTATGGGTAATGGTAATGAGGTAACGGTAGAAATCATGGGTAATAATGGTGGAGATCATGGTCGATTATGGGAGAATCATGAGCCATGATCGAGGATTCGTGGCAAGGTTTACGTTTGTGTATAAATAGGAGTTAGATTGAAGGTAAAGGGGTTAGCAAATTCTCGAATACTAGAGCCCTTTGAGATACTTGCTGTAATCGAATTATAGTAAATATCTTGAGGATCATCTCCTCCGTGGACGTAGATCTTATTCTTGATCGAACCACGTAAAAGTCTCTCGTGTTCTTTATTGTTTTCATAAATCTCGCACACTTCTGTTTCTGTTGTTATAACTCAATTGAGATGTTGACTAATTGTTGCTACTATTTTTCCCATATTATTATTATTTGTAATTGTTGAATTTAATATCATTTTTTAAATGAGTTTAATATCAACATTTAAAAATATATAAAAAAAATCGAACTCTTTATGCCTATTTGAGGAAGACAAATAACTCTTATGTGTTCTCCCTTATGGTGCACATGAGTCGGGACAGGTGTTGGTTCGTGGTCCAGATATTCTATCTATGATGTGTCATACATGTAAATGATAATTGTTATGAATAAAAATAATAGTTGTTATGATAAAAATGACTGTGTTTATGATTAAATGTGACAAACACTCTATAAAATTAACAAATATTCTTACCAATTATCTATTAAATAAGTGATAATTGTTATAAATAAAAATGATGGTTCTCATTAAAAAAAGTGACAATGATTTTCTTTAATATTTTTATCTATTTTTCTATCAAAAAATAAAATTAATAATTAATTTAAATAAAAACAACAATATTTATGAATAAAATTAAAATGATTGGATCCGAATCCAATCGGACCCACACACGCTGTCACTATGCAGTGGTGGAGCACATATAAAAGTACGTCTCTTAGAGGAAAAACATCTAGCATTACAACATTAAGTTTGGAAAATGAAAATGAAAAGTCAAAATCGTTAAAACGCAAACACAATGTAATTTAAGTGGTGTAATCACAAAATAATTGAAGGACCTGATGCACCTTATTCCAAATATCGTAGTATTGTTTCTCTTGGTATTTGTTATGCCATGCACGGTTAGTTAGCTTGGATCAGTTACAACGAAGAAGTATGAGTAACAACAACCCTGTGAAGAAAAGCGACTCCAAGTGGGATTGGAGGACACGTGGCGAGGTTAATGAAATATAGTTAGGTTGTTAATAAAATCTTGTTAAGCGGTTTGAGTATCGGGAGGGAGTTAAAAGCATTCCTATAAATAAGAGAAAGCTTTGTAAAATCGGTAGCTTAGAAAATATGTCCTTCGGTAAACACATGCATAATAAAACTTCCTATTTGATTGTCTTCTCCAATAGCTTGCGATTATTCTAGTTCTTTGGAGAATTTGATAACTTTTGGAAGGGATCAACTAGCTTGATCATAACAAGTGGTATCGAGCAAGCCACGCCAACCGCATGAGATCAATTCATGCCCGGAAAGGCGAGAATGGGCGAGTATCAAACATCGAGCACGGTTGCGAAGATCCAACAACGACAAGAGTCAATGATAGCGATGATGCAAGCACAGTTCGAGGAAATGAGGAAGGAAATACGAGCAAAAGGCAGTAGTGAGCAGGAAAGTGGGGATGAAGAAACCAACGAAATCAGAGGAGAGAAGCACCGAGCCAGAATAGAGGGAGAGGGTGAGGGTGAAGCTGACTTGTGGTACCTAGAATATGTGGAAAGGATAGAGGAGCTATCGTGGAAGAGATTTAGTGAGAGGGTGACTGATAGATTTGCAGAGGTGAAGGGAAAGAGTTTAATTTCTCAATTCAATCAGTTAAGGCAAAGCTCAGATGTAGCATCATATACCACTAAGGTTGAGGAGCTCAAGACCTTTATAGCAGTGAGTAATAGAAACTTAGATGAAGAGTATTTCATACGGTGTTACATAGAGGGCATAAAAGAGGAAATTTCAAGTGTTGTTGAGATGTTTGAACCGCAGAAACTGGAGCAAGCTAAAAAGCAAGAACTACAGCTACTGGCTTTGGGAAGGGGTCCAAAACAAGTCAGTAAAGGGAATGACTACAGCTGGAGGAGAGCAAATGAAAGCAATACAAGCGCTGCAACAAATGAAGGCCCTCAGAAAACAACCGCCTTCGAGAAATTATCACCAGCAGAGATTGAAGACAAAAGGAAGAAACGACTATGTTTTAATTGCGAAGAGCCGTATCAGCTGGGGCACAAGTACAAGAAATTATTCACCATAATATGTGAATGGGAGGATGAAGAGATTGAGCTGGTTTTGCAAGAATTTGAGACCGAGGAAGAAAATCTGCAGATCTCGTTGAGTGCTCTAGCAGGCCAATTAGCTGCAGATACAATAAGGATCCAAGGCAAAGTGGGCAGCCATGAAGTCACTGTATTGATAGATACCGGGAGCACACATAGCTTCTTGGACATTGCGGCGGCACAACGGATGAAATACGAGCTAGAATGTACGAATCCGTTATTGGTTACTGTCGCAGATCGAATGAAGACTGCGGTGATCGAAAAGGAAACCTTGAGAGTTTAGCGTCGATGATTGGGTGTATCTCAAGCTAAAGCCATCTGAAGCGATAGCCCACTACGTTTGCATAAAACATGGAAGTTAAGCCCCGGATATACATGGCCATTTGATTAAAGAAGATCGGCCTTCTGCATATGAACTCAACTACCGCCCACCTCCAAACCGCATCCGGTATTTCATGTTAGTCTTCTCAGCGGGGCATTAAACCCAATCATACGAATCCTTTGCATCATTGCGAGTTCGATAATGATGGGAAAGTGTTGCTTATTCGATTAAAATTCTCGCTCGACGATTGGTCGAAAGAATAACAATCCGTGTTACGAAGTGTTAATACGGTGGTCTCACTTGCGGAAGACGAAGCAACATGGGAGGACTTTCAAATGATGAATTCCAAGTTTCGGCGCTATTTGTGACTTGAGGACAAGTCGGATGTGAAGGGAGGGCATTGTTATGCCATGCGCGGTTAGTTAGCTTGGATCGATTACAACGAAGAAATATGAGGTAACAACTCCACCAACGGAAAGCGACTCAATTGGGATTGGAGGACACGTGTGAGGTTAGAAATATAGTTAGGTTGTTAATAAAATCTTGTTAAGCGGTTTGAGTATCGGGAGGAGTTAAAACATTCCTATAAATAAAGAAAGCTTTGTAAAATCAAGTAGCTTAGAAAATATGTCCTTTCGGTAAACACATGCATAATAAAACTTCCTGTTTGATTGTCTTCTCCAATAGCTTCTGCGATTATTCTAGTTGCTGGAGAATTTGATAACTTTTGGAAGGGATCAACTAGCTTGATCATAACAGTATTCTAATTCCCAACCACTATTTTCTTTAGAATTTGAGCAAAATCTCGTTTTTATGCAATGATTGAACTCTTTCCATCCATGATAAATATATTACAATTATTTTATTCGATATGCTTAAAAATGTATCTCTTTTATTTTTAGGACATTACTCATTTTTAATCTCACGATCACTTATTATTTACTAAAAATCATTCTTATTACTTACAATCTAATTTATGATGAGGCTATTTCTCTATTAGAATAATATTTATTAATAATTTTATTAAAATTTATATTATTCATAAGTTAAACACTTATCGTGGATGAGAGAGTATTATTTTTTGCATAATTTTAGTGGACTAAGATAATGGTGGAGTATTAGCATGAGTTGAATTTATTTGAAAAGATAAAATGGAGGTGGAACATGTGAGGTCATCAGTTGACGGCTCACTTGGAGCTGCGAGAGCTGAAGCTCGTTAATGCTAAATTCAAAATGGGTAGGCTGGATTATTGGCATTTTTCCAAGATACAGATGCCACCATGTCTCTGTGAGTGAGAGAGAGAGGGACCCCCCGCAAATCTCAAATCCATTCTTTGAGATGGCTTTGCACTGTGCCCATTTCGACATTCAACTCACACTTCCTCTTTCTTCTTCACCATCAGTCCAATCATCCTTATTAACTTGTGACAAAGTTTACGCAAAAGCTTGACCTACAAATACCAATACTCTCGCTTTCTTCATTAGGTGGACGACTCTGTGCGCCACTACTAATCTCAAGTTCAAACGATCGAGGTCAATTCTTGAAGTTGGAATCTGATGCATGCCTACTTGATTCCCTTCCATTTCAGGCTGTATTGACTTCAATTTTGTTGCTTATTCTCGGATTGAATGATTTTTTGTCAGAATTTATCAATTTGTTGTTCGAATCGCTGATTTGGTTTCTGTGATTTGCTTGATCTTGCACACTCAGTCGAATTTAGTTTTGTCTTAATTGAGGAAATTTGAGGGTTTCGGGGTAGATAGTTGAAGTGTATTATGTCGCCTGATCTCTGTGTATCAGGCATGCTTTTGGCTTTGCCTGATGATATATTTTTGTAATCACAAACTCCCTCTCTCCGAAGGATGTGTGCAGTCTTGGTCTGAGCTGTCGAGATCTCCATCTCGTTGTAGGCTCTGATAAAGTATGGCTATCGCAATGTGATAAGTTGGGGTTAGTTCCCTGTAGTACCCTTATTGAGTGGAGAAAGGGCGTGTGTTCGTACATGGCCCTTTGCCGGTTCCTGATGAATGTTCGTCCATTGATTGGGATTTGGGTTCACCAGAATCCCGAGCTTGGCAATGTGCTCTATGTTATGCCCGGCTTTTGTTCGCTTGTTGGGTGTCGGATAATCCCTCAGGAGGTAGGCCCTTTGGGTCTTGAAGATGGTCCTATTTTGTGGACACCCGTGTTTGAAGTTATTTGCAATTACGAGGGAACCCCGGCTTTCCTTTTACATGGGAGGGAACGTGGAGTTGATTATGTTTATCCTGGTTTGCTAAGATCAGTTGATAGGAATTGTAATGTGCTTTTGCTTGAGGTGGAGCCTAGGCATCAAAGAAGTGGAGGAAAATTGGCTTACAGTAATAGCTTTGCTTGTGAAGTAGACAAGGAGGTAGCAAGTAGGTTATCTAGATCGGACAGTGGGATTTCTAGGTCACAGAGAATAGCTGGGCAGAAGGGCACTGGATTACCTTTTAGCCGTTTGGGATTTGGTGATAGGAGACGACTCCTTGATCTTGTTACTAGCCAAGTCCGTCAAGTTGTTCCAGAGACAGGGAATTTGCTCTTGTTTCCTTGCTCTAGAAATAATGAGGTTGATTTGCAAAAGGATATAGCAGTCTTATATGAAAGAAGATTGTTGCTTTTGCAAATGTGTAAGCGTGGTGGTGGGAATCATGATCTCAGGTCTTGTTCAGAGCTGCCTTTAAATCCTACCGAAATAGGAACAAGTGAGGTATGCAAGAGTCTCGACTGTCCAAGTGGCTATCATGCTTCACAGGCAGGAGATGGGAATCAAGGTCATTGCCCTAAGGGTAAGACACTTTCTGGATTTCTGAAGAATGGTCTTAAACAGATTCTAGGGAAATCAAGCTCAACAAATGGTAATCATGAAGTTCAGAAAAAGACTGCTTCCAGTGGTGAGAGTAAACATTTACAACTTCATGAATTTCTGCGGTCGGGTCATACAATAGGGTTGAGCTCGCGTGCTACATCCATGAAATTATCTTCATATAGAGCATGGCCTAATATGCATGATAGTCGATTTGCTCTATATAAATTGCCTTTACGGGCTCCAAAGGCAAGCCATGAATATGCTGGTTTATGGGGAGGCACTTTTGGTTGGCCTCCTGGGATTCCATCTGAAGACAAGCCTGGGAAGGCTCTATTCTTTATTTTGATCTCTTATGAAGAGTCTGAAGGTCAGCAACTGCTAATTGCTACCAAGATATTAGAAGGTACATCCTATGTCTTGCATCCTAATGGCTCGGCTATGTTTATAGTGAACACAGCTCAACCATCAACAGATACATTCCCGTGGGATATGGATGAAGACTCCAATCATATTGATGTTAAGCAGTCTTTTGTGGGAGAAGGTATTGCAAATGGATATGGGTTCAGATATCCTGGTTCTAAGCCTGGTTCACTCTTTGTTATTCAAAATGGGTTGCTTGTTTTTATATGGAAGGAGTCTCGGGCTGTGTTGACCTTGCAAAGGCTCAACTTGGCAGATCTTTTAAGGAAAGGAGAAAGGGTTCCTTCTCTGTCACCAATCTCCAACTTCGCCTACCTAACCAAGACATACTCAAATGTATATTCCGGATTCTCAAATTCCTCAAATGGACTATCCTCTCCAAGGTATGGTGCCTCTCTTGCAAATGTTCCATCTGCCTTTTTCTGGTCTTATGCAAATATTAGGACATGTCATGATTTTTGGAAATGCTCATTGAAAATATAGGAAAGTATATCTGTAACAAAATGAGTAACACTAGTTTTGCAAATACAGAAGCAAATCACAGATTGAGCCAAATGACATGCCATTTTCATAAAATAACAGCATATTCACATACAGGTGTCTTTGTAGCTTTAATAGCTTCCGATATAATATGAAGTTATTTGGTTGCTTTTAATCCATAAACTATTATGTTTGAAGAATAAATATCTTCTGTTATGTTATGAAATAAATTTAGGATGGTATAATCGAGTCTTTAGTTGCCTAAGCTACAGACTAAGAAGCCAAGGAAAAGAAAGTGCTCTAGTACATAGCATCCATCATCGGTGATCTAGTTATTGCTTCCTTTGTAATATGAGGCGACATCTCTTATGGGTTTTCTTTATCTTTTGGCTGGTACGGGTGTTGGGGAGTTTGAGAGCATCATTTTTAGAACATGAAGCTCCATATGCATGATTTCTGCGGTAATGTTTTCATTGCTCAAGTATTTGCATTAACTAAAATAACTATAATTACTTTACAATTGAATCAAACATGATATTTGTTTCTTGGAACTGCCTTTGCTATTTTTATTTGCTATATAGGGTATAAGGCTACTCCTCATAGTTACTATTTATATATTGGAAAGGATAGGCCGATATGATTCCTGAATCACTACTTATTGCCTTTGCCTTGACAATGAAAGATTCTTGGAGCTAATTTAACAAAAAGCAACATCAACGTGATGGATGCACTTTTGTTGGTGGAGTTTCTGCATTGATTTCTAACTAGTAGTAGATGAGATTTATGAGTCTTTATTTTGGACTATCATTAATTCCTGGATGATTTTGTTTGATAAAAGAATGGATGCCAAAGATTTAGAGATGCTTATATTGTGTATAATTGATGAATACATAGTGATGATGCTCCATGGGAAGGGGAGCCAGAGAGGTAATCAACTTGTTCTGCTAGGCATGGTCTTTTATTTTGATTTGTATAAATTATGTCCTGCGAAAGTCTCAGCAACCTTCAACAAGTTTCTTCCGTTGCAGAAGTTTTAAAAGAGTAAAGAGCAATGAAAGAAGAAAACAATTTACTAGATCAACTAAATAGGAATTTACTGTAAGATACCTAGACAAAACCCGTCAGATTGATAGAACAATCTGCCCAGCTTCACCGCCGAATAAACTACTAAAATACTGTCTGCTAATCTCTTCAGAGATCATCTTATTTATAATATCCCGATCACCTAATTCCATAACCTATCCTATGATTAAGGAAATTTAAGAGAATTGAATCATTAAGTAATAAATCAGTGTCTCGATCAATAAGTATATCTGATTGAGGATGTTATAATGATTCTGTAGCATGTTTCTTGGTATCCTTCATGCAACTGGTGTAGAGACTGAATTGCACTTGCTTGTTCTTCTGTTCTAAGCTTGTTTGTTCTTCCCTATACCTAGCTGCTCCAATTGTTAAGCTGAATATCCCGTTTGCACTAGGATCAAAGACCATTCTTATTTTTTATGATCAACTGGTGTCCTTCATTTCCCAGCGCGTAGCTTTGATCAATACTGAGTTTGTGCCATCCTTTCCCCAACTTCTTCCCTTTGTGTGCTTTCTTCCTATAATTCTTGTGCCTCCTAGTAGTTTTTACGAGTTTCTAAGTAGGTTCATAACAAATTATTATAGTGCTTAATAGTATTTTTTCTCATGCATTCCCTAAAACTGTAGGCTAATGACATCAGACTAGAAGAACTTAGTGATGTTCACAAAGGGATCTCTCTATACCTAGTTTTCTTGGTCTGGAGTTAGAAGTGACGAATCTGTAGAGAATAATAAAGTTCCCCCCTGATATTTTGTAGCATACTCGCACATTATATTCGATAACTCTTCGTCCTCTTGACAACAACTTTGGAAATATTGGGGAAATTTCTGGATATTTTCATCCTTGCAAACCACAAAGCAGTGTAATCATTCTGGACTCTGATGAAAAAGAATTTTATGTTTTTAGTATTTCCTCCTATGAATCTCCAAAAAGTCAAGTTCTCGCTGTTCAGACTTCTCCATCCTACTTTGGCTACAAAAATATGTTAATTAGCTCTAGCCTCCCTTAGTCCCAGAGGGTCATTCTCTTGTTCCTAAGTTTTACGCCCTTGCCACCACAAACGCTTTCCTAAAATTGCTTTATGTAGGCCAGTGGAAAAGTCCTGGTTTGCTTTATTTGGTTGCCTTAGGGAGGAAGGATATGGCATCTTTAGATTGTTATAACAAAGTGATACTGTTTAAAGGTTACCTCTCAACCAGACTAAAGTTCTTAGCTTGTTGTGAAGAAATCTATGTTGCAACCTCTTTGCAAACTCTCTATGCTGTCTGGACTTGAGTAATAACGGTTGAACCCGAAGTACTTAATGCAAACTAGTTGCTATTATTGCCGAGAATCTTCAAAACTCGTACATTCATATTGTCACTGTGAGGTTGAAAATATATACCTTACGAGTTCCAGATTTTCATGTTCTTATCTTTGCTTACACATTCCTGATGATCGAAGCGAGGTGCATGCAGGGGCGGATCTACTCATGGCCTGCATGGGGTTGGAGCCAGTGCCAGCCCAATTATTTTTCTTATGCCTATGTATTATCTTAAGCATAATTTAAAATTAGCCCAGTCCAAAAAAATTAAAAAGATTAAAATAAAACTGTTGTAAGTGTGCAAATGAGAATATGTTAGCTTAAAATTTGATATGCCGAAATGTTTTTTTTCCAGTCCACCCCATTATCAAATTCTGGATCCATCCCTGGGTGCATGTGACTGTGGATGTGTGTGATTCGACAGGCTGGTGTAATAATTCTCTAGTCTTTAACAAGAACTTCAGATAACACAAGCTGAAAGTCTTTACATTGCTTTGATCTATTGATGCTGGTTTTGCATCATGTTATTTACCCCAATATTGTTTATTTATTTATTTATTTATTTCAAAATCTGGATATGTGCTTCTCTCTCGCAGGCATAACTATATATAAAGAACAAGTCCTACAATACCACTTGTTGGATTCATATGCAATTTACTCCAAATGTTCAGCTGCTCTGGCTTTTGGATGGTTCGGATCAACGTAGTTTTTGACGATTAGTTTCGTCTTCTGATAAACCAAAGGAAGAGTTCCTCCCCTAATGCCAGAGGTTTGACACAGTAATTATGATATGATGATTGAATCGGAAAATAAGCCGAGTATAACCTCGGCATTTGGAAATGTAAATCATGATGTCTTTGCAACAAGGCTAGTTACCAGAAAACATTAAATTATTTGAGCAATGATAAAGTTCATTCCTCTTCTTTATGGGGGCAGTTCGATACGAACTAAAGACACTGTTTAATTGTTAACTTGTGATTCCTTAAGGTGAAGTGATTTGTACAGAATGTGTTGCATATTCATTTTGTTTCCTTGGCTTGTCATTTTTCGTTATGAAGATTGATATGTGCCATACTATATATCCAGGGAAGAAATTGTGTATCGTCAATATTTAATATGGTAAGTAGTAGGGCTGATGAATATCCAAGCCTAACACTTGTGTTAATTAGGCACATTCTACAATAGAATGACCTTTTCTCTTAATTTTAATTCTTGCTAAAACCTCAGAAGGAAAGGGTTAATTTTTGGAAATAACACAATATTTATCCAAATTCATAATTTTATATGAATTCTAAAATGTTATAATTATAAAACTAATTTTTTATTTCTATTTTTGCAATTATAAAATTTCTAATTTTTAAAATTCAAATTACGTCATTTAGTCGGTTAAAAAAATATAATTTAGGGCATATTGCTGAAATTTTGAAGGATGTTATAATTGTGGAAAAAAAATAGTGGTGTTATAGTTGCAAACGTTTCAAAAGTCTTGCGAAAATTACAAGGTTGGGTAAAATTGTACTCCCTCCGTCCCACTTAAAGTGTCCATTTTCTTTTGGACACGGGTATTTAGGAGAAATGTATAAAGTAGTTAAAGTGTTAAAAAGTGGGTAGGGTCCACACTTTTTAAAGGGATAATTATTTCCTAAAATGGACTGAGACATTTGTAATGGGACAACCCAAAAAGGAAAGTGAGACATTTTAAATGGGACAGAGGGAGTATTAATTCCAGTAATTAACCGAAAAAACATATATTTATAATAGAATATAGAATCTCTTTAAAAATAGTAAGTATGGGAGAGACGCAATTAGTTTTGCTTCAAAAGGACTAATCAATTCTATCGAATTATATTCCTAGTCATATAATGGTTATATATACAATTGACGATATTTTATTTCAGAAGAGGTGATTTCAGAAGCGGTGATTTACTTACTCTCGAAAACTCAAAAGTACTAAAGAACTTTAATAGAAAAAATATATAGAAGGATTTTCAGAAGAATAACTTTGTCAAAGAAAGAGAAAAGAAAATCTTTTGATACAGAAATCAGACATTTGGCATTATCTTTTAAATTTTGTTAATAAAATTAATTTTGTTTGATCATATATTCCTTTCTTGATACTTCAGTATTAAGATCATAACAGATGTACCAAATGATTTGGAGGAAAAATTCATTTTTTGGCACAAGATTTAAAATTGTTCATGTTACGAAAAAACGACCAATACCTTATGGTGATGAAACAATTAGAAGTCAATTAGAATCTATGGAAGTGCACAAGTACAAGATAATATAGTACACTAACACATATATATTAATTCATACATGGATGCAACTCTAAAAAAATAAACTAATTATTTTTGCCCACCTAACGAGACCTGAAAGACAGTGGGAGGTGGGTCACCTAACAATAGGATTATGACGTCCTAAGCTAAATTATTTAATGTTGATTATCATAGAGTACTCAAGATTTCTAGAAGCAGGGATGTATTAACTTATATATAGCATGCTCTGGTCTGCGCCTGACAAATCTTGCTTCTTAACTAATTAATATATATATAGTGGACATAATAAAATTATACATCTGCCAGAAAGTTGGTGAGTTTGTATGAGAATTAACAATTAACAAAAGTTAAAGAAGAGCAGGGTCAAGTGACATTTCGGCAAGCATTGTTCTTTAAATAATATTGTTTCTCTTAGAAAAAATTTGATACATTATTATTATTATTATTATTGCAGTTATAATTAAATTTATATGCATATCTAGCGTGCTCCTTTCAGTAGTTGACAAGTGACAACTGCCGACCTAATTTCATTTTCATATCATTTATGTATGGGCGTCACAAAATAATCCAACAAATTCTAGAGTGTGATGGTAAATTGATATACAATATATAATGCAAACGATAAACTGTGATAGATAACAATACATGAAAAAGACCATAGTTGTGTGTGTTGTCCGAGTGGTAGAGTTGTTAATGCCCCAGGCCAAAGGTCTTGGATCGAGTCTACCGTGACGCAACCTTTAAATTTCTGTATTAATTGACCAAAAAAAAAGAAAGAAAAAGACCATAGTTCTAAAGCTAATAATCTAAGACATTATTTCTTCACTTTTATAAACCATCTTACTTTTCTTGACAGATATAGTGTTAGTTACCATGGAAAACTAAATTAGGGAAACTATAAGACTAAATAAATGTATATAAGTTGATAGATTCAACTTGTAATATTGTAATAATGACTAGGGGATGAATGTGGATTTATAGCAAAATATTCCTCTATTCGTCAGAGTGGTGGGTGATCGTCCATCAACTACAAAACAGAGTCGGAGAGAGTTTCTGGGTGGATGCTCTGATACCCAAGTTAGTGATGTATATTACTTAAGGTTTATTGATAGCTCATGATCTCTTACCTGAACCTTGTATGATGAGAGACTTATAGATGTAAAATATGATACTCCTTTCGTCTACCATGAGTGTGTCACTTAATGGACGTCATAAGTTTTAATATATTTTGATAGATATTTTTTGAATAGATAAATGGTCCCACTATAGATGTTTTTTGAGTGGAGAAATGATGATTTTTGGTAAATAATGAATAGTTATGAGATTTAATAATAAAAGTTGATTGCTAGATATTGTATTTTTTTTATAAATAATGAGTGATTGTAAGGTTAAATAATAAAAGTTGAGTGTGGGGTAGTGTCTTAGAAAGAAAAGTGACACACTATTTATAAACAAGACAATTGTAACACACTTTTATTGGACGGATGGAGTATAAGATAAATCATTACCAAATAAGAATATGATATCATAGATCTTCCGAGATATAAGATATATGGTACAAGGATTTCGTATAGTTTGGACCATATATGCATGAGATGAGTCAACTCTTATTCGAAAACAAGAATCCTCACATCTAATAATTCTAATTGATGACATCATTCATAGATTGTGGTATTTAGTTTTGTTGAAACTGTTCCGACGATCTAAATTTGGAGTGACAAAGATCTGTCTTGGTGACTTGACGTTTTGTGTCATGACGTGACAATACATCTCGCACTTCATAAATACATTAAGATAACTAAATATAATTATTATTTATTCCAGATCACAAATACATTCGAATCTTATCGTATGATGACTAGCTAGTTACTAGGTGTTAACGCATCATGTTATATATAGATGATTTATACTTAATCTAATCCCATATTGTTATAGATATATATTTATGTATTAGTATAGTGCACCTGTATATATACATGTATACACATAAATTGATGGAGTATTATTTGCACCTTTTTTAATAAATAAAATTTAAAAATTAGTGTGACGATCGACTCTGAACCTACAACGACGTAAGTAATTTTGTGGCACCTACTAATTTAAATGTTCGGCAATCCCTCGTATCATGTCATTATCTCCGTTTCCAACATTTGCTCTAAGCAATTTTTTTTGCATTTTCGGATAAAAGGGCTCACATACAATTTACATCAATAGCTACTCGTAAAAGTGCTCATGTATGAAGCATTATTTATTAATTTATGAAGCTGCCAATATCATCCATTAGATTTAAGTGTCATCTCGTTGCGTTCAACTCATGATACGCTCGATTCGATTCAATATTATTTCCCGGAAAATTTAAATACTCCATCCGTCCTCCAATTCTTTTCTAGTTTTCTTTTGGGATTTTCCTCAATTTCCTTCCTATCTATTTATAAAAATTATCTTTCCAACTTTACTCTCAATAATATTAATTATTTATACATTTTACCACATATGGCCCACCGCTATTTTTTTTACCCTCAACAATCTATTTATTTACACTTTTTACCACATATGATCCACCACTAACTAATTTAATATTACATTATTATGGGACCCTTACTTCACTCATAATACATTCAATAATTTTTATTAAAACTCGTGCCAAAAAGATTCCTAGGATTATATTTAGGGGACAGGGGGAGTATATAGCAGATGGAAATCAAAAGACATGCTCTACTAATCATATAACATTCATTACTTCATGAAATAATTAACAGAAATGAAATGACGAAGGATGACTCGTCATACTCATGACTAATTATTCCGAACTAATTGCCCCTTATTTTAATATAATGCCCCTAAAAGCGATTCCGCGATTAGAATAAGAGGTGGTCTCCTGTGCGCGCCCGCGCACAGTGAGACCACTTTATTTAATTAAGTAGTTAATATCTTAATTAAGTAATTAATTAATCTTAATTAAGTAATTAAATATAATTAAAATTAATTAATTTAATAAACTTTAATTTTAAAGTAATAAATATAATTTTAAATTAATATATCTTAATTTTGAATTAATAAATTCTAATTTTGAATAATAAAGTCTAATTATAAATTAATAAACTCTAATTTTGAATTAATAAACCCTAATTTGAATTAATAAACCCTATTTGGAATTAATAAACCCTAATTTTGAATTAATAAACCCTAATTGAAAATAATAAACCCTAATTTTGAATAATAAACCCTAATTATGAATTAATAAACCCTAACTTTGAATTAATAAACTCTAACTTTGAATTAATAAACCCTAATTATTAATTAATAAACCCTAATTATGAATTAATAAACCATAACTTTGAATTAATAAACCCTACTTGTTAATTAATAAACCCTAATTTTGAATAATAAACCCTAATTTTGAATTAATAAACCCTAATTGAAAATAATAAACCCTAATTTTGAATTAATAAACCTTAATTTTAAATTAATAAACATTAATTATGAATTAATAAACAAAATATAAAAAAAAAAATATAATAACAAACACTTGTGCGCGTCGCGTACGCGCGCGCGCACACAAGTGTTTGTCTTAGAATAAATAGTTAAAACAAGTACTATTAATAGGGGTAAAAGAGAAAGGGACAATTGTAAGTGGAGTAAGTGATCACAACCTTCTAGAAACATTAAAACAGATAAGTCAAGGGGAAACTAGAAATAGAGAAGAAAATGCGGAAGACGCTTCAAGGAAAACTACTCCTCTATCTTACATTATTAATTAGTAAAAAAAAATGTTAGGAGAGAAAATAAAAGGAAAAAGAAAATATAATGAGTGAGTTGGGGGACTGCACATCATAAAATAATTATATGAATATAAGTAAAACAAAGTTTGGTGGGAAGCAGTACTTTTTTTTTTGCAGAATATGTGGAGTTTGTAACAACCCATCATATCCTTCCATAAAAAAATGTGCCCCAGCAATTAGCTAGGTTGTATATTCAATTTAGTACATCACCAAAAAATTCAGTCACTTATCCACAAATAAATATGTAATTAATTACACAATTATAGTTTTTTTTTTTTTTTTTAACTTCGTACAATTATAGTCTAAAAATATGGAATGCGAATCCAAATAGAATAAGTGCATGGGAGTTTTGTCCCAATTGCAGATTTTGGAGTTCCATAAATCAAATTTTAGACAACTCTATTAATTTAACGGATGGATTCCCCTGGTCTACAATTATATAGTCTCACGACATTTAATTAAAATAGTATAAATTTTTTATTAAATAAATAAATTAATAAATATGCAAACGTTGATAAATATTTTCTGCTCTCCTTATAATCTTTAGTTGATCATTAACATTTTTAAATTTCTTTGATTTTTTATAATTCTATAATTTACAATATTTTATGTTTTAAGTTTCTCTTATGCTTAGCTAATATTTGAGGTATTCAATTTTCATTTAATAGAAGAAATCCCACCCAAAGTCTATTGGAAGGGTAATTTTTCCTGAAAAATGGTTAACGGAACTTTTAATATTTATAACGGAAGCCAAAAAGGTTATCAGAACCAACTCTGCGAGTAGGAACCAAAACTGTAAATTAATGTTTCTTACTTGAGCACTTGCAATTTCTTCGACACTCTTCAGTTAAACAGTTAATGTAATAAATGAGATCTCTAATCTTTAATTTATTCAATTTATGATTCGTGTTCTTTTCCTTGTTCCATGTATTCTGCCTTTTCTGAAGTAAGGTGGTGATGTGTTTTAGTTTTCATTGTGTAAAAGATTTGAGGACCTTTTTTTTTTACTTTTAAAAATTAAATTAAATTAAATTAAATGAACTCTCTGATACCACTGATATTTCCAAATATCATAAATATAATAGAGAAGATAATTGTTGGAAAGTCTACTGATAGATATTAATCAAAAGCCTATTTATAGGCAACATGATAACTAAGCAAAATAAAAACAAATATCTAAACAACGGCTAATAACAAAGAAATAGGAACTGACTCTGACAAAAGCTAATAACAAAGAAATAGGAACGTGTTGAAATCAAAGGTTATATATATATTTATGTGCTAATGTATGTAAGTAACCAAAACAATAGGAATGAGAGTTTTATAATTTATATGATAAAAGCATGAGTTTATAGTCGTTTTGGGCAAAAGACAAAATTATCCTTGGAAAAATAAAAAATAAGAAAAACGTTGAGTGAATATTCTCTCTCTCGTGTGCCCTACTCTCTCTCTCTCACACACAACAACCCCACTTCTCTCTCTCACTCACTCACTCCCCCAGAGAACAGTCGTGCCCAAGCCAAAGAGAGAACAGCCGTGCCCAACCCGTGCCCAACTCTCTATCTCTCACAAACCGTGCCCAAGTAATTCGAGGACGGTCGTGCCCAACTATTATTCAAGAACAACGGTAGTGCCCTCTCTTCTCACAGCGCCTAACTTCAATCATTCACTGCGTCTCCCCCCTCCCCAGCAAAACCGTGCCTCTTTCAATCACTCATTAGCACAACATGAGTGATACGGATACGGATACAGATCCACGGTACTCCCCGGATGCGGCCGAGCAAGCGGCGGCGAAGAGAAGAGCTCCTCCACGGCGGAAGAAGCTTCTCGCCGGGCGCGCCACCGCCACGCACACAAGCACGCCGTCGACCTTCTGCTTCGGGTCGACGAACTTCCGGCACCGATTTAGGAGCACCACAGCCTCCGGTGAGTAATCGTGCATTTAAAATAGAATTTTAGTATGTACACGATAATTTTCATATAAGACACGATAGTTTTCATGTATGACACGATAGTGATGAAATTTCGATAGTTTGTGTGTTTAGAAACTTATAAATTGAAATCAGATTGCAATGTTGTTGAAATTATGTGAAAATAATGACTGTTTGGTGTACACGGTCCTAACCGTGTACAGATCTTGAGTACACGGTTAGCACGGTTCTTGATACACGGTGCTAACATGTACTCAAAATCTCTACGATTAGGACCGCATCTTGAACCATACACGGTTCTTGAACACGGTCCTAACTGTGTCACAGATCTTGAGTACAGTTGGGACCGTGTACTACGGTTGGTTTGAGCGTGTATTCTGTTGTTAGAACTTCGTTTAGTGTATCTTGATTAATCTTGTGCATTTCTGACCTCGTTATAGGTGGTTACGACCGCATATGCAAGGCTACGCGGACGCGTCAACCAATACATCCGAATTGATGTATTAGGCGAGGTGAGGACATGTCAGAAGCGGCGGATGTATCGACGTATTTCGGCAGAGCTGCTGGGCATCTTCTTCATCTCGGAGAGGAAAGCGCTAATAATGCGCTGCACAATCGATGGCCCGACAGTTGTGGATCCTAGTTTTCTTGGAGTTCGAGATTTGGTTTCACGTATGTGGAACCGATATCTGATTGGGATGATTGAGTTTGCCTGGTCTCCGGATTGCGCTTTGGGCGTCTTCCTTTGATCCGAACTTGAGGCACGAGATTCCCGACCGGCATGTTCCATAGGTTGTTTCGGTCGGAGGACTACTATTTGAGCTCATGGCCGATTCATCAAACAACGGTGGGTGATGATGCCATGAGACTACTTGAAGGCGGCTTTCATATTAGTAGCTTACCTCATCGTCCTTTGCCGCGATAGGAAGCCATCGAGCCATGGGTTTGGGCGTTGGTGAGGATTTTGATATGTGGCGAGTTTTCCTTGGGGCTCTATTCATTCCGGTCCTCTCGTCACGGATTGATGTCTTGAAGAGGCACCGGCGAGGTGGCGGCTTCGAGGAAGGCGTACCATTTCTATGGTCTGTTTGGGCCTTCTGATTTGGTCGTATGAGGCCATCCCGACTTAGGACGCATGTGTGGATGCCGGGAGCGGTGAGATACGGATTCGAGATGCTTGATGTGGACTACATGGAAGTCCCCACCCAGATATCTTGGATTTTTGATGACGGTAATTTTAATCTCATGTTTAGTATTTGCTATATATTTATTAAATACATTATAATCAATAATGTGTATGTGTTTTTTGTAGCGTTTATGTCATCGTGTGCTGGAGCCGCTCGAGACCGAGTTGTCAGAGGCATACTACTTGAGCCTATACGAGGGCGATCCGATGGCTATTCGGTTTGTGCCTGCGGGGCGGCATGCCAGAGGCGCACATGACGAGCCTGCACAGCCACAGCAGGTGCCTGTGCGTGAGAGAGTGCCCCGCAGGGTGGCAGCAGAGCATGTCCCGATCATGCAGCGAGTGGCGAAGGCGGCTGGGAAGATGAAGTGCGGAGATACATCTCGGGTTTTTGAGCCGAGTCGACCTGGCGCATCTCGATCGCAGTCGAAGCGTCGTAGACATGAGGCGCGAGCGGACCACGTGTCTGCGAACACGCCCGAGTGTTCGACTAGGCGAGGCCTCCATTTCTGCTGTGGATCGAGGCGTCCGTCGTGCCATTGTGGGCGACGATTCGGAGAGGGCCTCGTAGCTCGAGTGGCTCGGCGTGTGTTCGGCGATTGGCGGAGTTCTTGGGCGTAGATCTTGAGGCGTAGATCTCGTACCCTATATCTCGCACATGGGAGCTACGCCGGCTATTAAGAGCATATCGATCGAGGCGCTCGGTCTCCCGGCATGAGGGGCCCGCACTAGCCACCGACGATCCGCTACACGGCGGTCGATCCGGAGGAGGTGCCACATTAGCCACCGACGATCCGCTTCACGGCGAGTTGATCGGAGGAGGTGCCTCACATTAGCCACCGACGATCCGCTTCACGGCGGTCGATCGGAGGAGGTGCCTCGCATTAGCCACCGACGATCCGCTTCACGGCGGTCGATCGGAGGAGGGCCCGGCACTAGCCACCGACGATCGGGTCGTCGAGAGTCTAATCACGCCGGCCGGCGGAGATCGGCGGCTCGAGCGATCGTGCACGAGGTGATGGATCGTCGATGGTGGGGATGATCTGCATCGGAGACCCCCATGCAGCTCCGTGAGTATGGTACCCACGAGGCGCGACCAAGGGGCCGAGGTCTTTAGGCGGGCGGGCCCAGATGTTTTGTCGTGGCTAATTTGAATCAACATGTCATGACTCAAAAGCTGTTCGATCATATCATCGACCAGTTACGAGTTCACAGGCGAGGTACTTTATTACAACATTTATTCAAATTTTGTTTATATATTTATAATTCAATTAATGGTGTTCTTTTTTATGTGTGTTAGATTATGGAGTTGTACACTTTGTATATACATTGGAAAATAATCAACCCACATCATCACGGCAATGTATTATTGCCTCGATCGATGAAGCTCGATGCGTTGTAGCACCGATTGGATTTTATGTAAGTTTGAAATGTCCTTATCCGGATGATCGACTAAATGTCCTTATGGAGTTTGAAATGTCCTTAAATTATTCGACTAAATTTATTCATTTATGCGACAAGCGCTTTTGCGTGAGTTCACCGGCTTCATCCGGATGATTCTATGGGCTTTAGGGTGGTATCAAACACCACATATCCACGATGGCAAGTACCCGATGACTTGTTAGCGATGGTGCGAGGAAGCGATGCGAGCATAGCGGACCGTGGTTGTCTTGTTGTCTGATAAATTTATTACCTCATTTCTATTTTTTCTATCGATTGAATGTAAACTTTAAAATTATCAATGTTGCGAGATACTAGCCATACAGAACGGGGCAATCAACGGGTCACAGATTCGCATATCTCTTGTTGAGTGGACTCTTGAGGTGTACGACTCGTGTCGTACAACCACGACTCTCGGCGTTGAGCGTTACGGATGTTGCCCATTATTCGACTTTTCCTCTCGATGAGGGTAGCTGGATTTTGGAACAACAATCCATTGAGGGCGCCACACAATGAGCATCGACATTGGCGGAGGTGCCCATGATCGCGATTCGACGAGAAAGACTCGGTGAGTTGCGGTGTCTTTGCATGCCTCTATATGTATCGCCTCATCACGGTATACCTCGGAGGTTACATCATAGTCGGCGTTACATACTGATTCGACGTCTGATGATAGCTCGTAGGATATGGACATTGTCTCGTTTTGATTAGTTTCCTTGACTTTTGTATTTATAACGGATATTGTAGAATTTTTATACGTGTTAGTGATATTTTTGTTTGTATTGGGTGTGACCTCTATGTATATGTTGTGGAGGTTGTGACCTCTTTGGCTATTGCTTGTTGTTGGCTATTCTTTGAGTGCGGGTTGGCTTATCCATATTTTAGAGGTTATCTTGCCCGTTTTTACATGTATATATAGTTTGTAAGTTTAATAGTTTTGTCGAATTTGCAATTAACCGAATAGGGGATTGAATTGGATTGATTAACCGAATTTGCAATTAACGAATTTGTTGGATTAGGGGATTGCGGGCGTGTCGATCGTGCATGGTACGATGCGTGCGGCGTGTACCGCCGTCTGCGGTGCGGGGGCTGCGGTACACGCCCGTGCGATCGTGCGTCGTGCGTGCGACCGTGTCTTGTGCGCGATCGTGCGGCACGCGATCGTGCGCGATGCTGCGGTGGTGCGCGACTTGCGATCGTGCGGGCGTGTACCGCCGTGCGCCGTGTACCCTCGTGCTGCGGTACTGCGCCCGTGCTGCGATCGTGCGTCGTGCACGACCGTGTCTGCGTGCTGCGATCGTGCACTCCGTGTACCCGTGCGCGCCTGTGTACCGTGTGCGCCCGTGTACCTCGTGAATCAATTGAACCAACATAATCCAACAAAACCAACATAATCCAACAAAACCAACAACAATCCAAGCTGAATCCCCTAATTCAACAAAACCAACATAATCCAACAAAACCAACAACAATCCAATGAATCCCCTTAATTCAACAAAACCAACATAATCGAAAAAACCAACAACAATCCAATGAATCCCTAATTCAACAAAACCAACATAATCCAACAAAACCAACAACAATCCAATGAATCCCTTAATTGACAAAACCAACATAATCGACAAAACCAACAACAATCCAACTGAATCCCCTAATTCAACAAAACCAACATAATCCAACAAAACCAACAACAATCCAACTGAATCCCTTAATTGACAAAACCAACATAATCCGACAAAACCAACAACAATCCAATGAATCCCTAATTCAACAAAACCAACATAATCCAACAAAAACCAACAACAATCCAACTGAATCCAACATAATTCAACAAAATCCAAAAACAACGAATATCACTGCATATAACAAATATCCTTACTCACGAGGCCGTTGAGGACACAAATTCCTTGTATGCTCTTCACTTCGACAAATACTACATTTTTTCCTACGTCGTGTCCTTTCCACACATGTTTCATCACTAATGGCGATAAATGCGTGCATGGCGTTTGTTGTGGCCTTGACCTTGCAGCGTGTGCATATTTGACGACGTGATCTTGGCGAACCCTCAACAACCGATTGCATCCTACTCAATCTAGGGCCTTGACTGACGTGTGATGATTGGAGGTCGAATAATGTAAGCGATACAGAGTGCAGTACAATCCATGCACGGGATGTGATACGGATCCAATTCGATAAGAATAAGTCGCCGCAAAAGCAGATCGTCGATATCTTGAGCCACAAAGTCGGTGACTTGTAAACCAAAGACGCTAAAAAAAGAAATTAATCACAAAATAAATTAACCACAACATATGAGTTGGACTTGGCGTTTAGATAAATACCGTACCTAATAGCGGCCTGGCGTGACAACAAGGGATCTCGTCCAAATCGAACTCACGACATTCACATGTCCCATTCTCGCAAATCAACCACGTATGATGTGTTTTCCTCTCGACTTTAAACATGTGTGTCGTCGTTGAGCGAACAACCAAGCGACGCCCGCACCGGCGAGGCATGTAGCTTCGACGCGGCTACTTGATCGACTCATCGGACCTTCTGCTGCACTAGCTCGTCGTCGTCAAACCATTTCTCCGTAATAGATCGAAAAGTCTCAAGCAGCGAGCAAGCGGTGGGCGTCGAGCCCACAACAACCGACTATTGAAACTCTCGCGCGTTGAAGTCATGAAACTATATCTTCAGACGGGACACTTCAACCTAGACCACCTATGCTCGCCAATGGAAAGTAGATGATGGTGGGGTGTCGGTTTTAGAACATCCACGCAGAAAAAATCTCGAAATCCTCGATCGATAGGCATATGCGGTGACTTGATAAGCGTACAAACATGCGATCCAAATCTCGCCATATTCTTACGCAAATGGTAAAAGCACAACACATATGCGACGTTCGGATACACGGACTCCACGACTTTTTCGATGCCCTTATGTTGATCGAGACACAACTAAGAGATCATCGGGATGACCAATGCACGAACGCGGCCGAGATAAAACCAAGTCCATGACTCTTCATCCTCAATCGGACCTAACCCAATAGCAATCGGAAGATTCCTTCATTTCCATCCTTCGTAATAAGCGACAAAACAAATTCCTTTGTTCTTTCCCTTAAGATGAGTCCGTCTACAACGACGACCGGCCGTAGGTAATGCTTGAAAGCATACAAACACCGCTGTCGAGCAAGAAACAAATATCGAAATTCGCCATCATGAGCCGTCTCAATATCATATAGTGTCCGGGGTTTGATTCTCTCAACGGATGCAAATATGATGGAAGCAATTGATAGGACCGTTCGAAATCGCCATATGTCATCTCTATAGCGGCGTTTCTTGCTCGGAGAGCAAAGCGTAATCTATCTCAATGCCAAATTGTCGATGCATCTCTCCAATCATCTCTTTCGACGATTACCACACCTTCATCGACCAATTTCCGTGCAAAATACTTGCCAACAATCTTAGCAGCACCGTCGGTGGGCGGTGCGATTCAAATCAAGTGACAAGTATGATTGTTGTTCAACTTAATTACTCTCCATATCGTTGCCTACGGACGGCTCGTAGCTTAAAAGGACAACCGTTGCCATGCTTGCAAACATACCCCAAACGTGTTTTACTTGACCGATCGACCACGTACTCTACATGATTCTCCAAGTGGTACAATCCACGGCTATCGCCAAGTCATCTTCGTCTTAAATATCGAATCAACGCATAATTGGTCGGTATGGGGTCCACAAGGTTCAACCCAATCTAATGGCAATGCCTTTGTCACAATCAAGTAATGGAATAACCCAATTGCGTAACTCATGCGCTGTATCATCATCTCTGGTTCGTGAAGTTGTAGCATGAGCCTCACCATCATGCTGCTGTTCGGAAGTGAAGTTGCGCTGTCCGATAACCTTATCAAGATGTCCTGGTTGTCGAATCCAAGCACCAAATTCAGTAGCCAATGAATCAAATATATCTCTACGTCGGTTCGTGTCTTCCTCTTCATCTGAATACACCAGCTCGTCTTCCTCCTCATTCGAAGACAACGGCTCATCTTCGTGTATAGCTGAACCAGTACATCTTGCATTAGACTCGGGCAAGACTGTAGATCGTTGTGAACCATATAATACCGGTGTCTCTGTGTGTACCGTGGTTGCAGACTGCTTGCCCTTTTCAATCACATACACAACTGGATCATCCTTTTGTTCCACAATCAATCGGAACAAATCAGTGTCAGTTTTCAACGATACTTTTATTCTTCTTCCATCACTAGCGCTCGTCGTATAGAAAAGCATATAATCCGATCCACCATTGTTGCCTACTTGCTCATGAATCTCTCTTAGCAAATTAGCACGTGAAATCTGTTCTCTGACCATGTATACGAGAACCTCGTCCGCCTATATACTCGCTGCTCGTCCCAACTACCACCATGACGTATAATAAGGCGTTGCAAGACATCATTGCAAAATAAGATATAAAAGATAACGATCATATACATAGGATGCACGGGATACATAGGATGCACGGCCATGCACGGTCGTACACGGATGCGCGGCCATGCACGGCCGTGCGGGACGGATGTGACCATGCTGCGGTGCGTGCGGTCGTGCACCGTGCACCGTCGTGCATGGTGCGCACGTGCACGGACCATACACGACTTATAAGCCGTGCACGATCGTCTTTGTGCGGGACCGCGGTTCACGACCGTGCTGCGATGAATTTTGTGCGGTTTGAATTTTGTGCACCGTGTACGATCTGCGCGCTTATAAGCCGTGTCTCGTACTGCGGTTCGATGTTAGCATCTCATATTTTTAAATTTAACTTATTAAATGATCCTAAATATTAAATTAATCACTTTATTAACATAAAATCAACACAAATGACATATGTGATGCATAATACTTCTACCAGGTGTACAACAGTGTACTCGAGAACACTTTTTGTTTTCTTGAAACATGAAATTTATCATTCCACTAACATAAAAGTATTAAAAAAACATATTTCTGTTGTAAATCATCAACCGTGTACTCGAGAACACGTAAAAAAAATTCAATACGGATTTAATTTACCTTAATCCAACTATCAATGCTCGATTTCCACTGTTTGATTGAAAAAAACGCAGGTAACAATTTCTTCTATTAATTATTTTCGCCTCTCTTCCTCTCTTTGAAATTGTAATGTTACAAATGAATTCGTTTGTGATTTGAATTCAATGTCTACCTGCGTTTCTTTCAAATTAATGTTTACCAACCTTTTTTTTACAATTAATGTTTACCAACTTTAATTTAATTCCATTCAATTTTGTGGCAGAGAAAGCATTCAATTTGGCAAATTCCTTTATTCTTTTCGAGAGAGAGAGAGAGAGAGAGGATCCAATATAATTTAGGCAGAGAGAGAGAGAGGAGAGAGAGAGATATTAACAATTTTTTTCGGCAGAGAGAGAGAGGAGATATGAGAGTTATTATTTTAAATGGTGGGCCCAGGGACAATTTTGTCTTTTTAAGCCAAAATGGCTATAAAACTCATGTTTTTATGAGTATGGATATAAAACTTCTCCCACTATTTCTTTTGGTTACTTATAAACTTCTCCCTATATTTATTATATATGTGGTCAAGTTGCCAGGAAGCTACTTTGACCAAGTTTTTGAGTGACGTAACGTTTAATTTTATGAAATTAAACGGCATAGGATCGATCTACGTTTCGAGTAGATGATCGTAGTATATTCACATTCTCAAATCCGATTTCCGGTGAGTGAGAAATAATGGATCAAAGTTGGTCACTTAAACATGAAGTTATGTGCTTAAGGGGATAAGCATGGATTAATTAATCCTTATCCCACATTGATTAATGTACATACATTAATTGTCTATATAAGTGGTTCATTGAACACTTAGTATAATTGTGTGCACAAGTGATGGGATGAAAAAGCCCACACGCGCGCCGCCGGGCCCGGCCCGGCCCGAGTTCGGGTTCGGGTTCGGGTTCGGCCCGGTCCGCCCGATTCGGTTCCGTGGATCGTGGATTTTTGGGCTTGTTCGTGGGCTTGTTTCGTGGGCCTAGTTCCGTGGCCCATTGCCCGCATATTTTGGATCAATGTTTGATCGAGCCCAGATGGAGTTGATGCGAGGCCCAACTCGTGTGGCCCAATCCGTTGGGCCTGCTGTGCACTTGAAGAGACGTCCGGATACGTCCAATGAACCTGGACGCACGCGTTGTCCAGATTCATCGTAACCGTCGGTAACGTTCCGACATGAAGGCTCTGCGGGAAACGTGCCCACGTTGTCTCCAGAAACCGCCGCGCACTCAATAGGGGACATAACTCCGTAACACCCGACATCAATGCGGGTGTTGACTCCAGCATGCTCCCCATGAGGGGGACGACGCCTATAAATAGGACATGTCTCCCCAGCATAAGCCACCTACTGTCTAAAGCATTCCAGCATTCTCTCAAAGCACTCCTTGCATACATAGCTCGTGTCCAAGCTCTGTCCTCGCCTCCATCCAGTTCGCCGGAGCTCGTTGGTCTGCGGTGCTGCCACCTACGAGACGCTGCCGTTTCATCTTTGGGGACGATACGCCAGAACCGAGAGCACTACCGGGGCGTATCTCGTCTTGCGGAAAGAGGCCTCCTCGACTCGGCAATTTTCTACGGTTTTTTGTTACATTTGTTTTTACAATACAGTTTAGTTCATTGTTGTTTTATCTCCTTCTACATTTCTGTTTTAAGTTGTAATACGCCCGGCAAGTTGTACTATTTGTACGTTTTTCCAACAGAACGGACTCTAACAAACCCCTAAGAGGAAATAAATACTTGAAAAGAATCCCGTTGGACTTGGTCTAGTATTAGCCAAGTCAAATTATTCAACAAACCCTCCCTTAAACTGATATGGCTATATCAGTTTAGAGAAAGAAAACAAAAAACATCTCAAACTTGATTCTCCATCTTGCATACTCAAGTAACTCACGTAGCTTTAGGAATATGGGAAATTTGAGGGACTTAGTAAACAAGTCACAACTTGATCTTCACTTCTGCGTAGCTAAGCTCAAGTGTTCCATTCTTCGTGAGTTCTCTCGAAAGTGATATCTCACATCAATATGTTTGCTTCTTCCATGTAGAATGTGATTTTGGAAAGCTTGATTGCTGAATTGTTGTCACAAAAAATGTAGTAGGCCTTGATTTTCACAATGGAGCTCTTCAAGAAGTTTCTTCAACCATATCGCTGACAAGCACATAAGGACGCAAAACATATTCAGCCGATCGTCGACAAAGTGACAATTGGCTGCTTCTTCGATGACCACTGTTATAAAGTATATATGGTAGATGCACAATTAGGGTTAGCCTTTACCTTAATTAGCTTGGTAACCAAACATATTGAAATTGATTGTCACTTTATTCGAGAGAAGATTCAGTGGCCTCATCTCTCTCGGATATATGAAGACCAAGATCGGTTAGGGATCTCTTTACTAAGGCCCTTAATGGGGTTAGAGTTGATTATCTTTGTAACAAGCTTGGCATGATTAACATCTATGCTCCAGCTTGAGGGGGAGTGTTATAAAGTATATATGGTAGATGCACAATTAGGGTTAGCCTTTACCTTAATTAGCTTGGTAACATTTGTATATATAGGTGTACTCTTCATTGAATAAAACATACTTTTATGCCCCATCTCATATGTTATAACAACCACGAAACAGCTCCCGAACTCAACATAAAAACGTAGACTGAAGTACATCTTCTATCATCTTGATCGCCGCATAATCACTATCCGTGAAGCCAAATAAATCAACTTTATCTTCAACCTTGTAAAACAACCCAAAGTTGGCAATACCTTGCAAGTATCGCAAGATTCTTTTAGCAGCCTGGAGATGCATCTCCGTTGGACTTTTCATGTATATACTAATAAGACTCACAACATACATGATATCCGGCCTCGTCATCTTGACGGTTGATGACCGCCTCGTCATTTTCCTCTCCAATCAGAATTTTGGACTTGATTGTCGTCGGCTTTAGACTAAAAAATTCTTTCGATCAGTATTGCCTCTGCCCTTGCCTTTTCCTCGATGTGGATTATTTGTTGAGACTTGCAAAGCTTGCTCTTCCTTATCTTGTTGAGTCATTTTTTGTTCATGAACCAATAGAGAACCTTGCAGTTCATCTATTGAAAAATCATCAAGATCATTTGACTCTTCAATCGAGCACACCACATAATTAAATTTTGGTGTCATCGATCGAAGGATCTTCTCCATCACTGCCATGTCATCTATCTTCTCTCCATGAACATGCATTTTGTTAACAATAGCCATGGTTCTGGAGAAAAAATCAGAGATAGACTCTCCTGACTTCATACGAAGTGTTTCAAACTCCGTTCGAAGTGTTTGAAGTAGTTACCTTCTTGCTTTCTTTGACCCCTTATATTTACTTTTCATGGAGTCCCATATCTGCTTGGAAGTTTCTTTGCTAAGAATGGTTTCCAAGATGGAACGATCAATGGCTTGAAAGAGATAATTCTTTGCCTTCAAATCTTTCAACTTCAGTGCTTCGATCTCAGTGTTTTGGTCATCTATCATTTTATTGTCGGTTGGTTCAGCTACTCCAGAATCAACAACATGCCAATACTCTTTGGACCTCAAGAAGTTTTCCATCAACATGCTCCACTGATCATAATGCCCATCAAACCGAGGGATGACAGGTTGTACAAACATTGCCTCCGAACTCATTGCTTCTATTACTGCAAAATAAAAACAAAAGTTAAAGATTCACACTCTACCTCACTTCCCTTGTGTTTCCCTTAGAGCTAATCTCTTTTTTAACTCTCCCATTTGAACACTCAATTTTAGGCTCTGATACCACTGATATTTCCAAATATCATATATATAATAGAGAAGAGAATCGCTGGAAAGTCTACTGATAGATATTAATCAAAAACCTATTTATAGACAACATGATAACTAAGCAAAATAACAACAAATATCTAAACAACGGCTAATTAATAACAAAGAAATAGGAACTGACTCTAACAAACTCCTAAGAAATAGGAAATAAATACTTGAAAAGAATCCTGTTGGACTTGGTATAGTATTAGCCAAGTCAAATTATTCAACACACTCTCTCTCAACCATCATTAGCCCCTTTTAGCTATCTAAAATTTACTTATTTTGCCTCCTCAATTTCAATTGAAATAATTTTGCCTTTTACTCTCATCTTAATTATTTATAGTCCTCTAAAATTCAACAATTTTTGTCTATCAACCTAATTTGATGTTTTTCCATGCACGACTATCACGACATTGATTAACTATATGCATTAATTTTAAAATGCACAAACATTTGATGGAGTGAAAACAAATGGAAGATGATCAAACATTTTGGAACATTTATTAAAAGAGTTGTATACTTTTAGTATAGAGGTTGAGTGGTGAATGTACCGAGTTTATGTCAAAATTGTGTGTGGTGTACATACTACTAACATTTCAACATTGGTGGAGATTCCATAAATTTCATAGATAGAATAGGAATGAGACTTATTGTGTAAGTCATTTTAAAACTTATCTACAAGTAGTGAAGTGTTTTCACTGTGCGAGGCCTCCTAAACTTAGGTGATTTACAATTGGGTTACCAAGTTCTTATGTTTATTTGTTGTTTTAATATTTATGTATGTTTATATTTATACAAATATTCTTTCTACACATAACACACTTTGCAGCCTACTAAATGTTTTATGAACTAACCAATTTTTCACAATCGTCTTAATTGTTATAACATATCTTTGTCTATAAACTGAAGACAAAGATTAAACTCGAGATTACAAGATATATGCGCATAGATAGGCATGAAATTGAAATAGAGATGGAATCCTCTTATCACGTAAAATACACTTGGGTATACCACCATCATATGTTTTATTTATAATATAATCAATCCTAGTTAATATTTATTAATTATGAAGAATTTACTTTTTGTGATAGGAGTGGATAGGTAAAAATAATTCAACGAATATATATTTTATTTTGAATTTGTTAGACCATCTTATCTTTCAAATATTCGATCATATGTTTTATTTAGGGGTGTCTAAATGGTTTTCGATTTTCGGTTAGAACCAGAATCGAACCGAAATCGACAAATTCGGTTAACCGAAAACCGAAAAACCTTTTTTTATTTTAAATTATTTTAATTATTAATTAATTAAAAATATAAAAATTAATTTTTAATTATTACTATATTAATTATTTTAATTATGTTCATTATTTGTTAAATATTTTATTTATTTTTAATAAGTTACAGTTTTTTAGTTATTATTTTATTTATTTTAATTATTAGTTTATTTATTATTAATTAATTTTAATTCGGTTTTTCGTTTAACCGAAAACCGAACCGTTGGAACCGATCGGTTTTCGGTTAACCGAAAATTTAAAATGGTTCAGTTTTGGTTCCACTTTTTCGGAGAAATTCGGTTCGGTTAACCGAAACCGATCTGTTTAACAACCCTAGTTTCATTAATCTATCATCTCTCTCTCTAAGGTGACGGCTGGTACGCAGGAATGAAATTGGATAGGAATGGAATGAACTTTGGAATGGAATGATGATAGGAATGGAATGGAATGAAATATGTGATTCCTATGGCTGGTATGTACAAGGAATGAAAGAATAGGAATGAAATAAAACAAATAAAATAATTATGATTTTATAATTTATGTTATTATTATCGTAGCAATAATAATAATAATTAGTATTAATATTTAGGAATATTATTAATACTAATTAATAATAATAATAATAATATCAATAATAATAATTAATTATTATTACTAATTAATAATAATCATTATTAGTTAGGAATATTATTACTTTATTATTAATTAATTATTATTATTATTATTAATAATATTCTAATATAATTACTTAGGAATATTATTTTAATATTATTACTTAGGAATATTATTACTTACTAGTATTTATTATTATCATTATTATATATATATATATATATATATATATATATTATTCTAATATAATTATTTATTGTATTAATTATTATTTATTATGTTAATATTATTAATTACTATAATTTTTATCACTATTATTATATTATAATTATTTATTATTAATAACTACTATTTATTTATTATCATAATTAATTAATTAATAATAATATTTTCATCTAATCTTTATTGGTATTAATTATTATTTTTATATTATTATTAATTTCTTACTTAGGAATATTATTAATATTATTATTACTAATATTTATTAGTATCACTATTATTATTATTATTATATATATATTATTTTAATATAATTATTTATTGTATTAATTATTATTTATTATGTTAATATTATTAATTACTATAATTTTTATCACTATTATTATATTATAATTATTTATTATTAATAACTACTATTTATTTATTATCATAATTAATTAATAAATAATAATATTTTAATATAATCTTTATTGGTATTAATTATTATTTTTATATTATTATTAATTTCTAATAGTATTTATTATTATTATTATTATTATTATTATGTTTATGTTTATGTTTATCAATAATATTATTATTTTAATATAATTATTTATTGTTATTTATTATGTTAATATTATTGATAACTATATTTTTTATCACTATTATTATATTAAATTATTTATTATTAATAACTACTATTTATTTATTATCATAAATATTATTATTATTATTATTATTTTATTATTATTAATTTTACTAGATAAAAAATAAATAAAAATAATTTTTCAGAATAAATAAATAAATTTAGCTAATCCCATATTCATGGTAATAGCTAATACCATGGGGGAGGGGAGGAATGGCTAATCCCATGTTCATGGTAATAAGCATTCCTTCGGGAATGGTGATTCCTGACGTTAAAGTCTTACCAACCATCGGAATGGGAATGAACGCAGGAATCACCATTCCATTCCCATTCCATTCCTGCATACCAACCGTCCCCTAAGTATACACTCCCTAAGAGTTGAAACTAATAATTCTTGATAATCAATTATAACTAACTAATATGAAAATAATTATAAACTCTACTTAAACTAGTGAACTTTGATTAATAATTGTAAAATAAAGCACTAGAAACTGAAATTGAAGAAAATATAAATAAAGCTTATATAAAAAAAATTAATGGCACACAAAATGAAAAAAGAAATATAGTATATGGTAGAGGATCCCAAGTGTGTAAGCAGAGGGAGAAAACAAGATGTTGGGTGTTGGGGGTTAGAAATCGAAGAATGGAGTAAATGATGGGGTTGGAATTGGAAATGCAGTAAGGTTTAAATGGAAAGAGGGAAGCAGAAGAGTGAAAATGGGAAATAAATAAAACTAACATAAAAGGCAGAGCTACCTACCAAAACAAAGCACTAACTTAAATGCATTCCCAACCACTCACGTATCTCACTCACACACACACCAACTTGGTCAAACAACACTAACCCCTCTTTGTCCCTTCCCACACTCCCTCACCTCATTTATATTCCCCTTCCCTTCACTCCTCTCACTTCCACCCCCTTCTTTCTCCTTTCAAATTTCACTCCTCACACACTCACTCTGTGCTCTGTGTGTGTGTGTGTGTGTGAAATTAGAAACACACATATACACATATATATATATATATCCTTGGACATGGGTCGATCCCCTTGCTGTGAGAAGGAGCACACGAACAAAGGAGCATGGACCAAGGAAGAAGATGAACGTCTAATCAAGCATATCAAACAGCACGGTGAAGGCTGCTGGAGATCACTTCCAAAAGCTGCTGGTATGTGTCTCTGTGAGCGAAACCTTTTACATTTTTTTTCAGGTCATCTCATCATAATCTTTGTTTTTGATAGTGACATTATTTTAATTTTCTGCGACAGGTCTGTCGAGATGCGGCAAAAGCTGCAGGCTTCGATGGATAAACTACCTCAGGCCCGATCTCAAGCGAGGAAATTTCACCGAAGAAGAAGACGAACTTATCATCAACCTTCACAGTTTGCTCGGCAACAAGTACGTTCTCTCTCTCACACACACACATACTTAGTACATATATAATATAGGTAACTTATGTTTCCTTGTACTTTATTCTTCCATTAATACGATGTAAAGACTATGCTTATATTAATTTGCACTTTATTATTGCTACTGTTTCATTAACTATCTTAATTAATATTTAATTTAATTTTGCAGATGGTCTCTTATTGCTGCCCGGCTACCCGGCAGAACGGATAACGAGATCAAGAACTATTGGAACACTCACATCAAACGAAAGCTCATCAGCCGCGGAATCGACCCCCAAACCCACAGACACCTCAACCAAAACCCTAAAATTGTCTCCATGCAGACAGACGATCCCATGATGATGAGAAACGACGTCCGTTTTAAGGTTATTACAGCTCCGGCGGCCGCGGAGGATTATTCCAACTGCAGCAGCGTGTGTGAAGAGTTTTTGCACCCACAAATCAACTTGGATCTTTCCATTAGACCTCCTCATCTCTACTGATATTGATCCATGATGATTGAATGAAGCTGCAAAAGTTACTTAAGACACATTTTTTTGGTATGGGATATTGGCGCCAATCAATCATCATTAATTATTCCATCTGCTACTGAATCTGCGTGTACTGCATCTATATCTATACATGTATGTATGGATGTGCAGATATTTTTATGGACCCATGAGTCTGTAAAATGAGCTTCAATATTGGGAATTAAAGACTAGAAAGTCCTTTGATTATTAACTTGGTTCTTCATTTTTTGTGCGATGTCAAATGATGTTATTTTTCTTGAAGATGGTGGAGGTAAATGTTACCAACTACCAAGAAGCCAGGGTCTTAAATGTGGAACTTTTCGACCTTTGTGCATGTAATCTATACTAACTGATGAACAATCACTTCTCCGCAACATTTGTTATTGAGTTGGTTGTACATTTCAGTTTCATAGTAAATTTTGTTTTTTTTCTACTTTTAAAATAATCCGACTTTCAAATTCGCCAAGTACTTGAGGAGTTCACTAAAGTAAGATAGGATAGTTGTTTCAAATTTTATCTTTTATAGTTATAAATGAGAGGCATACTATTGTTTCATTATTACCTCTAGTCTAATTTGGGCTTTTAAATTAGAAGTAGAAGATTTATAGAAATTTTGGTATGAATTTCATCCGTTTAATGAATTAACAAATGTTTAGTTTTGACTTTAATTGAAAATACCGTGGAATTGGGGTCTTAAATGGACAATGTTTCTATCACTTAATTTAAGGTTGGGTTTTACAAACACAAGGATTGATCATATCCATGTAGTGAGGACAAGCACCGAGTTAAATTTTAAGCATAATTCAACACCAAAGGTAAGCTTTGTAAATTTGGGGAGATGAAACATGGGCCTCTCTTATATAAAAGAGAGAACTGCTCTTCCTTCTGCCAAAGAAAAGCACCAAACTTCGAAGTCAACTTGAATCAGACAAGCTTAAAGCAGAATTGCATTATAGTAGCAGATCTTTATTATGCGTTGTTGTGTAATCCATGAAGAAAGGGTAGCATGTTGAAGATGGGGACGATGGTTTTGGTGTATGGCGGGGGGTTTGGCTGTGAACTATGAAGCAAAAAGTATTCAAGAATTGCAGTATAATGGCAGATCTTTATTTGGTAGTTCACCGTCTCTTAATTCACAAAATATTCAAGTGTTCAAACTTCCATCCATCCATCCATCCATATATATATAGAAGGGATCAAATAGTACCCGGTCCCCAGATAGTATGTAGTACTCAATCTCATCCACTCATCTAATAGATCCGATGGTTCAGATTTTTTCGGACTTTTTAAGCTTAATTTCCTTCATTAAGGGATAGATTAGTAATTTGATTTGTTATGTGATTGCGAAAACAAACAATGCATTTAGTTGAACTGAACAATGTATTCAAATGAACATAAAAATGCATTCACTTGAACACAAACATGCATATGAGTTTCAATTTTAATGCATGCAGAACGCGCTTAACGCTCTTCACAAGATTCCAGCGCCAGTAGCGCTTTCGCGCACCAGCGCCGCAGACGCACCTGCGCCTGCGCACACCAGCCGCTGGCCGCACACACCCAACGCCGGTTGAGTGCGATGCAGTTTTATATTATTTTAAATGCAGTATTTAGTTGTTTTAAATGCAGTGACATGTTATTTCATATGCATTATTTATGTTTTGTTGTGGCTCTTCCCAAACCTAGCGCCGAGCGCTTGCACCCGCGCCCTAGCCAGTCGTCGAGCCCACCCAAAGATCCCTACCAACGTCCATATCCAGCGTCGGCGCGCACACAACGCGCACCCAACACTGGTTATGTGCGATGCGTTGTTATGTTATTTTGAATGCATTGTTATGTTATTCTCTATGCATTGTTACTAGGGGTGAGAATTTGGGACCGAGACTCGGGAAATTCCCGTCCCGACCCGAGTCCCGACGGGATTCGGGACCCCGAGTCCCGAAATTTACGGGTTTGGGACCGGGACCGGGACCGGGAAATTTTGATTTTCGGGTATCGGGAAGTCCCGAGTCCCGTTCGGAAAATCCCGAAGTCCCGATTTTAAATATATCTAATTTTAATTTCGGGACTTTCGGGATATTTTTGTTAGGATCGGGTCGAAAAACGCAGCGGAAATTAAAATTTTCGAACTAATAAATGAAATAACGATTATTTCACTCTAACGATTTTAACGACTTCACGTTAACATGATGTAAGGTATTGAACGATCGAATCATTGCATACCTTTTCGCACTCCGGTTGATGAAGGATGAGAAGCAATCAATTGCTCGTCCTCTAAACTCGCAGGATCCAAACGTCTCCTCTATCAAGTCCACACTTTATAGAACGTCGAGTATATTGTTTTTCGCTAGCCAAAACAACAACCTTTTGTGCAAAAATCAGAGAGAAAACCGTAAAGAAGAATGGTGTCTTTCTATCTTTTAAAGGAATGAAAACATCTCTCAATTGAATAGAAAAGACGTTACCCATTAATCATTATTAATGACCATATAATTATGAATTAATTCCTTTTGAACTCACGTAAAAACACGTCCATGAAGAATGGTGTCTTTCTATCTTTTAAAGAATGAAAACATCTCTTAATTTCATAGAAAAAGACGTTACCCATTAATCAATATTAATGACCATAATTAAGGAATTAATTCCTTTTTAAACTCACGTGATTTACTCAAAGTAAACTTCTTATATTCTTCTCTTTTATTCGGACTGTGTCCGGATACAGTTATATATATCTATATATATATAAATTTGATTTTTCTAGATTCAAAATTAATCAAATTAATTTTATATCTATTTAAATTAATCTAATTAATTTAATATAGAATTAGACTTGTTAATCCAATTATATTCAACTAAATACATTTAATTAAATATCTAATTTAACATATTAAATTAGAACAAGTCTCCATTAATTAATCACCATTAATTAATCGGATTCAACTATTGAATCAATTCAATTGACACGTTCTAGATTTTTGTGTGTGACCCTCTTAGGTTCATAACTAGCACTAGTAATAGGCTTGTAACAAATTACAATTTAAACAAATAACATCTATTCAATTAATTCATCCAATAAATTAATTTACTTGAAATTAACTCTTTAATTTCAAGAACCTATAAACCATGGGAACATCTAGCAAGTAGCATGGTCATCTAGCACTAGGTGAAATAGCGAGTAAACCTATTTTGATTATGAATCAGCATACACGTACGGTCCTTCTATTATCTAATTTCCCAATTGGATATTGAGTATGGAATTCAATCGAAAATTCATAAATAATCCCAATAGTTACATTTTCATTAAACTCAATAACTCCTTATGAATCAATATTCATCATGCCTCGCCAAGGTCTTCGAGTTATGAATAATGAAAAGCTGCAGAAATTCTCTTGTCTCAAACAAGTAATAGATTCTTTGTTGACCACACATCAATCTCCATATTCATTCATATTACATCCAATATAAACTCTTTGATGATTGTCTTGCAATCAGAGAATATATCAAAATGAAATAGAACTCATACAAGATTACTATGGTGTCTCAAGTCAAAGAACTAATCATGTACTATCATAATTTAGTAATTCTTATTTCGATAAATTCCATATAAGAATTTCTAGCGGGCCAGTTCAGTGTACTTGTTCTCTAACAAGCACCCACATATATACACTTACGTCAACTACGTTAATATTGATGAAACACAATATTCTCATCTTATGAGCATGTATCATATGTGTGAGTTACATCAACAATTCAATGTCCTATCTTGAATAGTTATTTTACTCGGAACTAATTTAAGACCAAAGCTTCAAAGATATATTTCATAATCACCATCATATGCGTGATCATATCTTATAACTTTTCATGGTCTAAGGACTTTATCTAAAGTACATAATTTATTAAATAACAAATACTTTAGATAAATAAATGCCTTTATTAATATAATTTCCAATAAGATTAAATTTACAATTTAAATAAAAGAGTAAAAACGACCAATCTAATTGGTGCGCCGGGTGTAACTCTTTCAATCTCCCACTCGCCTAGCACCAATCACCGTGTATCTTAGACCCATCTTATCAAGATGTCCTCGAATACTTTTTGTGACAAGGGTTTAGTTAGCGGATCGCTACATTTTCTCTGAAGCAACTCGCTCCACCACGACTTCGCCTCTACCAATGATTTCTCGAATCAAGTGATATCTTCTCATAATGTGTTTGGATCTTTGATGAGATCTTGGTTCTTTAGCTCATAATAGCTCCATTGTTATCACAAGATATCTGCATTGGATCAACAAATGATGGAATTACGCCCAACTCTTGAATGAAATTCCTTATCCAAACAACTTCTTTTAAAGATCGATGCAAGAATATATTCACTTCGATGGTTGAATCAAGAATTGTTTCTTGCTTGAACTTTTCCAACAAATTGCTCCACCATTCAAAGTGAATATAAATCCCGACATAGATTTGGAGTCATCTTTATCACACTGAAAACTAGAGTCGGTGAAACCCTCTAGTTTTAGTTCTCCATTTCCGTAGATCAAAAATAAATCTTTAGTTCTTCTCAAGTACTTAAGAATTGATTTTACGACCTTCCAATGCTCTTCGCCTGGATTAGACTGATATCTGCTCGTGACACTCAGAGCATGTGCGACATCAGGTCGTGTACATAACATGGCGTACATTATACTTCCTATCGCGGAAGCATAAGGTACCCGAGTCATTTTCTCTCTCCCTTCAGGTGTTTGAGGAGACATAGATTTAGAGAGAAATACCATGACTCATTGGCAAGAACCCACACTTGGATTCTTCCATGCTAAACCTTTTTAACACTTTGTCAATGTACATGGACTGAGATAATCCAATCATCCTTCTTGATCTATCTCTATAGATTTTAATTCCAAGGATGAAGGATGCATCTCCCAAGTCCTTCATGGAGAATTGTTTTGACAACCAAACTCTTGTTGATTGCATCATTCCAACATCATTCCCAATGATTAGGATGTCATCAACATAAAGTACAACAAACACCATCAAGGCCCCACTAACTTTCTTATACACACATGGCTCTTCCGGATTCTTTTGAAAACCAAACGCTTTGATTGTTTCATCGAATCGGATGTTCCAACTCCTTGAAGCTTGTTTAAGTCCATATATTGATCTTTGGAGTTTACAAACTTTTGTTCATTCCCTTAGATACAAAGCCTTCAGTCGCACTATATAAATATCCTCCTTAATGTTTCCATTAAGGAATGCGATCTTACATCCATTTGCCATATCTCATAGTCATAATATGCAGCTATGGCAAGCAGAGTTCGAATGGACTTAAGCATCGCAACTGGTGAGAAAGTTTCCTCATAGTCAATTCCTTCCTTTTGAGTATAACCTTTCGCAACCAGGCGTGCTTTATATGTAGCCACATTTCCATCTACTCCAAGCTTTCGCTTGAAAATCCACTTGCATCCAATAGGAACAATTCCAATTGGTAGATCCACTAAGATCCATACTTTGTTAAAGTACATAGAATCCATTTCGGATTGCATAGCTTCTAGCCACTTATCTCGGTCAATGTCATAAATTGCCTCAGAATAAGTTCTTGGATCATTATCCATAGGAGGTTTTTCCTTATTGTTTTCCATCAATAAGTTCAACCTATCAGGCGGCTTAGAAACTCTGGTGGACTTTTGACGGGTTTGTGCATAAGAAGTTTCACCTTTTGTTGATTGAGTATTTTCAGCCACAACTGGGACACTTTGTGGTTCTTGAGTTTCGTCAAGTTCTACAATCTTGTTACTTCTGTTAGACAGAAACTCTTCCTCAAGAAAAGTAGCATTCCTCGAAACAAACACCTTTTGTTCTGAGGGATCATAGAAATAATATCCAATAGACTCTTTTGGATATCCCACAAAATTACATAAGATGGATCTCATATCCAACTTATCTCCCATTAACTGCTTCACATAAGCAGTACACCCCCATATCCTTAGATATTTGTAAGAAGGTGTTTTGCCAAACCATAATTCATATAGTGTTTTAGGTACAACTTTAGATGGTACTCTATTTAACAAATGTGTTGCAGTTTCTAAAGCATATCCCCAAAACGAAAGAGGTAATGAAGTGAAGCCCATCATAGATCGCACCATGTCTAACAAGGTACGATTCCTGCTCTCTGAAACTCCATTGAGTTGAGGAGTGCCAGGAGGCGTCCACTGTGATAGAATCCCATTCTCTTTTAGATAATTAAGAAACACACCACTTAAGTATTCACCTCCTCGATCAGATCGAAGAATTTTAATACTTGAGCCAGTTTGTTTTTCCACTTCTTGTCTGAATTCTTTGAACTTTTCAAATACTTCAGATTTGTGTCTTATCAAGTACACATAACCATACCTAGAGTAATCGTCGGTAAAGGTTACAAAATAGTGATAGTTCCCGAGGGCACTAACACTTAGTGGTCCACAAACATCGTATGGATCAAATCCAATAAATGTTGAGCTCGTTCCACTTGTCCAACAATGGTGATTTGGTCATCTTCCTTTGAGACAAGATTCACAAGTTGTCAACTTTGCTCGCTCGAAAGACCAAGCAATTGAGACAATTGATTCATTCTTTTCTCAGAAATATGACCTAGTCTGGAGTGCCAAAGCTCTATGGAATTATGATTATCTAATTTTCTTTTACTTTGTTGAATATGCAAAATAGGGTTTTGTGGTATAATAGTATAAAGACCATTAACCAATACACTAGAATAAATTAAAGAAGCATCTTTCAAGATGGAACATATTCCACCCTTTATTGAAAATTCATAATTTTCTCTATCCAAAACTGGAATAGAGATGATGTTCTTAATTAAACTAGGTACGTAAAAACAATTGTTCAAAACAAGTTTAAAACCACTATCAAGAGCTAGGTAAACAGTTCCTACAGCTAAAGCAGCAACTCTTGCTCCATTGCCCATACGTAGAACTGTCTCTCCTTTGCTCAACTTCTTAGTTCCCACCATCACCTGTAATTCATTACAAAGATGTGAGGAACAACCGGTATCCAATACCACGAAGCATCGTTAATGATAAGTTAACTTCAACATAGTAAATACCGAACCCTTCAGCTTGCAAGATATGCCTTGCAATTCCTCTTCCAATGTCCCCGCTTGTTGCGAAATGGCAAGTGTCATCGATTTAGTATTTTCTTTTCTTCCTACTCCACCTCGTGCCTTCAACTTGTTGGGTTTAGATGAACCCTTCATCTTTTCTTTCCCTTCCACTTGTTAGTCTTAGCCTTTGGAGCTTTCGGCGAGGAGGAACCAACAAGAAAAACAGCTTGTCCTTTTCATAGTGGACTCACCGTCACTAGCATATCGACAAGTTCGGGAAGACTAGTTGTCATGTTATGCATAGTGAAGTTGACGACAAAAGTGTCAAATGATGGTGGCAAAGATTGCAACATGAGGTCGGTTGCAATTCGACTTCAATCTCGACTCCTAGAGATCCCAACCTTTCCATAAGAGCTATCATCTTCACCCATGAGTTTGGATGAAGAGCCCTCGATCATACGACATCGAAAAGCTCCTTAGATATCGTATATCTTTGTTGTCTAATACTTTCTCCGCATAACCTTTGTAAACGGATAAGGATCTCATGTCAAGCCACACCTTCATTTTGTCTTTGAAGTTCATTTGACATCGATGCTAGCATATAGCAACGAACCTGTAAATCGTCATCAACATGACTTTGGTACTTCGTAAGTACATCATTTGCAACGTCATCAGCAGGTTTTTCAGGCATTGGGGCATCCAAGACATAAGCCCTCTTTTCGGAATTTAGAACAATTCTTAAATTCCGAACCCAATCAACATAGTTTGTACCAGTAAGTTTGTTTTGGTCAAGAATTGATGATAATGGATTTTTCGACATTTTGCAGACAATCTACAAATAAGATGCAGAAAATTAGCAGACTATGAAAATATATTCAATTAATATAAGGTCTTTAATAATTAATTGTCTCCCACTATTTTATTCAAATTCCATAACCCCAAATGGAATTCGGGAAATCAAATTTCCTAGTAGGAATTGAGGTCCAAAAAAAAATATTTCATAATTCAATATTATGAAGATATGAAATATTTTTATCGGTGGTCAACTCTTTGACGATTATATCTCTATATAACCCTCAATTTTGTTTTATCTCACATTTTCTATATACCCCAATTTTATGAGCCCATATAGTACTAAGTGTCAAGTTGTTCCCATCAAACATCCATGTAAATAGAGTGCCAATATATTCCACGACTCATGGACAACACATTGATAAATCTATTCCATGAGTATCTCTATACTTAGTGAAGATCACAGCTTTCCATCACTAAATCACTCCACGACTCGTGATAAGTGATATAGTGTGGTAGCATCTCATGTCTTTACTTTTGATGGTAGATTTGGAACGATGAATCCAATTCAACTTGTCCAATTTAACTTGAAATCGAATTTTAAAAATTCTTTATAAAAGTTTCAAAAACTTAGGGTTTTATTTTCAAGACCTCATCGAAAACTATTATCTAGGTGAGTTTAATTAATGCAAACATCATCACATGATTTGCGCAAATAAGCATTAAATAAATACTAACATGCATCCTATACATAAAGCGATGGGATGATCATGGCGTTTTATGCGACCCGCTTTGAGCCAAAAACGGTCAAGGTCAATCTAAGGATTTTAAAATGAAAGACATATCTATTACATCATATGTAACCCCATACATATATGGGTCTTTAAGCGCCTCTTATTTTCTTCATGATTTAACGTCCTCCAATAAAAATTACAATGAAAATAGAAAACCTCACTTTCTATTCTACACTCATTGCATAAATGAAAACGATTACATTGAATGGAATAAGAGGCTCATGATCCCATTTTAAAACCCAAAGCATATAAAATAATAAACCATCACATCGGTATTGGCCCATGATCATCCCTAAATAAATCATGCTAACATTCATCACATGAATAAAAACATAATAAATTTACCAAGTTGAATTAATAATTTATTTCATTATTAAAAGCATAAAATTTTATTTTGGATAAAACAATTTTATCACACATTTAGAATTAACAATTAATTCTAAAATGCCAAAATCAAATTTAAATCGAAGATATCGATTTATATGACGACATTCGTCATAAAAACGATATCACATTTGCCTAACACTCATTTAGACAAAACTTGAGATAAATCTCAATCCCACGTGGCGACTCGAGTGAATGGAACACATTGAGGCAGTCCTAAACACCCATGGTGGCCTCGGCGTCACACACCTCAGTCAGCCATGACCTGTCTCCTACCACAACACGTCCATTTACTTGACGCTCACAAAATGTTTGATGAAATGCGGCAAGGCAATATTCATAAACACTCATGCAATTTTCAGTTTTCGTTCATGCTATCAATAACAAAATAAATTCTAGCATAATTAACAATTTATCCATGCCAACACATAACGATAAACATCATGTTAACGTGAACCCGGGCTCTGATACCACTGTTAGGATCGGGTCGAAAAACGCAGCGGAAATTAAAATTTTCGAACTAATAAATGAAATAACGATTATTTCACTCTAACGATTTTAACGACTTCACGTTAACATGATGTAAGGTATTGAACGATCGAATCATTGCATACCTTTTCGCACTCCGGTTGATGAAGGGATGAGAAGCAATCAATTGCTCGTCCTCTAAACTCGCAGGGATCCAAACGTCTCCCCTCTATCAAGTCCACACTTTATAGAACGTATCGAGTATATTGTTTTTCGCTAGCCAAAACAACAACCTTTTTGTGCAAAAATCAGAGAGAAAAACCGTAAAAGAAGAATGGTGTCTTTCTATCTTTTAAAGGAATGAAAACATCTCTCAATTGAATAGAAAAGACGTTACCCATTAATCATTATTAATGACCATATAATTATGAATTAATTCCTTTTGAACTCACGTAAAAAACACGTCCATGAAGAATGGTGTCTTTCTATCTTTTAAAAGAATGAAAACATCTCTTAATTTCATAGAAAAAAGACGTTACCCATTAATCAATATTAATGACCATAATTAAGGAATTAATTCCTTTTTAAACTCACGTGATTTACTCAAAGTAAACTTCTTATATTCTTTCTTTTATTCGGACTGTGTCCGGATACGATTATATATATCTATATATATATAAATTTGATTTTTCTAGATTCAAAATTAATCAAATTAATTTTATATCTATTTAAATTAATCTAATTAATTTAATATAGAATTAGACTTGTTAATCCAATTATATTCAACTAAATACATTTAATTAAATATCTAATTTAACATATTAAATTAGAACAAGTCTCCATTAATTAATCACCATTAATTAATCGGATTCAACTATTGAATCAATTCAATTGACACGTTCTAGATTTTTGTGTGTGACCCTCTTAGGTTCATAACTAGCACTAGTAATAGGCTTGTAACAAATTACAATTTAAACAAATAACATCTATTCAATTAATTCATCCAATAAATTAATTTACTTGAAATTAACTCTTTAATTTCAAGAACCTATAAACCATGGGAACATCTAGCAAGTAGCATGGTCATCTAGCACTAGGTGAAATAGTGAGTAAACCTATTTTGATTATGAATCAGCATACACGTACGGTCCTTCTATTATCTAATTTCACAATTGGATATTGAGTATGGAATTCAATCGAAAATTCATAAATAATCCCAATAGTTACATTTTCATTAAACTCAATAACTCCTTATGAATCAATATTCATCATGCTCGCCAATGTCTTGAGTTATGAATAATGAAAACTGCAGGAAATTCTCTTGTCTCAAACAAGTAATAGATTCTTTGTTGACCACACATCAATCTCCATATTCATTCATATTACATCCAATATAAACTCTTTGATGATTGTCTTGCAATCGAGAATATATCAAAATGAAATAGAACTCATACAAGATTACTATGGTGTCTCAAGTCAAAGAACTAATCATGTACTATCATAATTTAGTAATTCTTATTTCGATAAATTCCATATAAAATTTCTAGCGGGCGATTCAGTGTACTTGTTCTCAACAAGCACCCACATATATACACTTACGTCAACTACGTTAATATTGATGAACACAATATTCTCATCTTATGAGCATGTATCATATGTGCGAGTTACATCAACAATTCAATGTCCCATCTTGAATAGTTATTTTACTCGGAACTAATTTAAGACCAAAGCTTCAAAGATATATTTCATAATCACCATCATATGCGTGATCATATCTTATAACTTTTCATGGTTCAAGGACTTTATCTAAAGTACATAATTTATTAAATAACAAATACTTTAGATAAATAAATGCCTTTATTAATATAATTTCCAATAAGATTAAATTTACAATTTAAATAAAAGAGTAAAAACGACCAATCTAATTGGTGCGCCGGGTGTAACTCTTTCAATTTTCGGGTAATTTCGGGACTTCGGGACTTTCGGGACTTTGGGACTTGGGGACATTTTCGGTAATTTGGGACTTTCGGGTAATTTCATGACTTGGGACTTTCGGGACATTTTGGAAATTTCAATTCGGGACCGGACTAAAATTGTAAATTTTGGGACCGGACTCAAGTCCCGATCGGGACCCAAAATTGCAAAATTTCGGACTTGGGACTCGGGACTCGGGGACGGCACCGGTCCCACCAGATTCTCACCCCTAATTGTTACGTTATTCTCATGCATTATCGTGTTTTGTAGTGTCTTTCCCAAACTCAACGTCATGGAGACCCCAACGTCATGGACTCCACTACCAGCGCCATTGGTGCCTTCCCATTTTGCCCCTGAGGGAAAAATGGGTTGCCACGTGTCAAATTTTGGTGCGTCCACGTGTTCAAAATGTGTGGTCTAGATTGAATACTACATACTATCTGGGGACCGGGTACTACGGGAACCCAACCCTATATATATATATATATATATATATGACATGAATCAGGTAGGAAATGATAATTTGATATGAAATGAGAATGAATTTAGGCATTTGATTCGTTGGATCAATGATTGAGATTTAATTTCGGTTGTGCTACAGTTTTGTGTTTTGTGTGCTAGCGGATTATTGTGTAATACTAGAACCCCTTCTTGTGCTCCGCTGCAATGAAAAATGTGTTAAACTAATATATTTAAAATATGTACTACGAAAAGATGAAATATGTGCTAAATTAACACATGCAATATAGTAATTCTGATTATGCTATACAAATATGAAAGATATGCTAGACTTACGTATTTATTCCTATTACCTACACTTATTTACATTCTCACATGAACCAGGAAGCCAGAGTTTATGCTAAAAGTAACAACAATTGCATTATAGTTACAGCACCTACCATATGCATACTTCCTTTCTTATTCTCCCAGTTAATCTCTTACGCTAATCTACTACAAATGAATATTTAGTTTACTAAATTGGGTTACCCATAAAAAGTAAAAATAAAATATGAATTCAAATTCTATAACAATATAACAAGGCCTTACGCACAGACCAATTCGGTAAAATTGAAAAATTTGACGTATATCTCCCCCCCCGGGAAAAAGGAAAAAAACAATAATAATAAAAATAAAAAATAAAAAATAAATAAAGATCTAGAAATACTTATCATGCCTAATAAATTTGATATTACAACTACAAAATCTGAGGACTAGCTAAAATGTACTTGCAAATTACACATTAGAATCATATAGAAATATTTGAGGTGTGCATTCATCTTAATTAAAATCCTAACAGTATTAATAAATTCTAATTATAAATTAATGAATTCTATTTAAAAGTTAATGAATCTTAATTAAAATTTAATTAAGACTGATGCATCACTCATCCTGCATATCTCACTACTTGTAACAAAAAATGATTTCATTCCAACAAATATAAATAATAAAATAAAGGAAACTGAAGATCAAATACATGTACGCGAAAGCAATGAAACCACCCAATTCACCATGCAAAAAATATCACAAAAAATTCCCCAACTAATGTTTTGCAACATCACATTGAACTCCCAGCAGCCGAAGTTCCCGACGAGTCAGCCACATCCTTGAGCCTCATCTTCCCACGCTCCGCTGAGCCATCCACGGCCCTATCCAGCCGCTTGAGCCAGGCATCATAGTCGACGGCGTATGGGGTCCCGCATATGCCGTCAACGTAGTCCGCAAAAGCCTTCAAGATCGGCGAGACCTCCCCCACCCGTTGCTGTATCACCCGCTTGGCCCAGCTCCGCTGCCTCCACTTGAGCGCCGACTCCATCGAATCCTGCTGCGGCATCGAACCCCCACAGACGTAGTACAGCAAGTACACGAGACTCTCCAAGTCGGACGACGGGCAGAGCTTCCCGTGCTGGAGCGCGTGAGCTGATGAGAACTGTAGGTTCAGCGCCGGGCTGTCCCGGTCCTCCAACACCGCACGGCCCCACGAGATGAGCACGAACACACTCCAAGCCCTCGAGCCCCTCTCCTCGATGATCCGTACGATATTCTCCGGCCGGATGTCACCGTGGAGGACGTTCGCCATCTTCGCGCTCCGCAGCGCCACGAGGCAGTCCCGGCAGCACCGGGTCGCTTCCTCGGCCGAGAAAGGGCCGTCGTGGGCGACGACAGATGAGACCGCCTCCCCCACTGGGCACGTCACAAGTATTGGCGTTCCGCACCATGGATGGTCGCAGCGACCCTTCGGGCTCTGCTTCTCGCACGGGCCCGAGTGGACGATACGGCCCGACGCGACGATCTCTGGCAGATGCTTGCAGGAAACACCCTGCTCTTTGAAGATGTTCACCACCTTAGTCTGCCTCTGTACTTGGTACCACAGATTCATATCCTCCCACGACGGCTCCAAACGGGACGGTGGGCCCCGACATATAACATCAGCGGCTGCGCTGTGGCAGTCAGCAGCAACGGCAATGTACGAGCAGCCATTCCCATCATCAAGAAAATCTTGAATCTGGAAGCTCTTTATACCCTGGTTCTGATCTTCCAACAGCAAAATCTGGCCCTGACCAAGGTCCAACCGTGGCCCTTTCCTTTTCGGATTTTGATGACATTCACTATCGAGCTCCACAATTTCTCCGTTGTAACCGCTCTCATGTTGATAAGGAACGAGCATTATCATTCTCAACCACCTGGCTCTCCATTCTCCGTTTTTGGAGGCGGAGACTATGCTTCGCTGCAAGAGATGCCATAGACTTCCTCGGCGGACCATTCCATTGAACGATCGAGTAAAACATCGCCAGAAGTATCTGCAACGTTCCCAAGTCCCCCCAGTTCACGTTTCCGAGCTTGTTCCATATTCGGTCCACATGAGAAACGCTCACTTCTGCATGACACGCGATCCAATCCACCATAGACTGATAAGGGTTATCCAAATTCACTTCCAATTTTCCAAGGTCGCCACCAAGCTTCACGACACCTCCAAGTTTGGAGTCTAGAATGGATACATAAACATGGTCGGTGGTAATGTTGTTGTACTTACTCAAACTCCTTGACAACAGTATATGAACAGCGAGAAGAGAGCTTCACAAATAACCTCAGGGGAAGCCCACATTCGCCTCCTCTCACGAGATTCTGTTTGAACAAGACGAACTTGACCACATCGTCCCAACGAGCGTGTAGGCTGCCTTTACTTTTCGACATCAAAGCCGCACCACAAAGCCCTCCGAGTCTTCCTCTAGATATCGCCTTGTCGACAGTGTAAAATTTGGATCCCGGATAACGAGGAAAGGACACAAAATACGGCAAGGGTTTATTCTTATGCCAAAATGCATGCCATAGCCCTTCAGCGGCAGTATGCAGAAAATCTTCGAGGGCGAGAAACTCGTCTTCTTTAAGATTGTTGGAGGCGTAAGGTGGGTAAGGCATCCGTAGTAGCTGTTGAAACAGAACTCCCTCCAGAGCAAAATCAAAGGTTCGCAGGTCATCAATCGAGAAGGGAGAGCTGAAATGGTGGTCACCATCTGTGGTTTTACCGAATAAATTCTTCCCCACCCAATCCTCAAGATGCTCGGCGAATATATTGAAGTCAACCAGCTTCATTGAATACTCCTTGAGGACCTTATACACCCTTCTTGCAGTTGGAAGGAATTTACTTGAATTGCTGGATGTTGTACGAACGGAAACCACTGCGGTCATGGAGATTTCACTTATTTGTTATTTTATTCTACTGAGGCGAGGAAGAATCACAAGACTTCAAAGGAGAAAACAATGGAAACAGAATGTCCATGGTTAAGAAATGTATAACTGGCTTTGAGTGCCAGAGCAGGTTTCTATAGAGATAAATATTAAAGAACTTTCATTTTTTAAATTAAAATTAATAAGAAGAAAATGGATGATTTGGAATGCTAAATTATTGAGTGAAATTCTGAATACAAAGTATGTTTCATCACTTTATACTGACCATCTAGATTTAAAGAAGAGAACTCATGAAGTGAGTTTGATATTGCCATTTATTTTATCTTGTAAGCAATTAATAAGCAGTGTAGGCCAATTGATGCAAGAAGTGAAACATACGATTAGTTTGCAGATGTAATCTGTTAAGTATAATATAATATGAATCACCAAGTTGGAAAAGATGATCTGAATTGCATATTCAACCTATGGTCATAATAGGATAGCTTTGAAAGATTTTGTTGACAGATTTTGCTCTTTTATGTTTTTCAAGTTATCGCATCATTTAGTAGGCTATACAAATACAGTGTGCAAGCTAGAAAATATGATGGACATCCAAGACTCGACTCTGTCATAACAAGCTCAAGAATACGCCTGGGTGAAAAGGGCGGCCTGCAAGAGATTCTTTAGCGTAATGGATAATGATACTTTTCAGGTGGCAGAGCACCAAATTCAGCAACTCATATTCACTAAACATTACCATATTCAGGTGTTGAGAAAATTGAGTTTCATTTCTGACAAAGATAAACCAAAATTGGAAGATACTTTGAAGTAGACATACCAGATGCAGACTTCCTGAAACTTCCTCCAAACTTGGACCAGGGATGAGTCGGAATCATTTTTGCACACCTGAACGTATAAATGAAGGGTATTATTTACAAGTCGGACTCTGGAATACGAAAAATTTAGAGAAAGAAAAAGAAGTACTAACAAATGATAAAAGCAGATATGATGAAAAATATAAATGGACTCAAATTTTGGACTTAAGAGCTGAGCAATTGAACAGTGAGATTAAAAGGGGTGATAAACAGAAATAGAAAAAAAAAATCTCATTTACTTGGTAGTAGAACAAAACAAGCGCAAGACACGAAGGTGCAACAACAAAAGTCAGATATACAATAACTGGTGGCAGGTATAAGCATTTTGCAACTTGATAATCCAGAATTGAGATTGCAACAAAAAGAAAGAGATTATCAAAACCAAATTCGGATAAAACTTTTTTACAAGCCAAGACAGATTTCATAGGGTGAAAGGAGACAGAATGCAGCTAAAGCAATGAATTTGGCCAGAAAATTTAGAGGCATTTCTTGAACAGTTACTTCAAGGAGCACCACAACACTAGAGTTCAGACGATTCTGATGCACCATTGATTTGCAATTTCAACCTATACACAACAATTTTGTTGAAAAATGAATGCTTAAAAGCACATTGACACAGGCGGAAGTTCAAACATAAACCAAGAGCAATTTACATCAAAGTTGTTTATTGAATTACAACAATAGACATTGAATAGCAGTAGCTTCAACTGTCATAAATGAATGACAGAATAAACGATGGCTATTAACGCATCAAAGAGTCAAATCCTACAGAATTAATAAATGAAATACGTTGACCTAAGCAATGCCACATTTTTATCTACCTCCTCTTTAAATTAGGAATCAGAATCATGGACAAGGGCAAAATGTTTCATTTCCTCACTGCTCCCAGCATCCAAGCTGACATTGAAGAAAGCAAGGTACAACCTTGAGAAATGCATCGAAGCCCACAAGTCAAGATCTTGTCTTTGCAGTTAAATCCACCCTTTCCTCATCTGCTCTTCTATTCTTGCTTCTTGTTTCCCCTTATTATTAGTATTTTCTTTTGATAATAAATTAATAACCCCTTTTCATTACTTTTAGTTTCTGAAGCAAAGAACATAAACTAACGAAATCGAAACGCAGAAAAATAGCACCCAAAAAACTGAACAAGCAAAATGCGAGCGAGTTTGAGGCTTTGAACTCACCGAGTCTCATACTGGAAGCCGCTCAACTGAAAAATTTCCAATCTCAGCTTCCAAATCTATGACGAATCTTGGCTGGCAAATATTCTTGAAACTCAACGACTTCCCACATAATGCCAAGGCATAATATGGACCAGATAACAAGGCACAAGAATGTAGAGAGAGAGAGAGAGAGAGCAAGAGAGAGAGTCAAAAAAGCTAAAAGCTTGGGTAATGGAAATGAATGCTAAAATGTGATGGGAAGTGATACAGAAAACGAAATGGGGAGGTGTTTGAATGATGATGTTAATGGTGCCTCCCACAAGTTTCTATGCCATTATTCTAATGTATGTACTATGTGGCTGTTGTTTTGTTGCTCTTGTTCTCATGCTTCTTCTTCTTTTGTCTGCTTTCTGTTTCTCTCACCATTATTATTATATAATAATATTTAACTATTTTCTGCTAATACAGAATATTTTGGCCAGAGTGGATGAATGAATTCTTGCATTATGGGCAATGTTGTTTGGATAATTCTAGTATGCTCCCAACCCCCAACTTTCTCAACTTGTGCTACAATTCCCTTCACATTTCTAAAATTTAAAACATTAACCCTTCATTTATTTATTTATCTATCTATTATTTGAGATGGGGATGAGAAATTAGGAATGAACTCTCAGTATTACACATTAAATGAATAATTGAGCTATAATACTCGTATGATTACCTTTCAATTTTGAAAAGACATTTTAGTTGATTACACATCACTATAGCACAAAAAATTGAGATTTTTTGTAATTTTTATTCTTTAAGTCTCTGTACGAATCTTTTAGTCATTCCAACATTAGCTAAATGAGTCTTCAAATTTCGAAATACATTCATACGATGATTTTTATTTAGTAGAATGCCCATTATGAAGCTGACAGATGTAATTTATCCACAAATATTCATTTTGTTTTTGGGATCAATGGGTCCGGTGGTTAAGTTGTTATGAATGAATTTTCTTATATTGTCCTAACTTTATATTATTCAACTAACAATACAATAATTAGCTGCCGAAAACATAATAAAAAATTATTAGTTTAGTCATGGACTCATAGTCACTTATCTTATCGTCCTATCATTCAATGCACAATCAATCAACAACTCAAACTTTGACTTTGTGGTTTCATAAATAAAAATTGTTAAATATGGGATAAAACGTGATATGTATAATTGCGATATCTATTAACGATAAAAAAAAATCAAAAAGACAAATAAGAACATAACAATATAAAACTAAATACAAAAGGATACTTCTACCATACCAAAAAATATTTCGATGTATGTAGTTAGACTAATAAGTTTGAGCGGTTTCCGTAATGCAGTAATGCACGATTTAGTGACTTCATTTATGACCAGATAATTATCGGGCTTAGATCAGTTGACTAAAAGTTAGTAAATTTGTAAAAAGTGTGAGAGTTTTATCCTCTTTAAGATGGTTCCTTGTGGACACTAGACAAAATTTTTATAACTTATTAACTGTTGAATCATCATGATTTATCATTTTATATTATGATGAGATTGGGGTGTGGACTCCCAGCTTCTCCTTTGGAACAAGATAATGAGTTAATGAAATTAGAAGGGGGAATGACAAGCCTTGCAAGTTGTGATGGACTTAAACAGAAATTGGTAAGAGATGAGGGATGAAACTGCAAGGCCACACATGTACAGATCACGAGCCTAAAAGGGCAATGGGCCCTTAAAAAAATTAAGGAGGAAGCAACAGCCAACTGCCACTTTACATAGCTCAACCTTAGCAGTTGGTCCCACTTAAAAGTGAATGCAACCCCATCTCAATCTCATCCTTCTTCCACGCGCTACATTCTACATGTCCTACGATTAAGGTCTCCTTTGATTACTTATCCAAAAAAGAAAAAAAGAAAAGCTGTTCCCAAGATGTCTCACATATATTTTTATGAGAGTGTGAAAGGCCAAATTATAGTAATTCAATGATTAAATAGTTAAGAGAATTTTTACATAATATTCATAAAAAATCACTTTAAAGATAGTGAAACTTTCATACTGCAACTGCTAGGTGTTGATCCTTAGGTTTAGGGTTTAGATTACTAATTTGCTGTAAGTAATGCTATTCAAATTATTTTTATTTTAAATATAATAAAAATACATAAGTTTAGCCTAATAAATTATCTTTGTGACAATTTTAGTATAATAAATCAATAATACATTAATCAAGTTTACTGAAAGATTTTGTGATAATTTTAGATCGTTAATGATTTTTCGACGTAGAAAAACACAATTGGCATCGGGAAATAACATGTAGCTAGTAAGTCCTTTACAATAAGGTTTCTAACTTGAGCTTTCTATATGTCATTTTGGGTTTTCAATTGTGTTTTTCGACGCTGCAAAATCACTTACAGGCTAAAATTACCACAAAATCAATTTATTAGGCTTGATTAAGTTATTATTAATTTAGTAGGCTAAAATTATCACAAAATCAATTTATTAAGCTAAAATTATGTATTTACCCTTAAATATGCATACGTTCTCTTACATTATTTGTGGGCTCCAAGAATGAGTTAGTTAGTATATACTGGGCTTGGGTTTTTGTGAAGTCCATTCCAACTACTTTATTCGATAGTTCAATATGTCTGTATTCTAATGCATTTAATGGGCTCAATAGAAAGTGAATGCACAACCACCTCTATTGATAACATTTCCAAATTGATTTGTCCCTGCGACAACCCAATTAAGGTGGGTTCGCACGAGAGGTGAGTGCTCAACCCCACCAAACGCCCTATGGGTTTGAGCACACACCCTGGTTTTCCAAGTGTGGTTTCACATGTCTGTGTGGTTTGCGCGTTATTGTATAGGACCAGTGGGGTTTCTGGGTCACTCTAAGGTAGCGGTTGTGGGTTCCCATGATATCAAAAAAAAAAAAAAAAAAAACATTTCCAAATTGGGTTCAAAACCATGCCATATGATATGATATGATGCGTACAGGATCGGACCTACTTAGTAGTCTGTAAATATGTACATATTTGGTGTAGTTATTCAACTTATTCTTATAATCCGTTTCAGTTCAATTTGAAAAATTATAATTGAGTTGCAGGCCAAACTTATATTTATATATATAAACATATGGATTTTGAGTTTTATATTTGAGTCTTTTGGCTTTTAGTCAATTTTCTTTATGGCTTCTTTTCAAGTTTTCATTTCTCGTTGTAGGTCCGAGAGACTTGATAATTGATGAACCATTGCAATCATCATTACATGATATATATAATTTGGAAATACAAAGGTTTCCATGTGAATCGGTTTTAATACGTAAAGAACGTTTAATTTATTGTATTACAAAGGCACAACATATAATGTCTGTCTTAAGGAGTAAAATAGGTAAATTTAATGTTTAGTTGTTGGTCCAGAACTGGGCCTGGAGATAATCGATGATGTTCTTCTCAACCTGGAAAGCCCTGGCCAACACATCCGGGTTGATCTTAGGTCCGACCCGAACACGGCGTTGGCAATGGTTATGACGCCCGGATTCTGGCTGCCGAAGCCGGCAAATGCGACGGCGTTGGTCTTGCCGACGTTGAACTGGAAGTGGATGAGACCCTGCGGGAAAACGAAGACGTCGCCGGCGGTCAAGTACTTGGTGAAGAGCCTGTTCCTCTGGTTGGGATCGGCAGGGTTGGAGGTGACGGCCGACGAGAGAGTGCCTTCCAACAAGAGGAAAGCTTCGGTGCGCGGGTGGGTGTGGGGTGGGTTGAGCCCGTAGGGGGCGAAGTCGAGCCGAGCCAAGGAAACGCCCAGAGTGTTGAGCCCTGGAAGCTGGTTAACGTTTACTGCAGTCACGGCCGATCCTAGCTGATTCGACGTGTTTCCGGGAATGTTTAGACCTCGGAAAAGGAAATCATCTGCAACCACCATGTTCGGGTTCTTGCAAAACCTCCCATTCACAAAAACTGCATGCAACACAATTTAGTATATATGCTCATATATAAGCCTAACATTGGATAATGTAGGTTTTATATTAATTGATTTACCATCGGATGCGTTATCAGGAAGAGCAACGCAGAAATCCTGAAGAGGGCTCGGATCTGCTGCATTTGCAATCCAAGCCGACGAGAAGATAACAAGAACGGCGCACAATCCAAAACCCATCTTCATTTTAATTAGCTGATATATGTATGTCACTCACTCAACACACTTTTCTTTTTCTTGTTCTACCTGTGATGGAAAACTTAGTATGAGAAACACTCCCTTTTATAGGAGAAAGAAACTAGCCTTCTACAATACTCATCCCATTTTTTTCGAGTCGATCGCTACCGTAAAGACACGTTTTGCCATTTACGTTGTAATTAGCTTCCTGTTATTTCATAATCATACCTAATAAATTTCATATTTTTAATATCTAATCATCAGCCATGAACTCTTGCAAAATGAATAATTAAACCTCGACGCATGAACTTTTTTTTTGAACACAACCCTATACCAGATCATCAGCCATAAAACAACATCAAACATTGATATTGTCATACCTATCACCTATATATGCATGCAGCTTCAATTTTTTTTCTATGCAGTAAACGTGACAAACCAGCTACTTTGGCTTGATATTTAAACCCGGTTTGGATCCTCTTTCGAACATTTATGTGTCATACCCCTATCCCACTATTAAATTCATTATATTAATATTATTTATTACACAAAAAATGATTACAGTTTAATAAATCCTAATTGAGATTTATCATTAAAAATTGAAGCTTATAAAATTATACACCCTGATCAATTCTAATAATCAATTATTAACTAAAAATTAAAATTAAATACCTCAATCCTTTCTGCTTAAGGGTTATATTTGAGTACAAAAACCTATAAATTTCTTAAGATAGCAGAAGTTCCTGAACTTCATATTGGAATATGCATATAATTGCACGGAGTAAAATCTACCAGGGATATGGAAGAACAGACGCACGAGAAGGGCCAAGAAAGCAATCCACATCCCATACTCACCCCTGAAAAATGACTTTTGTTAGACCACTATCAAGCAACAAAAAGGTGAAAAAGACATGACTTAGTTACAGGTTGATATGAGAAGAATTGAGAAAAGCTCGACATACTTCATCCATGAGATGATGCTTCCAACAAACACAATATTATAAACTGAATCGAAAAAAATAAAAAGAAATAATTAATTGTTATCAATGACAAAAACAACAGAAACCCACATCAAAACACAATCAAAAGAGTCAATTTACCGACAAATGAAGAGAAACAATTTCTAAGGGGAATAACGTCGAACACCTGGTAGGATTCATCTTTGCAGTCAACGATTCGAGGCAGAAGATAATTCTAAACATGAGTTTGTGATCTTTCTGCGGGCTGAGAGTCTTGAGCGGCCGATAGAGCAGGCACAATCCATTTCTGTTGAACATGTACATCATGTGCCTATTGTTGTCGGATGCAGTCAGCACCGAAAAAGATGGACTGATTCCTTGTGTCGTGGAAGCAGCTTTGACTGGGAGGAGAGGAAAAGGAAAGGAAAATGGGCATGTTGGCGGCAGTGGCGGAGCAGAAAATATTTTCTGGGGCCTAATTAATAATAATTTTAAAAGGTAATAAAATAATATTTTAAAATAAAATTATAAAATAATAATAATTTAAATAATATAATGAATTTATTATAATCTTTTTAGAAATTTGATTGATAATATTAATTCACATATAAAACTTTATTATTTGCATTTTATCGACATAAAACAAATTATAGAAAAAAGGAAAATGAAAGAAAGATAAAGGAAAATAAGTATAGGAAAATAAAAAGGAAAATATGTAGCTAAGAGGTACCGAACCACGATCTCCTAAATGTGAGATGAAAATCATAACCTATTAGACTACAATAGATTTAGTTATTAAATGTTAAATATCTATAGAGAGAGCACACATGTTTAGTTAAGAGTTAATTCACATATATAGTATTATTATTTATATACATATTTTTCTTTTATCGATATAAAATAAATTATATAAGAAAGAAAAAAGATCCCAAAATAAAGAGAAGAAATAGAATAGAGAGGGAAAAAAAGCACAAACTAAAAAGAAAAGAAAGAAATAGAAGGGAAAAAAATGGAAAGAAAGAAAGAGAGGGAAAAAAAGGAAGATAAAAGATGAAAAAAAGGGAAAGAAACGCAAAGCAAGAGAAAAAAAGACTAAAGAAATAGAGAGAGAAAAAGAGGGAAAGAAGAAAGAAAGAAATAGAGAGAGAAGGAAAGAAGAAACTAAAAAAAGGAAGGAATTGTGGAAGACGAGTTTCGAACTCGGATCCTTTCAAGGAAAGAATAATTCCTATCCATCAGACCACACCATCTCTTTAAGATATCTTTACATATCAAATATATATCTATGTTTTCAAAAGTTTGGGGGGCCCAAGGGCCCCCCGGGCCCCAACGTGGCTCCGGTAATGGTATTTGACTAGCGTTCACGGAACGGTAACGACAACATTGCCAACGCTAGTTGAAGTATGGTGACGGCCGATCCCAGCTGATTCGATGTGTTTCCGGCCTTGTTTAGACCCCGGAAAAGGAAATCCTCGGCAACCACCATGTCCGGGTTATTGCAAAACTTCCCGTTCACAAAAACTGCATGCAAACAACTTCGTACGCAGATTATATATGCTTATTTAAAAGCTTAGTATTTGATATAATGTAGCTAGGTTTAATTTAATTGAATTACCGCAGATTTGGCATCGTGAACAAGAACGCAGTAAATCTTGAAGTTGACTTGGATCTCGCTGCATATGCAATCGAAGCCCATGACAAGATAACAACAATGGCGCACAAACCAAAACCCATCTTCATTTTGCTAGTGATATACGTTACTTGTAATTATATTTCTTTTCTGTTATCTGTGATGACAAACTTAGCATGAGAAGTACTCCTTTTTATAGGAGTGAAAAACAACTAGCTATCTTCAATACTCATCCTTTTTTTTATTTGATGCTTTTTGGGTCGAAACCGTCAAGACACGTTTTAACTTTCTATGACTTCATCATATATATATGCCTAATACATCAGCGAACTTATTTCATATTTTTATAATACTACATATATAGTCTCCTTCAATCTTCAATCAACTAATTCATGGAACAAACATCAATATTACTACAGCTACAAAACCAAGTACTTCGAATTTCTTCTTCTAATTGCCTGTGGTCTCATAATGCACAACACGAGCAAACATGTATATGGCAGCACCTACAAATTAACATTTTTAGATAATTATCGGGAAGGGCACATATTTTGATAATTTGCTCTCCCTCTTCTCTATTTGTGTTAAAAATTAAGTTTTGAGCATATATAATATACACCATCATCCACACTTTATTATATAGGAAAATACCATATTTTTACCAATGATGTTTTAATTTTTCATAATTGTACATCAACATATAGATGCAAAATAACAAATTAATACTTATACTATCAATTTTCTTTTTCTTAATCAATTCAACCGATCCAATCATTTGTCACCAAATTGAGATCGACTTTGTGAAAGAACTAACAATGGAGTTTGCGATGGTGGAATTCGAAGATTAGGGAATTCTCTATGGCTAGCGGACCAACTCGCTAAATTTACTCTTTGTAAATGCAACTCTGCTGCTATTCTGGTCCTCTTTCGGACTTTGTATTATCTCCTACATTTAGCGAAAGTTTCATCTTATTCTAAAAGAAATTCTAAATTTGGTATCAATTTAACGATGCGTAATTAGAGTTCCAAAATTGCTCAATGTGGAGCTTCAGGGTCAAATCGATGTTGGATTAGAAAATTGATTTGGGGATTTTGTAGCTCAAGTCAAGGGAATTTCGGTCATGGCCTCAATTTCAGCGAGCAATGATCGGATCAGTCGAAATTGATGCCACGAGAAAATAAATTTGACATTTTTCACTAGAAGGGATAATTGTTGGCAAAAATGATAGTACAATTTCAAAAAAGTTTGACCGTTGGGTATAAAATGAGAGTTTTCCTTATTATATAATATAAATATTTTCAAGTGAGTTACTAAATTTCCCTTGCTAATTTAGCCGCATGACCAAATAACCAAGATCCAGCATGTTATAAAACCAGCCCAATCCACTCATAATCAAACAAGATTTTAGTTAGTCTTCCGGTCTCAATATTCCAATGTTATTAGTATTACAGAACTTTTATATAAATGGCTTGGAAATTAAAGTTAGGTTTTGAAATTAAACGTCGTTTGGTCTATCTAATTTATATAAAGAAATTAATAATATTCGGCCAGATTTCTACTTGCTATTCCTTATAAAAGTAATAAATATGTCATGCAAATATATATATAATTTTTTGATATTTAAATTGAAAAAGGACCACGTACATTTTGTACACGTCTACGCTGTGACGTCTGACTGTTTCAATTCAGCAAGAATGGATCTCTCTATTAAATTGGCAAGTAAATGTCGCTATATTAGGTAACTTGGCTGCTTTAAATTTCAAGTCAATGTAGTTGATTAGTCACTTTCACTGTATAGAAAAAGCTATGAGGATGTCCGAATTTGATGTTATTTTTTTGGCTGATTGGGTAGTATTGTATTCGAACAAGTTGATATAAAATAATGTGCCCTAGAATATACAATAAAGATCTCACTTATTGGCCAATCTAATTAATTTGTTCACAAAATACCTGACTAATATTTTATCATGATATACTAAAATCATAATAACTTCAGTGTAATATTTTAGTTATCTAATAATTCAGTGTTCATTTTTCCGGGGGCAGATTTAATAGTATTGTTATAAATTGTTGGCCCAACGCAATAACAGATGCCCTTTTCCTAAAACCTATTCCCCTAAGTTTTATTTAAATGCAGTAGATTGTGGCCTCTAGTTTTCCTTGGAATGAGTTAGGGGTGAAGATTTTGACGGTTCGGTTCAAAACCGAACCAACCCAAAAATCGAAAACCGAATTTTAAAAAACTCAAACCGAACCGAACCGAATTATCAGATAAAATCGAATCAAACCGAACCGAAATATTCGGTTTGGTTCGGTTCGTTCGGTTTTAACCGAATTAAAATTCAAATTAATATAAATATTATAATATATATAATATAATATATAAATATAATTATATATATATATAAATATATATAATATTAACCAATTTAAATATTAATAATATAAATAACACATATATATATATATATATATATATATATATAAATAAAATAAAATATAATAATAATTAATTAAGGCGGTTCGGTTTAAAACCGAATTTTTAACTAAACCGAACCCGAACCAATTAATTTCGGTTTGAAAATTTGAAACCGAATCGAACCGATTATCGTTTAAAACCGAACCAAACCGCCCATTTCGGTTCGGTCCGGTTCGGTTTTTCGGCCTGGTTCGGTTTTTGCTCACCCCTAGAATGAGTTAGCGGCGCACGAGAATTGAGAAGCAATACAGACGCATCCCTTTTCCAATTCCTTGGCAGTAGCTACTTCCCCATTCCCATTTTGAGCGCAAGCCTGTGAGTGAGAGAGAGATAAAGAGAAAGTTGCTGCCTCTTGCCTTTGTGGCTGTGATTGCGGAGCCGACGAGATAGCCACTCTCTTTGGTGGAGCCACGGTTGTGTGTGTGCGTCAAAGGAGGAGCCGCACCTGAGCCGAATTATTATCCCATTTTTTCTTTGTTGCTTCTTTCCTTGTTGTGTGCATGTGTCGAGAAAGCTGCCAGGAACGACGTTGAGTTGCTGCCGAGGTCTACGAGAGCGCATTGACGACGACGAGGCTGTCCGGATTCACAATAGTGGTATCAGAGCCAAGGTTCTTCCTCGTCGTAGTTGGTAAGTCGGGATCCTGGTCTTAGGATCTCGCTCGGTTAAAACCTCTCAGTTTTAAAATTCTAGAAAACTGTCGATTGGCGCAGTATAGGATTGGGTTTTGTTTCTGTTTACCAACGTGTCACTTGTTTATAGGCTGCGTGATTAAATCGAAAATATTATTTGCCTTGAGAATATTTGCTACTCTGATTCTTATTCTGCTGCATTAAGGCTTATATATTTGTTCTTTGGATTTATTGTGTGTCGTTATGTCTTCTTTGGCAAATTATGGTTTGGCACCTTTTGATGGTAAAAGGGACTTTGGTTTTTGGCAACATAAAATGGAATGTATTTTAATTTAACAAGGCGTTTATCAAGTAATTGATGATTTTTATGATAATGAAGTTGATGAGAAAAAGAAATTTCAAATGAATCGTCTTGCTTTGTTTGCTATTATCCTGAATTTATCTGAGTGTGTTCTTAGAAAAGTAGGAAGGATGACTTCTGCTAAAGATTTGTGGTCAAAACTTGAAGAATTGTATACTGAAATGTCTTTGCCTTAAAAAATGTTTCTGATTGAAAGATTCTTCCGTTTTAAACTTGACATGTCTAAATGTGTTAATGAGAATGTGGATGAGTTCAGTAAGTTAGTTCAAGACATAAAATTGATCGCGATAAACATATTGATGATTATGCTCCATTTGCGCTTTTAAATGCTATTCCCGATTCTTACAAAGGATTTTAAATCGCTATTAAGTATGGTAGAGATAATGTGACGCTGACATCATTGTGAGTGCTTTGAAAAATAAGGAATTAGATTTAAAACTTGATAATGGTGCACAAGAACCGGATAAAGTCATGCATGCTAGAGGTGGAAAAATGTTTCATGATAAGGGGAAGTCAAAACTTAGATTTAAACCTAGGAAGTGCTATGGTTGTGGTGAAACGGGTCACTATATCAGGGATTGTCCTAAGAAAAATCAACATGTTGATCAGGCTAATGTGGTTATTAATGAAGAAACCACGAGTGATTTGTTCTAAGATGGAGTCTGTGGTTGAGCTTTATGTTTAGGGTGCATGAGCTTAGGAGTTTGTTTCCTTGTGTGTCTCTATTGTTGCTCTCTTTGAGGTGGAGCTTCGTCCCCTTGCTTTATGCTCGTTTTTTCTTGTTCTTTGTGAACATACCTTTGTGGTTCATTCTATGTGGTGGCTTTGTGTGAACTTCGTGTCTTAATGATGGCTTAGTGACTTTGTGATATGCTTTGTGTTTTATGATCTGTGTGATCTATGCTAGCTTAGTGATAGCAATATTTGTGATATACCATCTGTGTGATAGTTGTGATGATCTTTATGATGTTCTGTAGCTTTGTGCTTGTTATCCTTGTGATTGCTTTGTGGTCAACTAACTTTGTGTTAGTTTTATTTGTGATGTTTCTTCGTGAGCTTCTAATTGTGTATTAGTTGTCTTTATGCTTTGTGATGTTTCTTTGTGAGCTTCTAATTGTGTATTAGTTGCCTTCATGCTTTGTGCTAGCTTTGTGAGCTTCTAATTGTGTGTTAGATATCTTTGTGCTTTGCGGGTATTTTTTCTGTGTGTCTTTTTTGCAGGTATGAATACGGTTAATTTACCCTTGGTTGATCTTTGTGATCATATATAGACTGTGTGTCTATATGTCGTGTTCCTTGCTCTATTTGTGTGATTTTGCAGGGAACACTCGGTGATGATGATTGTACGGTTTGTTCTTCGATGCACACAGCAACACGATTGGGCCAAAGATGGATATTGTTATAAATTATTGGCCCAATGCAATAGCCCAAGCCCTTTTCCTAAAACCAATTCCCCTAAGCTTTATTTAAATGCAGGAGATTGTGGCCTCTAGTTTTCCTTTGGAATGAGTTAGCGGCGCACGAGAATTGAGAAGAATACGAGCGCATCCCTTTTCAAATTAACATTTTTAGATAATTATCGGGAAGGGCACATATTTTGATAATTTGCTCTCCTCTTCTCTATTTGTGTTAAAAATTAAGTTTTGAGCATATATAATATACACCATCATCACACTTTATTATATAGGAAAATACCATATTTTTACCAATGATGTTTTAATTTTTCATAATTGTACATCAACATATAGATGCAAAATAACAAATTAATACTTATACTATCAATTTTCTTTTCAAAGATCAATTCGACCGATCCAATCATTTGTCACCGAAATTGAGATTGAATTTGTGAAAGAACTAACAATGGAGTTTGAGATGGTGGAATTCAAGATTAGGGAATTTCTATGGCTAGCGGACCAACTCGCTAAATTTACTCTTTGTAAATGCAACTCGCCGCTATTTCGGTCCTTTTCCGAACTTTGTATTATCTTCTTCTGTTTAGCGAAAGTTTCATCTTATTCTAAAAGAAATTCTAAATTTGGTATCAATTTAACGATGCAGAATTAGGGTTCCAAAATTGCTCAATGTGGAGTTTCAAGGTCAAATCAATGTTGGATTAGAAAATTGATTTGGGGATTTTGTAGCTCAAGTCAAGGGAATTTCGATCATGGCCTCAATTTCAACGAGCAATGATTGGATCAGTCGAAATTGATGCCACAAGAAACAAAATTTGACATTTTTCACTAGAAGGGATAATTGTTGGCAAAAATGATAGTACAATTGCAAAAAAGTTTGACCGTTGGGTATAAAATGAGAGCTTTCCTTATTATATAATATATATAATTTCAAGTGAGTTACTAAATTTCCCTGGCTAATTCAGCCACATGACCAAATAACCATGATCCAGCATGTTGTAAAACCAGCCCAATCCACTCATAATCAAACAAGATTTTAGTTAGTCTTCCGGTCTCAATATTCCAATGTTATTAGTATTACAGAACTTTTCATATATAAATGGCTTGGAAATTAAAGTTAGGTTTTGAAATTAAACGTCGTTTGGTCTATCTAATATATATAAAGAAATTAATAATATTCGGCCAGATTTCTACTTGCTATTCCTTATAAAATAATAAATATGTCATGCAAATATATATATAATTTTTTGATATTTAAATTGAAAAAGGACCACGTACATTTTGTACACGTCTACGCTGTGACGTCTGACTGTTTCAATTCAGTAAGAATGGATCTCTATTAAATTGGCAAGTAAATTTCGCTATATTAGGTAACTTGGCTGCTTTAAATTTCAAGTCAATGTAGTTGATTAGTCACTTTCACTGTATAGAAAAAGCTATATATGAGGATGTCCGAATTTGATGTTTTTATGGCTGATTGGTGTTGGAAATCGCGAACATATATATATAATATTTTATATGTGGTTTGCCGCGAAGTTTACTTTACCAAGATTTTGAGTGACGAACGCTTAATTTTGTGAAATTAAATGGCATAGGATCGATCTACGTTTTGAGTAGATGATCGTGGTGTATTCACATTCTCAAACCGATTTCCGGTGAGTGAGAAATAATGGATCAAAGTTGGCCACTTAAACATGGAGTTATGTGATTAAGGGGATAAGCATGAAATAATTAATCCTTATCCCACACCGATTAATGCACCTTCATTAATTGTCTATATAAGTGGTTCATTGAACACTTAGTATAATTATGTGCACAAGTGATGGGCCGAAAGCCCACGCAGACACGCGCGATGCCGCCGCCGCCCGCCAGCCCGCCCGGCCCGGCCCGGCCCGCCCGACCCGGTTCCGTGGTCCGTGGTCCGTGGATCGTGGATCTTGGCAATTGGTCTTTGGGTGGTCTTTGGGCTGTTCGTGAGCTTGCTCGCGGCCCATCGCTTCTATATTTTGGATCAATGTTCGATCGAGCCCGAGAGATGGAGTTGGTCCGATGCCCAACTCGTGAAGCCCAACCGCTGGGGCTGCACTTGAAGAGACGTCCGATACGCCCAATGAACCCGACGCACGCGTTGTCCAGATTCGTCGTGAACCGTCGGTAACGTTCCGACATGAAGGCTCTGCGGAAACGTGCCCACGTTGTCTCCGTAAACCGCCCAGACTCGATAGGGGACATAACTCCGTAACATCCGACATCAATGCGGGTGTTGACTCAAAGATGCTTCCCATGAGGGGACGACGCCTATAAATAGGACATGTCTCCCAAAGATAAGCCACCCATCGCAAAAGCATTCCAACATACTTTAGAGCACTCGCATACATACTTTGTGTCCAAGTTGTCCTCGCCCGTCGGTTCACGGAGTTTCGTTGGTCTGGTCTTGCCACCTACGAGACGCCGTTTCATCTTTTGGGACGATACGCTGTAACCGAGAGCACTACTGGGCGTATCTCGTGTTATGGAAAGAGGCCTCCTCGACTCGGCATTTAGCTTACGGTTTTGTTTCATTTTAGTTTCGATTACATTTAAGTTTATTGTTAGTTTTGATCTCCTACCTTTCTGTTTCACGTTGTAATACGCCCGACAAGTTCTGTACTATTTTGTTCGCTTTCCAACAATCGCAAGACGAGATAACACTTGCCAAGGAGTCCGACATTAAAATCGACTTAAAACTTTCAAACTAATACCTTGCTTGGAGATGTCGACCGCACTGCCACCGACTCGCCTCCGCCGCCTCCGCCGCGCTGCACGCCGCTGCCAATTCCGCACAATGGCTTCGGTCATGTTTGGTTCGATGCCTTCGGTCAACCATGGGACCCTTTGGTCGATTGTTGGTTCCACTTTTAGTGGTTCAACAATTGGTTCCACTTTAGTGGTTCCTTTGGTTCGACGATCGCACTTTTCGATTGGGTCGATTGTTGGATCCATGGGATCTAACACCGTGGTTCTCATTCGAGTTCCATGTTCCAGCACACTTCAAGTGGTGTTGGTGGATCCGGTTTGGGATCGATCTCGGCGCCTGTTCATACCGCGAGGATGATGCCGCCCGCCGAGAAGCCGCCAAAGTTTGGAGGATCCGACTTCAAGAGATGGCAGCAAAAGATGTTGTTCTACCTCACGACGTTGGGCTTCGCCAACTTTTTGGTGGAAGATGAGCCCGCCGTACCGGGGGCTGAAGTGACGGACTTTCACGTCCGAGCAGCATATGATAATTGGCGCACTGGAGACTATCTTTGTAAAAACTTTATACTTGGTAGTTTAGAAGATAGTTTGTATAGTGTATATGCTGTTGTAACGACATCCAAATGTATGTGGGATGCGCTAGAAAAGAAGTACCGTAGTGATGATGCAGGTACAAAGAAGTTTATTGTAGCCAAATATTTGGACTACAAGATGGTCGATTCTCGACCGATCATGGACCAAGTGCAAGAGTTTCAACTCATTGTACACGAGGTTCAAGTCAAGGGCACACTTGTTTCGGACGGCTTTGTCGTCGCCACGTTGATTGAGAAGCTACCCTGGTGGAGAGACTTCAAGGTCTACCTTAAGCCAAGCGAAAGGATATGACACTTGAAGACTTGATCGTCAAACCGCGATCGAGTCCGACGTGAAGAAACAAGATTTAAAAGCGAAAGGCGATCGATGCTAAAGCCAACCTGTTGGAGAGGCGGTCCCTCCAACAAACGTGTTTCGTCCCAATGTCAAAGACAAAGGCAAAGGAAGGTGGTTGCCCGTAAATTTGACGGGATTGTTACATTGTGGCAAGCATGGCCACACGAGTAAGGACCGTCGAAGCGAAGAAGAAGAAGGTTAAACAAGTTACCAATGTTGTCGAGAAGGATTTCGACAAATGGGACAAGGATGACTTGGCTCTTTGTGGTGACGAAGAAGTCAACCACGCCGAGAATCAAGGTGGATGGTTCATCGACCTTTGGCAAGAATCGCGCACGTCTGCGCCGAAAAGATGCGTTCTCCACCTACAAGCCCGTTGAGGGAGGAAGCTCAACATGGGGAACCAAGTCGTCCGAGGTTGCCGGAGTTGGTGATGTGGTGCTCAAGATGTCGTCCGCATTTAGATCACGTTGAAGGATGTCTTTGCATGTCCCGACATCCGCAAGAATTTGGTGTCGTGCTCATTCTAGTTAACAAGGGGTTTAGACTAGTTTTTGAGTCGGACAAGTTTGTCTTGACTAAGTTTGGGAAGTTCCTTGGTAGGGGTTATCTTACTGGGGGTCTTTTCAAATTGAATGTAATGGTTGTGCGCCGTGTACCCAAGATTGCTATTAATGAAAATGCATCTACTTCCTCTTACTTGACTGAGTGCTCTGATTTATGGCATTGTAGATTAGGACATGTTAATCTAAATGCAATAAAAAGATTAGTAAATTTAGATTTACTAAAGTTAAATGAAGTTAATACACAAACGAAATGTGAGGTTTGTGTGGAAGCCGAAATGGCTAAGTTACCGTTTCATTCGGTAGATCGGAGCACTAAGCCTCTTGAACTTATTCACACTGATGTGTGTGATTTAAAGTTTGTACAAACTAGAGGTGGTAAAAAGTATTTCATCACGTTTATTGATGATAGATAAGATATTGTTATCTTTACCTTCTAAGAAGTAAAGACGGGCTATTGAAGCTTTTAAAACTTTAAGAACAAAGCCGAGAATCAACTAAGCTATCGAATTAAGACTGCTCAAGTGATGGGGGAGAATATGTAGCTCCGCTTGAGGTATTATGCAATGAAAGTGGTATAATACATCAAACGACAACCCTTATTCACCTCAATCTAATGGCGTTCTTCGAACGAAAATCGAACACTTAAGGAGATGATGAATGCTTTGTTGATTAGTTGAGGTTGCCCGAATTTGTGGGGAAGTCGCTTTTGACACCAACTACATCTTGAACAAAATTCCACCAAGAGTAAGGATGTCACACCTTACGAGTTGTGGAAAGGAAGAAAGTCATCGACAAATATCTCAAAGTGTGGGGTGTTTGGCGAAGGTTGAGGTGCTCTTCCCAAACAAGTTACAATTGGGCCTAAAACAATGATTGTATCTTTATTGGGTATGCAATCAACAAAGCAATACTATTGTTTTTCGATCCACGTGTCAAAGGTACCGGATATGACCGTGGGGACGACGATTGAATCAAGGAATGCTATATTCTTTGAAAGTGTTTATCCTCAGAAGACAAGGATAAAAGTGAAGCCAACTCTAGCAATAGAGGCGATGGTGAAGCTTCGAATTCTAAATCTTTGAAAGAACCGATATCGCATAAGCGATCGAGGTCTGATCCAGAGGGGTCGGAACCGAGACGAGGCAGTAGAGTCAGAACGCCAAAGGATTTTGGTCCCGACTATATTGCGTTCATGTTGACGAAGAACCAACGCCGATCAAAGTAGCCTATGCTCGCCGGAAGGGATGCTCTGGCAGAGGTCGCTCAAAGCGAGATTGATTCTATTCGCAAAACCACACTTAGTACTTGGTTGATTTGCTAGAAGGTTGTAAGCCCTTAGGATGCAAATGGATCCTTAAAAGAAAGTCTGAGGAAGATGAATCAATTGAAAAGTATAAGGTCCGATTGGTTGTCAAAGGGTTTAAACAAAGAGAGGGTACGATTTCTTCGATACCTATTCACCGTGACGAGGATTATGTCTATTCGGTGTTTCGCAATTGTCGCTCTGCGCAATCTTGAGATTCATCAAATGGACGTTAAGACCGTGTTTTGAACGGTGACCTCGAGGATGAGGTATATATAGAGCAACCCAAGGGTTTGTAGTACCGGGTCAAGAGGCAAGGTATGCAAACTCGTGAAGTCTCTATATGGTTTCAAACAAGCGCTGTAATGGCACTTGAAATTTGACAATATAATGTTGGCAAATAGTTTCAAGATCAACGAGTGTGATAAATGTGTCACGTTAAGAACACCGATAATGGTTATGTTATAGTGTGTCCGTATGTAGATGACATGTTGATCATGGGTACTAATACTCAAGTCATTAATGACACAAAGCGCATGTTAAAAGAAATTTTGACATGAAAGACATGGGATTAGCTGATGTGATTCTGGAATCAAGATTCTAAGAAGATCGACGAATTATCTTGACACTATCTCACTACGCCGAGAAAGTGCTTAAGAAATTCAACGCGTTTGACAGTTTACACCGCTAAGACCCCATCGAGCTCAATGTTCACTGAGTAAGAACATGGGTGAACCCGCTGGACAAGAAGACTATGCTAAGGTCATCGGTGTTTGATGTATCTTACAAATTGCACCCGACCCGACATAGCTTCATACCGTGAACAAATTGAGTCGTTACACGAGCAATCCAAGCAAGGAGCATTGGAAGGTTCTAGTGAGAGTTTTGAGGTACTTCAAGTATACTCAAAATCATGGGTGCATTCACGAGATATCCCCCAAGACTTGAAGGGTACCGTGATGCCAATCGATATCCGACACGAAAGATTCACTTTCTACAAGTGGGTACGTGTTCACGATCGGGAGGTGTTGTTTCTTGGAGATCCACGAAGCAGACGTGTATAGCCCGATCCACCGTGGAATCGTAATTCATAGCTTTGGATAAAGTCGGTGAAGTTCGAGTGGTCAAGTAATTTTTGGAAGATATTCCATGTTGGTCTAAACACCGCCACCGGTGATGATTCACCGTGATAGCCTGCCGCTATTGGAAGAGCGAAATTGGTTTGTATAATGGTAAGTCTCGACATATCGTCGGCGACATAATACCGTGAGGCATTTGATCTCAAGTGGGGTTATATCAATTGACTATGTCAAGTCAATAGATAATCCGCGCATCCGCTAACCAAAGGGTTGAACCGGATCAAATGATCAAGTTGCTAGAGGAATGAGATTAAAACCACATCTTAAGAACAATCATAGTGGTAACTGACGAGCCCAAGTTTTGTGCTCTTTCTCCGTGTCTTGTCTAGGTCTAGATCGAGTCTTTTGTGTCTTTCTTGTTGTGTTTTGTGTGCGGGAGGACACATTGGTCCGCAGGAACAAGGCAGGCGTAAATGGGCAAGAAGGAGTGGAACTTGCATGGCGGATGAATAGAGATACGATGCACCTCGAGGGCACAAGGAGCTTAGCTCACACCGGGCTTCAAACCCCAAGAGCTGTTCCGTTTCACGCGTGACCTCCTTGCTGCACCGCAAGTTCAATCTCCGAAGGGTAGGCTAATGGGCAAGATACGCGAGATCCGGGCGAATCTCGCTAAATCCCGGAAAGGACGCTACGACACCGAATCTCATGATATCCGGAGGAGATCACCCGGATCCATCTCGGGCAAGGAAAGAGTGCCGATCAACAAGGAAAACCTACCAGATTGTCCACCCATGGGCCATTACCATCGCCGCCTCTCGGCCTATATATATGGGAAGGCGCGACAAGGCGTCTCTTCCGCTCCAACTCTCTCTCATTATCAAATTCATCCAAAGAAGACCACATACATTAAGTTCCTTCGGGCAAACACTTTATTTGCTATTCAGATGTTTTGCCGGTGCACTTTGGGCTCGCCGCTTTATTTCGCTCAATTAATAGTAAGTTGGTTCCGTTTAATTATGGTTTCAATTAAGCGTTGATGTTTGTTTATTTTATGTCTAGCTAAGTCTTTATTCGGTTTGGGCGTGACTAAGTGGAGCATGATTAATATAACTCGAGAGGTCTAAGTAGGGCATTACGATCCGCATGCTTGTGTTCCCAAGCACTAGGTCCCTGGGCAATATATAACTCAACAAAACTCGGTGTGTTAGTTGCAAATAACATAGTGGGTAAGGAGGGTTGCAAGTAATAATTGGATTAAGGTGTCGGTGTCCGCACCCCAAATAGTACGTTGGTGTGGGCGAGTTGGAGTAGTCATAGCACCGCTTTGCCAATACCGGTCCATCTAGATCATAACGCCTCGTAGTTTTGCATGTATCGAGGTGTCCTCGTGCGTGGGCATTACGGGTTAGATAGTTTGCATAGGGTGTCCTTGCCTTCTTTACACGTAGCGATAGACTTGGAGGGTGCGTCAGGCATGACGCGTGACAATGAGGTCACGACGATGTCTCTTATAACCGGTTGATGCATGTCATGTAGAGAAACCTTTGCACCTAGGACCGAGTATTAATCGTCTTCACGAAGTTGTTGCCCAAGCCGGACTCGTCTTATTATTTGATATTTTTGAGTTCGCTTTGATTACTTTAGCCATACCTATAGTGATCAAGATAATTACACCACCTCATCCTTTTAAGTGATATCGTGACATCGAGATTGCTACACCAACTCTCGTGGATCGACCTATACTTATCGCGGCTACGCCGTGATGGGCAATAGGTTATAAATTTATTTTGAACGCTAAACCACGATGTCGAATTGGCGCCGCTGTCGGGAGTTGCGCAATCCAAAGAGTATCTCTATTTCTTGAATTTATATTGCTTTCTTTATCAGATGCAACGACCTAACCTTGCAGGAGAGAACAGAGGACTTTATACGATCCCGAGATCGAAAAGCACGCAAGGCGGAGGAGAGCAAAGAAGACGGAGGGCACGACAAGTCGCGAGGGCAGCTAATCCGTAAGAGAACCCGGAGGCAATACGATGGGTGAACAACCATAAGTAGAGTTTAACGCTGAGGGAAATGGTGTTCCCTAACAACCGTAACTCGAGGCCAACGGGCATCACTTTGCCCGCGATCAATGGCAACCGGGAGATGAAGCATTCCTTCATCCAAATCCTCCCCGATTGATGACATGCCCGGGAGGATCCACAAAGGCATTTAAAGATTTCGAGATGGCGTGTGGGACTATCCGCGCCAATGAAAACCTTGGAGAGTATGTGAGATTAGTGTCATTCCCTTCTCTCTCGCATGATGGGGCAAGAGAACGGCTCTACACCTCGCCTGCTGGAAGTGTGACCACGTGAGCACAACTTCACCGAAGTTCCTCGAGAAGTACTTTCCGCCGCCCGTATTCGTAACATGAGAAAAGGATAAGAAGCATCAAATGGGCACGGAGAGACCTTTTATGATTATGGGGAAGGTTTAAACAACAGAAGCGAAATGCCTCAACATCAAATTCGGATCATGATCCGATCCAATATTTCATGGCGGGTTGAGGAAGCAGAGAAAATTTGGGTGAATGCAGCTTGTGGAGGATCAATACTTGAATAAAGTTCCAGTGAGGCCTTTAGACCGGGGCGAGATGGTCAAGAAAATAGAGACGAAGGAGGAGAAGTTCCGAGGTAAGTCGCCGCTACTTCTTCAACCGTGGAGACCAAGTCGATAAACTCAGAACTGCTCGACAAGTTCATAACCAACACGTGACTGTGACCGTGACCGTGGCAAGGGCAAAAGAAAGCTAAAGTTCACAACAGGCGCGCCGTGACACATCACACGGATCAACGCCCCTTCGTTTGAAGAAGAAGAAGTCAATGCGGTGGGTCGAATGGTAATGGGCAATACGAAGAGAGAGGTATGATCCAAACTCTCGCACCTACAACCCGTGATGGAGGAACCACGAAAACTTTAGGTGGTCTAACAAACCAGGCGGGCGGGACAACAACGAAAGAATAAGACGGAGGCGGGACAACAATACCATACGAAATAATCGGCGTGACCAAAGCGGTGGGCCATCGTTGGCTGAACTTGTGCACACTATGGCACGAGAAAATGTGAAGGCTCAACAAGAGAACGAAAAATTCAAGGTCGAGACAAGAGGAGCCCTCCAGAGCCTTGGGAACCAAGTTTCCCAATCGACGGTCGCCGTAACGCGCCTCGAGAAGAAGAAGGAAATTTACCTCCTCAAGTAGAGGTAAACGAGTTAGCCCAACCGAATGTTGAGCCAAGAAGTGGGAAGAAACTACCGAGAAAGCTTTCATGCCTAAGGACGATACATACCAAGTGGAAGATCTCACGAACACAATGGTCAAGACGACAATGATCAAGAATCGCCCAAGGAAAGGCGATGAAAAGAAGAGGCAATCATTGAGCCAACCTATGTCAAACCTAATCCTAAGGTTTTACCTCCTTTCAGCAGATCGGCAAGAACGTAAGAGAGGAAGAAATGAGCGAGATGTATCGCGTGTTTCGTAGGTGGAAATTAATATACCGCTCATCATCGCTTCGGGCACAATGCCAAATGGGCAAAGTTCATGAAAGAATTGTGCACGAGAAAGGTGAAATACAAAGATGATGCAAAATTCAAGTGGAGAGAATGTATCCAATCTACAACGGAAATTGCCCGAGAAGTGTGGAGATCCGTGGATGTTTTTATTCCTGCGTAATAGGCAATACGAGGATCGAAAGGGCCATCTTTGATTTGGGGCATCTATAAACGCCATGCCCTTGTCAATGTTCAATGAATTAAAGGTGGAACCCAAGCCAACAAGAGTGGTTATTCAATTAGCGACAGTCCAACGCTCATCCGAAGGAATCATCAAGACGATTGGTCAAAGTGGAGGAACTCATATTTCCGCCGGACTTCTACGTTTTGATATGGGCACGATGGGTAACAAATCCTCAGTTATGCTCTTGGGTCGACCATTCATGAAAACAGCAAGAACTAGGATTGATTGCGACACGGGCAAATTATCATGTGAATTCGACGGCGAGACGGTGACCTTCAACATCTTCAAGGCCATGGAGCATCCTATTGATATTGAGGTCGTGGAATTCATTGATCACATTGAACCCATGGTAGGAGACATCCTGCCCGAGATAGGTTTACAAGATCCACTGGATGCAAAGAATTCAAAGTGGTCTTGGGAGGAAGACACTCGAGGAGAAGTAGCTACGGACAATGTCGGGAGGCCCGCTTTATTTAATGAGCGAACCCGAGGGACTCAGTGGTCAATATACCGTAACATGCCCAAGTCAGGAAGAAGAAAAACTCGCTCCATCCCTTATGAGAGCACCAAACTCGAGCTAAAGACTCTTCCTCACCACCAAGTACATCTTTCTAGGGAAGGACGACACCTCGCCCGTGATCATCAATGCTAAACTCGGTCCGAGTCGGGAGGAAGTCGTGAGAAGTGTTATTGGGCAATACAAGGAAGCTATTGGATGGACATTGGTCGACATCAAGGGCATCGCCCTTCCATATCGCTCACAATATTCTCGATGGAAGAAGAAGCCAAACCAAGACGCGATCAACAAAGGAAGTTAAACCCGGCTATGAAGGAGGTAGTCATGAAGGAGATCTTGAAGCTTCTCGACTTGGGCATCATATATCCCGAGACGATAAATGGGTCGGGTCCCCAAGACACGTCGTGCCCAAGAAGTCGAGCATTCTGTGTAGTGAAAATGAGAAAGGAGAATGATCCCAACGAGACTCCAAACAGGTTGGAGAATGTGTATTGACTATCGAAAGCTCAACACGGTGACCAAAAGATCACTTCCCATTACCTTCATTGACGAGATCTTTGGAGAGGTTAATGAAACAAATTCTTTTGTTTTTTAGACGGATACTCGGGCTACATGCAGATATGGGTTGCCCAAGGTGATCAGGATAAAACTACTTTCACATGCCCATTCGGGACATTTGCCTACAGAAGAATGCCTTTCGGCTTGTGTAACGCCCTGGGACATTTCGTGATGCATGATGAGCATCTTCTGACCTATTGGAGAAATGCATCGAGGTCTTTATGGATGACTTTACCGCCTATGGGGAATCATTCGATGAGTGCTCGACAAATTTGGAGGTAGTCCTACAGATGTGTCGAAAAGAATTTGATCCTAAATTATGAGAAATGTCATTTCATGGTACAAGAAGGGATTGTTCTTGGGCACGTGGTGTCTGAAAGAGGGATAGAAGTAGATAGAGCTAAAGTAGAGATCATCGCCAAATTGCCCTATCCAGCTTCAGTAAAGCAAGTGCGAGGTTTCTCGGGCACGCTGGGTTCTATGAAGATTTGTGAAGGACTTCAAGAAGATCGCCACCCCATGACACGACTACCCGTAATGATGTACCATGGGAATTTGATGAAGAGTGTAAGATAGCTTTTGACACTCAAGAATAACTTAATTTCAAAGCACCGATCATTCAACCCCCTGATTGGGGCATGCCGTTTGAAGTTATGTGCGATGCAAGCGGGTACGCCGTGGGAGCCGTCTTGGGACAAAGAAGAGGAAAGGAAAGTCATGCTATATACTATGCCTCGAGAACTCTCAATGCCGCCCAATGCAACTACAGCACAACCGAGAAAGAACTCTTGGCGGTCGTCTTTGCCTTTGAAAAATTTCGATCATATCTCATCGGGGCCAAGACAATCGTCTACACCGATCATACTGCCCTGAGGTACCTAATGGCCAAGAAGGAGTCAAAGCCACGACTGATCAGATGGATCTTGCTTCTCCAAGAGTTCGATGTAGAAATCAAAGACAAGAGTGGAGCACAAAACCTTGTGGCCGACCACTTGAGTAGGATATTGAAGGGAGAAGACCCGGTGCCCATTGCAGAGATCTTCCCCAAGAACATCCATATTCATTCGAGCACGACGGAGTTCGAGCCATGGTATCTGATTTGGTTAATTACAAAACCACCGAGAACTCCCGTTGGGCTCACTACTTATCAAAGAAACAAGATCAAGGCATCGTCGACCTACATATGGGACGATCCCTACTTATGGAGAAAGTCTACCGATCAAGTTTTATGACGATGTGTGCCCAAACCGAGATCAAAGACATTCAATCACCGCCACTCCAAAGAATGTGGAGGTCACTTGGGCACAAGAGGACAACGAGAAAGGTTTTAGACAATGGATTCTTTCCGCCCACGATATTCAAAGATGCTTATGAGTAATGTAAGCAATGCAAAGAGTGTCAACAGGAAGGAAATATCACAAAGAGGAATGAGATGCCCATGATACCTATCCTTCCGGTTGAAATCTTTGATGTATGGGATGGACTTTATGGGACCATTACCGAGCTCAAGGGCAAGCGCGACATCCCGCTTATGTGGATTATGTTTGAAATGGGTTGAGGCCAAAGCAAGTGCCACTAATGACTCAAAGGTAGTTTCAGTTTTCTTAAAGCTAATATCTTCAACAGGTCGCGCACTCCAAGACAATTATCACGATCAAGGAACCCATTTTGCAACACTACTATCACCAAATTGTTCGAGAAATACGGTGTAACCCATCGTGTGACTACAGACCTACCATCCGCAGCTAATGGGCAGCGGAGTTGTCCAGCGTAATAATCAAGACTATATTGAGGAAGGTAGTGGGACCTACAGGTGTAAGGGCTGGAGCACTGCGTCTTGATGACGCGCTATGGGCATATAGAAGCGCATACAAGACCCTGGGCATGTCACCATACCGGTGTGTTCGCAAGATGTGTCACTTACCAAGAGAACTAGAGCACAAGACATTTTGGGCGGTGAACAAGCTCAACTTTGATTGGGACCGTGATGGCTAAGCTAGAAAGCTTCACCAAGAACTGGAAGAAATAAGGCCAGAGGCCTATGACAATACCGTTCTATATAAAGAAAGATTAAAGAAGGCACATGACCGCCTTATCAAAGCCAAGTCATTCGAAAGAGGCAATTGGTGCTTTTATACCGCCTCGATTCAAGTTGATGTCGGACAAGTTAACAAGCAAGTGGTGCGGACCATATGAAGTCAAAACTCAATTTTCGAATGGAGCTGTCGAGATCGCAGATCTGAAGACGAGAAAAACCTTCAAGGTCAATGGACAGCGTCTGAAGGCTTACTATGGGCATCACGAGGTAGATCCAGGGGAATTGCATCGAGTGCAAGCCCTCGACGGGAAGAGTAATAAAGAGGTCTCAGTCGAGCCACGACGATAACCAGGCTACCGCCCGAGGCAACCCGGTATTTTTATTTGCTGTTGTTATTTTCTCTTTTTTTTTTGTTTTGGCCCCGCTTTGCGTGTGGTGTTGTGTTGGTCAATCTACGAGAACAGGTGATCATGATCAAAGAGGCAAGATGAGACGCTAGACATTCGCCGTGGGCAAGAGGGTGAGTTCGAACAAGTGGCAAAGCGGTTGTCGTGAGAAAGCGACGAACGCCCTTATAACCGCCACCCATAATTACCTCACCCACGCCGCCTCAACCTCGCAAATTCCCCCTCTCTCACCGAGCCTTAAAGAAGAAACCTCCCATTTTCAAAAAATGACCGCCCAGAAACCGAGCCAAACCACCAAAAAGCTCCCGATTCCTCCGAACCAAAGAAAACCACAGAGCTAAAATCAGCAATGGAGACCCCCTCTGAGACTCCTACTACCCCCGAAATGCCTAAAAGCCCGTCTCCAGTTAACTCCGAGGACCTCGAGAAAATAATCGAGGAGCAAGCGCCTTTCCCGTAAAGGCGACGCGGAGGAACCACCGAGAGAGGCATGGAGAAACCCAAGAAGAAGAAAGCAAGGCCAACAAGGAGTAAGGCTGTCCCAATGACGGAGAAGGAAGATACCCTGAAGACGGAGAGTCCACCTCTGACTAAGCCGACGAACTGGAGCCTCCGTGAGAAGGAGAAAAGCAAGAAAGAGAAGAAACCCCACCGAGAAAGACTCCGAGGGCACCACCACCACCGAGAAAGAAGCCTCGCTTGAGCTACCTCCACCTTCAAGGAAGAGAACCCGGGTACCTTGCGAAGATGGCATCACCTCCTCCGAAAAGGAAAGCCGCCCCGACCATGGAGAGGCCACCCGAGGTTCAACACCACCTCCGATGAGGGCATTGTAAAGCCCAAGACGCTAGACATGGAGGTCTTTGGAGAGTCCGGGGTTAAGGATGAGGTGAAAAGTTTTTCGCAAGGATTGGATGGGAGCGTTTTGGAATGGCCAGACGGCCAGACATCACATTGGCGAGGAGTTTATTCAAACTCTCGAAATAAAGAACCTGTGCAAAGTGAAGTCGACCACGATCGCATCAAATTTAAGCCGATGGGCATGACTACCGTTCTCGCGAACGACTTCAACCGCACTCGGGCATTATGTAGTGTTTGAGACGAAGACCATGTATACAAGGAGGCTTTCACCCACGCCCCGAGCACATGTGGAGGAGGTGGAATGAAAATGGTCATCGATTGGTCCGGGCGCAACGCTCAAGTCGATACACTAGAGGCAATGAGTGAGGAGCAACGCGCCAAGGATGTGCCATCGCCTCGCCCTACATTTTCTTGGGAAGGTGGACAAGAAGAACTCCATCTCCCAAACAGAGTTGTTCATCTTGTGGTGCATGTGGCATGGCCACAGGTGAACTTTGCAGCGTTGCATTTGCCCATTTCAAGGACATCCCGACTCATCCTAAGCAGATGATCTCTCTTGCCCATTTGGTGACCGTGTTGGCCACGGGTGAAAGTGCCGGACGGTTTAACACCGACGGAAGTGGAGCCCGAGCTGTATATCGACACGGCTATGTTGGAACGGATGAAGGACATATACTACGAACAGACGGAAAACCAAGATTCACGAGCCGGCCTTGATGACCAAATGCCTCACCATCGCCAAATCGGCGGAAGAGGATTCAAAGATAGCCGGGAGGAGGATGTTGACATCAAAGCCCGCTGACTGTGATAGAGGAACAAAAGCGACCCATGATGCCCGCTACTTTATTGCGCCCACTGGATTCTGTATCCAGCCTTCCTCGACCTTTGTCCTCCTTTTGTTTTTTTTTTTTCTGTTTTGTTGTGTTTTTGTTTTGTTTTGTTGTTTGTTTTGTTTTGTTTTGTTGTTGGTGGTGGTCAACCTTTTCTCACCCACTTGGCCCAGGCAAAGTGTGTGAAATGAAGGGAAGGCGTCTGCTTTTGTTTGTTTGAGTTAGAGAGTCGGTCCTCACTCGACCCACTTTGCCCAAGGCAAAGTGTGTGAGCAGGGACCGCCCACCTTGCTCGCCTGTTTCGTTGTTTGTTGTTTGTGTTCCTCTCTGTTCACCCACTTTGCTCAACGCAGCGTGAGAGGATGGGGTTTTCGTTTTTTGTGTCGGTTGGTATGTTTAAATTGGTGGGATTGATTCATCAGATTTTGCTTTGTTGTGAATAATGCTAGTAGTTTTAGGAATTCTGTTTGAGCATGACCGTATGTAAATAAGGACGATTAAATGAATTTGAGCACACATGGTGAGATTTGAGCTTAAAGCATTGTATCTTCATCAACACGTTTCCTTTCTTGTGTGATTATCGACATCTTCATTAGGCTTTTGCTAGAACTTGCGTGCACTCTTATGTCGAGGCCTTATCGACTTAGTTAAAACATTTAGACGACTTAGGCATATTTTTCTTCAAATAGCCCATCGAGCCAAAATGTCCCACGTAATGTTAATCCCTCGCTCAGCCCCTCGAGCTTAATAATTTCTTTCATTCACTTAAATTAGCTTGGAAAAGAAGCTCACCCGGTCAATTAGACTCGAGGAGCTAATAGAAGAGAAGAAGGCAAACAAAAGGAAGAACAATAGCCTCGAATGGGCAAGAAAAAAGGGTTTACGAATTTCAAAGAAATGGGCAAATGCCCAATATAAAGAAGGTACCGTAATTGAAAGAAAAATGAAGGACTAGAAATAAAGAATATATATTGATGAAGTCCTAAGATGGTTGGCCGAGGTCCGTAAGAGAAAGGCGAAAGTAAATCCATGGAGGACAAAATAAATTCCTTGAACCCGAGTCCGTGATGACCTTAGCCTCGTTCCAAAAATTTCCCACCTATGTCTTAAGCCCCATTACAGCCAAATAAAAGACCTAAGGATGAATGTTTAAAATTTGTCTAAACGGTGGAGATGGTAGAGGGCACGCAAGCCTATGGCATAGTTAAAATGAAAGATGTCCCGAGCGTATACACTAGCCTATACACAAGAGTGCAGAGTGTTGGTAAGGAAAATGCCCAATATGCTCAAATTCAGATTTTGACTTGTTTGACTGATCGTTGCTTGAATGGAGTCTACTTGAATTGCTAGTTTGTTCGATGAAGCTTATATTGGCCGAGATATCCTGCTGGTGGAAATGTGCTAACCATTTCATTTTGAGTCTTTTCTTCTCTCTTTGTCTGGGCAACACGCGCATGCTTGAGGACAAGCATGTTTAAAAGTGTGCGTGTGACGAGCCCAAGTTTTGTGCTCTTTTCTCGTATCTTGTCTAGGTCTAGATCGAGTCTTTTGTGTCTTTCTTGTTGTGTTTTGTGTCCGGAGGACACATTGGTCTGCAGGAACAAGGCAGGCGAAATGGGCGAAGGAGTGGAACTTGTATGACGGATGAATAGAGATACGATGCACCTCGAGGGCACAAGGAGCTTAGCTCACACCGGGCTTCAAACCCCAAGAGCTGTTCCGCTTCACGGCGTGACCTCCTTACGCACCGCAAGTTCAATCTCCGTAAGGGTAGGCTAATGGGCAAGATACGAGATCCGGGCGAATCTCGCTAAACCGGAAAGGATGCGCCACGACACCGAATCTCATGATATCCGGAGGAGATCACCTGGATCCGTCTGGGCAAGGAAAGAGCGCCGATCAACAAGGAAAACCTACAGATTGTCCAAACCCATGGGCCATTACCATCGCCGCCTCTCTCGGCCTATATATATGGACGAAGGCGCGACTTGTCGTCTCTTCCGCTCCAACTCTCACTCTCATTATCAAATTCATCCAAAGAAGACCACATACATTAAGTCCTTCGGGCAAACACTTTTATTTGCTATTCAGATGTTTTGCCGGTGCACTTTGGGCTCGCTGCTTCTATTTCGCTCAATTAATAGTAAGTTGGTTCCGCTTAATTTTGGTTTCAATTAACTGTTGCATGTTCGTTTATTTTATGTCTAGCTAAGTCTTTATTCGGTTTGGGCGTGACTAAGTGGAGCATGATTAATATAACTCGAGAGGTCTAAGTAGGGCATTACGATCCGCATGCGTGTGTTCCCAAGCACTAGGTCCTGGGCAATATATAACTCAACCAAACTCGTGTGTTAGTTGCAAATAACATAGTGGGTAAGGAGGGTTGCAAGTAATAATTGGATTAAGGTGTCGGGTGTCCCGCACCCCAAATAGTACGATCGTGTGGGCGAGTTGGAGTAGTCATAGCTTGTTGCCGCTTTGCCAATACCGGGTCCATCTAGATCATAACGCCGTCATCAGAAGCTTGCATGTACCGAGGTGTCCTCATGCGTGGGCATTACAGTTAGATAGTTTGCATAGGGTGTCCTCGCCTTCTTTACACGTAAAGGATAGACTTGGAGGGGTGCGTGGGCGTGACGCGTGACAACGGGTCACGACGATGTCTCTTATAACCGGTTGATGCATGTCATGTAGAAAACCTTTGCACCTAGGACCGAGTATTAATCGCCTTCACGGTTGTTGCCCAAGCCGCACTCGCCTTATTATTTGATATTTCCTTTGAGTTCGCTTTGCATTACTTTAGCCATACCTATAGTGATCAAGATAATTACACCACCTCATCCTTTTAAGTGACATCGTGACATCGAGATTGCTACACCAACTCCTCGTGGATCGACCCTATACTTATCGCCGGCTACGCCTGTGATGGGAAATAGGTTATAAATTTATTTGAACGCTAAACGACGACTGTCATAACCCAACCATGATGACTGGAGATCCCAAGAACTTGGTTCAATGAGAGAACTAAGCTATAGGAGTTGTGTATAAACACTCAAGTTAGTCTGTTCTATAAAGCAAACGAGTGTTGAAAAACTTGCTTAGTGGCGAGGTTGAGTCGACGACTTAATGATTCCTAAGATACCTCGAGGAGGTTGAGTATGACAAGATACTCGGAAAGAATCACCTATGTAAATGCAGCGGGCCGCTTCAAACAAAACACTTATGAATCCAAAGTGGATGTCCATGGCCAAAATGGAATCAAACGTGAGAACGGATGAGGTCGAGGTGTTAAAGTGTTAATACCATTGTCTTAGTCATGTTGTGGGGGAATAGTTCAGGCATCGTGTCCACTAATCCGCTGTACTGATGGTACTAACTATGGAAGGTTCAAGGCCATAAACCACCTGTCCAAATATTTTAACATCTCTTGAGGATCGAAATGTGTCTCGTGATACATGCATATGGCTATTTCCACTCATGTGGGGATTGTTGGAAATCGCGAACATATATATATAATATTATATATGTGGTCAAGTTGCCGAAGCTACTTTGACCAAGATTTTGAGGACGAACATTTAATTTTGTGAAATTAAATGGCATAGGATCGATCCACGTTTTGAGTAGATGATCGTGGTGTATTCACATTCTCAAACCGATTTCCGTGAGTGAGAAATAATGGATCAAAGTTGGTCACTTAAACATGGAGTTATGTGATTAAGGGATAAGCATGAATTAATTAATCCTTATCCCACATCGATTAATGTACCTTCATTAATTGTCTATATAAGTGGTTCATTGAACACTTAGTATAATTATGTGCACAAGTGATGGGTCGAAAGCCCACGCCACAAGACACGCTGCTGCCGCCGCCGCCTTGCCCGGCCGGCCCGGTTCCGGCCCGTGGTCCGTGGTCCGTGGATCGTGGATCGTGGATCTTGGATCTTGGCAATTGGTCTTTGGGTGGTCTTTGGGCTGTTCTTTGGGCCTGCTCGCGGGCTTGCTCGTGGGCTCGGTTCCGTGGCCCATTGCCTTATATTTTGGATCAATGCTCGATCGACCCGGAGACGGAGTTGGTCCAGAGGCCCAACTCGTGAAGCCCAACCGCTGGGCCCGCCAGACTTCAAGAGACGCCCGATACGTCCAATGAACCCGACGCACGCTGTCCGTATTCGTCGTAATCGCTTTAACGCTCGATACGGCGGCTCGCGGAAACGTGCCCACGTTGTCTCCGTAAACCGCCAGCATTCAATAGGGGACATAACTCCGTAACACCCGACATCAACGCGGTGTTGACTCTAGCATGCTCCCCATGAGGACGACGCCTTTAAATAGAACATGTCTCCTCAAAGATAAGCCACCCATCTAAAAGCATTCCAAAGATACTTTAGAGCACTCGGATACATACTTTGTGTCCAAGCTCATCTTCGCCTCCGTCCGATTCGCGGAGCTCGTTGGTCTCATGGTGCGCCACCTACGAGACGCCGCTGCTTCATCTTTGGGACGATACGCCGTAACCGAGAGCACTACCGGGCGATCTCGTGGTTATGGAAAGAGGCCTCGACTCGGCATTTAGCTTACGGTTTTGTTTCATTTTAGTTTCGATTCTGCTTAAGTTTATTGTTAGTTTTGATCTCCTACCTTTCTGCTTCACGCGTAATACGCCTGCAAGTTCTCAGTACTATTTTGTTCGTTTTCCAACAATTGGGTAGTATTGTATTCGAACAAGTTGATATAAAATAATGTTCCCAAGAATATACAAAAAAGATCTCACTTATTGGCCAATCTAATTAATTTGTTCTTAAAATACCTGACTAATATTTTATCATGATATACTAAATTCTTAATAACTTCAGTCTAATATTTTTCTTATCAATAATTCAGTGTTCATTTTTCTGGGAACTGTATTTAATAGTATTCTTCAAAGTTAAAGTTGATTAAGTATTACATAAATTATTGTTGTATTAAGGTACCATGATTGCTTTAAATTTCAAGTCAATGTAGTAGCTGATTTGTCACTTTCACTATATAGAAAAAGGTATGACGATGTCAAAATTTGATGTTGTTTTTATGGCTGATTGGGTAGTTTTGTATTCGAACAATTTGATATAAAATAATGTGCCCAAGAATATCCAAAAGAGCATAAGCGTGCATGACAATTTCAATTGACATGATTCAACTCCGATAACTCACCTGCTCATCGGTTTATTATATTTTAATGAATCGAGTAAAATGACTGGAGTTTATAAGAAAATATTGCTGTTTCAGACTCATTCAAATTGCCTAGTGAAATGCATGATCAATACTCTAGATTTTATTAATTTATGTTTTATTGGTAAATTACATAAATAAAATAGATAAAAATTAATCATACATATCCAAGTGTTTTTTGGTCTACTAAATCTTTGTCCAGCATGGTAGCAATCATATCCAGGGATGCTAAAACAGCATATGCTTCTGTTCTGATTTCAGATTATTTAATGCAAAACTGCATGCATGAATATTTCTTCACTTGTCCACTTTTGATTTTCATACGTCAATGATTTATTTATTTTTTGGCTAAGTTGAAAATGAAATATTAGCAGCCTTGGACTTTCAAATTCAAAGCAAGGAAACTTAATTCAGAGCAGCCTTGGGCTGCAAAAGTGTAGTTTAACTAGTCGTGGTATTAGTTAATTGAAGACTGAAATATAAAATGATAAGATATTAAAAAATATAAATGTATTCGGTATGATGAAATAAGATAAACCTGATATAGGAACTTAAAGCTAAAACGTGTCTTGACAATATCTATGCTGATCATGAGTATTCTAGATGCCTGGTTTTATTTTCTCCTATAAAAGGAGCGTTTCTCATGCAAAGTTTTCCATCACAAGCAGAACAAAACAGAAATTATTAAGTGTGAGTTTTATAAATTAGCCAACTATAATGAAGATGGGTTTTGGTTTGTGCGCCATTTTGTTGTGGTCTCGTGGGCTTCCATTGCATACGCATCAGATCCAGGCCAACTTCAGGATTTCTGCGTTGCTATTCCTGAACCCAACGCTGCTGGTAATTCAATCAAACAACACCTACATTATCAAATATACAATATCAATTGACATATATATATATATAAATGTGTTTGGTTGCAGTTTTCGTGAATGGGAAGTTCTGCAAGAACCCAAACATGGTGGTAGCGGACGATTTCCTTCTCAGGGGTCTAAACAAGGCCGGAAACACATCGAATCAGCTGGGATCGATCGTGACTCCTGCGAATGTTAACCAGCTTGCTGGGCTCAACACTGGCGTTTCCATGGCTCGTCTTGACTTCGCCCTCAGGGATCAACCCGCCCCACACCCACCCGCCACGAAGCCTTCTTGTTGGTTGAAGGCACTCTCACGTCGGCTTCGTCACTTCCAACCCTGCCGATCCCAACCAGAAAACAAACTCTTCACCAAGTACTTGAACCCCGGAGATGTCTTCGTCTTCCCACAGGGTCTCATTCACTTCCAGCTCAACGTCGGCAAGACCAACGCCGTCGCATTTGCCGGCTTCGCAGCCAGAATCCGGGTACCATAACCATTGCCAACGCTGTGTTTGGGTCGGACCTAAGATCAACCGGATGTGTTGGCCAAGGCTTTCCAGGTTGAGAAGAACATCATTGATTACCTGCAGGCCCAGTTCTGGACCAACAACTAAACATACTACCCATATATTTAGCTCCCTGCATGCAGCATTATATGTAATGTCTTTTAATGCAATAACCAGTCTTTACTTATTACATCTGCCTGACTTGGAAAACTGTGTTTCAAAATTATAAATTTTGTTTCAAAATTATATGTATCGTGTGATGATGCAATCTTTGCTCTATTGAAATGAATAAATTCTTCGAGTTTGACTGTTTTTCACGATTGTACCTCCCATCCATTTATTAGTCTCTTGTTGACGTTATTGATGCTTTTATTAGGAGATTATACATTTAATTGTGAATGCATGACGGTCAAAATAAAAAATACCTCGTCTAATAGTTACTAACAAAAACTTAGTCCATCAAATGGATAAGGAACTTTAATTCAAACGATTTTACGTCTAGCCGCTTGAGGCAGTCAAGTGGTGCTGCTACATAGATCCCTGTGTTTCGTGAAATACATTTTTTGGTCTTGAAAAATCAACATGCCACGCATACAGCCAATAGTAGAGGCGGATAATGTCTAGACACTAATTAGGCTACCAGAGTCAATAGCTTGGATTTTTGTGAAGTCCATCCCAACTATTTTATTCGATAGTTCAATATGTCTGTATTCTAATGCATTTAATGGGCTCAATAGAAAGTGAATGCACAACCGCCTCCATTGATAACATTTCCAAGTTGGGTTCAAAACCATGCCATATATATGATATGATGCGTACAGGGATCGGACCTAGTTAGTAATCTGTGGATAAGTACATATCTTGTGTAGTTATTCAACTTATTCTTATAATCCGTTTCAGTTCAATTTGAAAATTATAATTGAGTTGCAGGCCAAACTTATATTTATATCTAAACATATGCATTTTAAGTTTTATATTTTGAGTCTTTTGGCTTTTAGTCAATTTTCTTTATGGCTTCTTTTCAAGTTTTCATTTCTCGTGTAGGTCCAAGAGACTTGATAATTGATGAACCATTGGATCATTTAAAGTTTTTGTATAGTAGCTAATTCATATAGGAAAATAATAGTTACAAAGTTAGATTATAACTGAAAATCGAATCGACCTAAAACCGAAGAACTGTGGTTGAGTTTGGTTGAGTTTAATTATAAGAAACATTATTAGTTCGATTCAATTTTCATTTCTAACAGTTTGGTCTTCGATTTTTGTCGGTTGAAAACGAATTGATTATTAGCACACTCCCAGACCTAGTAGGTATATACCATTGACAAATAGGATGAGAGGTACATGTGGAAATTTAAAAACTGGGAACATATGGAAAATTTATAATGGCAATCATCATTACATGATATATATAATTTGGAAATACAAAGGTTTCCAAGTGAATCAGTTTTAATACGTAAAGAACGTTTAATTTATTGTATTAAAAAGGCACAACATATAATGTCTGTCTTAAGGAGTAAAATAGGTAAATTTAATGTTTAGTTGTTGGTCCAGAACTGGGCCTGAGATAATGGATGATGTTCTTCTCAACCTGGAAAGCCCTGGCCAATACATCCGGGTTGATCTTAGGTCCGACCGAACACGGCGTTGGCAATGGTTATGACACCCGGATTCTGGCTGCAAGCCGGCAAATGCGACGGCGTCGGTCTTGCCGACATTGAACTAAAAGTGGATGAGACCCTGTGGGAAGACGAAGACAAACCAGCTACTTTGGAAATACAATTTTCCAAGCCAAGAAGTTGTAATAAGTAAATTTTTAGACTGTTGAACATGTATGTCTAGTATTTGAGAGTGAAATAGGTAGAATGTTTAGTTGTAGTTGGACCAGAATCGGGCCTGGAGGTAGTCGATAATGTTTTCTCAACCTGGAAAGCCTTGGCTAACACATCAGCGTGCCAATGGTTAAAGTACCCGGATTATGGCTACCGAAGCTGGCAAATGCGACGGCTTTGGTTTTGGTGACGTTGAACTGGAAGTGGATGAAACACGAAGACATCATCAGGGTACAAGTACTTGGTGAAGAGCTTGTTCTTCTGGTTTGGATCGATAGGGTTGGAAGTGACGAAGCTGATGTACAGAGTGCCTTCCACCAATAAGAAAGCTTCGGTTGCACGCGGGTGGGTGTGGGGCGGGTTCATCCCACAAGAAGCGAGTCGACGCGGGCCATGGAAACGCCCAGAGTGTTAAGCCCTTCAAGCTGGTTAACATTCACTTGAGTCACGGCCGATCCCAGCTGATTTAATGTGTTTCCGGCCTTGTTTAGACTCTGGAAAAGAAAATCCTCCGCAACCACCTTGTTCAGGTTCTTGCAAAACTTCCCATTCACAAAAAGTTCATGCAAAAACTTACAATAGTAGACATGCAGATAGTTATATATGTTCATTTTCTAAGGGTAATTAATATTCGTTAATATGTAGATTTTATTTAATTGATTTACCAGCAGACTTGGCATCGTGAAAACAACGCAGAAATCTTGAAGTTGGCTTGTATCCGATGCATACGCAATGGGAGCCCACGACAGACAACAACAATGGTGCACAAACCAAAACCCATCTTCATTTTAACTGATGATTTATGCCACTCGCACTTTTTAATTGCTCGTTCTTGTATTTTTTTTATGAGAAACTTAGCATGAGAAAGATTCCTTTTTATAGGAGTGAAAAACTACTAGCTATCTACGTTACTCATCAAAGGTTAATCCTTTTATTATTTGAAATTTTGGGTCGAAATTGTCAATACACGTTTTAACTTTCGATTTCTTCTCCTCCTATTGATTTCATCAAACCTAATATATTTCATAGTTTTTACCAAAAATAGTTTGAATAAAATTTGGAGTAATGATCATGTATTTGACTAGGCTATTTGAATCAGCCCGAATCATGGGCAACATTTTCTAAATAATTTAACTCCATCGATTCCATAAAATATAATAAAACCTAAGAGCAGATTAATTTGTTCTAGAAGTTGAATCTAGTCACGCAAAGATAGGCCGCTTATAATAGTGTTTTTGACAGTGGAGAATATGTACATATCATCAGTAACATTTTATTTTCACATTAACTACTTCATTAACCCAAACTTCCTCTCCAACAATACTTCCTCAAGTTATATTGTTTACGGATCTCATTGTCATCACTCCTATTTTTCTATACATTTTATTAATAATACATATATTTAACTTGAATATAATATAACATTATTTTAATTAATAGTTTTGTGTATTAAAATGATATAGTTAATTATAATATAAATTAAATTAATTATAGATAATATATTATCAATAAAGAGTGGATAAATTTTTAAATTGGATTGATTGGGTCATTGATAAACTGCGAAAGTTATGAAATTGAGTTGAATTTAAGTCGATAACTTTCTTTTACAAAATTGGATTTGATTAGATTATTTATAATATACGGTATTAGTAGCGGATTAGGGGTGGCTGGAGGTGGTCTCGTATGTGCCCACTAGAAAGCTATTACATAATTACTGGGACAAAATACCAATATGAATTCATTTAAGATTTTCTATTACTTATTTATTTGACATTTTCTATTATATAGTTGAGTTGGGTTTTTATTCAAAAAAATGATAAAACTATGAAGAGAATAAGAAAAGGAATCTGATAAGCTTTTTGTACTATGTGAGAGCATAAGGCCAACTCCAACCAGGCCTACAATATTTTAACGTTGGCCACTATTTTGCAGTGCAGATTAGTCTCCAACACTGCGCTATTATTTTGGACTCATGACCTCTAGAATGCGTTTGGAAGGACGGAAATTTATAATATGAAAGGGTTCACATCATCTCTCACACGATAATATTTTATTAATTACATGATAATATTTTATTAACATAATTTAAATTAATAAAATATTATCATCCGAGAGATATATATACACCTACACGTTCTATGGAACTTTCTTGGAAGGACAGCAGCTATCTGTACATGAGCGAGCTAGACATTAATTACACAATTCCCCAATGGTTTGTGCAAGTCGAGTAGCAAGATTTGATCCCCCAAGATATGGAGGAGCGTGGTTATGGCGGCGGCGAACATCACAGCGGAGATGGGGGTGGCCTGGGGGATTGTGCATTCGGCACACGACGGCGCGGAGGAGACGGTGGAGGCGGCGATGAAGCTGGGGACGGATATAGTGAGGAGGAAGTGGGAGGGGAAAGTGTAAGCCGCCAGTCGGAGAGTCGTGTTTGCTGACGTGTTGGCGGTGCTCGGCTCCGATGAGACTGTCGGGGACTCCGGCAAAGCTGACGTGGCCTCAAGATTGTGATTTTCTGGGCCGGCGCGGTGCACGGGCTCACCATACAACCCTGATCATTAAGTGGACCCCATTAACTAATCCGTTTTTCTGGTTGAGGAGTAAGGGCCCTACAATTATACTAGTAAATTTGAGGGGATCAGTGATATGAATTATATTAAAATATACGACTTTAGAGTATATAGTAGTTGTATTTGAATGAAAGATAGTGTTTGTGGTTATTACTATTTTTAGAGATACATGATTTGGGAAATGAAAAGTTCTTATCATTTTCCATGTTATATGTATTGCTCTATGATAGGATACGGCCCAACCACTGCGCCCAAGATCGTGCCCAATACAAGTAACCTCGACATCAAGCTCTACCGACAAGTTCGCCCATAAAGACTCCTAAAGTCGGTGGGAACGCAGAAAGCTCAAACCATATCTAAAAGAATCCTAATTCAAGAGGATAGGATCTCGAATCCTAGTTAGAAGACTTTGATTCAAGATCTAGTCAATACATTGTGTATAAACAGAGGCTAGATTAGACTAAATGATTCATTCACACTCTTTGTAATCGCTTCTTACACATTCAATACACGAATACTCTCTCTCCCGTGGACGAGATCTTATTCATAGATCGAACCACGTAAATCTTGGTGTTCTTGCGCATTTATTTCCCTTACGAAATTAAGATCGATCATCGCGCTCGCTGTGTGGGAACCGAAATTTTGTGTTTTCGATCAACCACCGCATATGTGGAAATAATCATGACCAGTACACCGAAGCCATGCATCCAGACCGTCGCCGGCAACAACAACGCCGACGGCGAAAGGAACGCCGAGCTCACTCGGAAAGAGCCCAATCGAGAAGAAACCCTCAAGGACATATCCAAAGTCTCGACGAAGCACGGACATCCCGCCCGCAGAGGCAAAGTTACCATAGCGGGCGAAATCGCAGCAATAATCCGAGGAACATCCGGCTCATAAGTAAACCTCGACGACGCCCGTCAAGGTTTCTCGAGAAAATAAGGAGAGCTTCTCAAAGACCTCAACAAGCACAGATCGCCACGCCCGAAGAACGGAACGCCAAGCCTCATCTAGATACGAGGCATCACAACGAGAGGTCGGGGCCCAAACCGACCGCAGGAACGAGCAACGCGGAGAGGACGTCGTGATCGCCGCGAAGCCGCCTCGATCGCCGAATGAATCCATCCAACGAACTCGCCCGATCTCCGCGGATGAGCAACGGCAGAAAGGCATCGTGGGCGCGTGAAGTCGGTCCGAGTCACCTAAACGAAGTTCGATCGTCGAACTCCGTCCCAATCACGGAGAGGACGGCTTCGATGGATACGGAAGATAGTCACCCCGCTCAAATAGGATACTCAACACTTCTCCCGGATAAATATCGGTACCAAGCATCGCCCCTACGACGGGCCGAGGATCCACGAACTTCTCTCGCAGCTCAAATACAACATGATCAACCAACGCCTCACCGGTTCATATGTGTAAACTCTTCCCGAGTTACTCGTCGACAACGCCCGCAGTGGTTCGACGAGCCTACCTACGGAAGCATCGGCCCTATCGCGACCGATGGCACCTTCCATTGAAGGTTCTTCCAAAAGCGAGTCAAAACATCGTCGGTACACCTCCTCACCATAAGGCAAAGCCGTAACGAGCCCATCGGTGACTTCGTGACGAGGTTTAACAAGGAGTGTTTGAAGGTCAAGACGTGAACGACTGTTAGTCATCTCGGCCTTCCAAAACGGCATCTGCCGGGGCCTTATACCGAGAGATCGCTGGCACGAACCCGCATCGCGACAGTAGTCAAGGCGATAGCCAACCGGTTCGCCAAAGCGGACGAGGCCGATAAGAGAAAGCGCCAAGCGAGCAAGCCGTGACTCGGAAAAAGGAAGAAGAGACGGGAAGGAAGATCGGAACCAAGGCCGACGGCGCCTGAAAGATTACATCGCCCGATAAGGTCCAGCTCGGTCGCGTGGACGCCCCGGAGCGACCTCAATACACCCGCTGACAAAGCCGAGGCGTAAATCACGACTCCATATGAACTCGCTCGAAGCCTCGACCGATGACGGAGGAAGAGGTGCCGACCTATGGATAAATACCGCTCATTTCATGAGGATTACTGCACGACATCAAGAGTGCAAAGAGCTCATGGGTGAAATAGAGATGCTAGTTCAGACGGATCCTCAAGAAATACCGAGACGAGTCGCCAAGCACTACTACAAAACCACTTTTCATTACCTTATAGACCACGCTTTTCGTGAAAAGCGTAGTTCATAGTATGACCACGCCATCAAAAGCGTAGTCTATGTGCTAATTTTTCAAGTATAGACTACGCTAACAAAAACGTAGTGTAAATGCGTAGTCTATAGTGGTATAGACTACGCTAACAAAAGCGAGTGTAAATGCGTAGTCTATGGTGGGTATAGACTACGCTTAAAAGCGTAGTGTATGTGCGTGTTTTAATAAAAAGCGTAGTCTATGTCATAAATTAAAAAAAAAAAAAAAAAAAAACTGGCTTCCGTGGATTCGAACTCACGACATTGAGTTTGTTAACATATCACTTAACCATTTCACCAACAAGTCTTCGCCTCTCATATCCGAACTTTATTTGTATTCTTAACCATTTTCGGACTTAGAATTTTGGGCAAAAGAATTACGCCTCTTTTCCTCTCTCTCTCCACGTAACATCACTTTTCCTTCTCTCGCCTTCTCATTCGATTGAGACTTAGAATTAAAATCGCAAAACAAACGAACCCTAACAATTGTCAAACTCAAAGGTCTCTCCCACCCATAAACTCCGCCGCCTCCTCTCGCTACCCGCGGCGGTCGTGCCGCTGACGAGCGCCGTCGTCGAGTTGCCCTGCAGACGCCATGCTGCCGCTATTGTTGTTTCTCGAGAGCGCTGAGACTTTCCCGAGTGGCGCCGCCATCACGATTTGCCACCCAAAGGCCGCCGCAGTAGCCCCGACCCGCGCCACAATCGCCTTGGTTTCGCCGCAACCACCGGTTTTGTCTTGAAGGTAACCACCATCTTTCCTCTACTAAAGCTAGTTTTAGAATCGTCGCCTCTGGCCTTTCCGCACGCTGCTGCCCCTGTCGCCACCACGCCGACCAGCCTCGGCGCTCTGCTCCGGCCCCACCACGCATTCTACTAAATGTGCCACCGACACGAACGCCTCACCACCACTCACCGCGACCGCCCATTTAATTTGATTTTAGTGTTGTCACACCCTTAGTTCAACATTGCTTCTCTCTCATCTTAGTGGCTTATTGGGTGTTGAAGTAGACGTTTCATCGATTTTAGGACTTGTGTACACATAGTAATGTGACAAAACCTTTGTATACATAGTAATGTGACACTTTGTGTAATCAAATAGCTTATAGCTTTTAGGTCCATTTTTGCCATTATAATCTCAGAATAATTGGAGGAATACCACAAGATGAATAACATTCCTCACTTTAGAGAAATCAAAGAATACTTTATGAGGATGTCTTGCAAGCAACCAAACGTCAATAGAAGATGGGAAAACTCGATGAAGGTCTTATATTTTCTTACATTTCCATTTTTGCATCCCATATAAGCAGCTTGATACATGATCCGAATGTTTTATTCGTATTGTTAGTACCAAACATATTTCTTTGTTAAGAGATAGTTGATGAATGTTAGAGTGATTATTTCGGTTTTTGTTTTCACGATCAACATATTCGCTGATCAACACAGGTTTAATTGAATATACATACATCGGGTCGGTTTGTGTAATGTGTATATTTGAATCAAACTAGTTGAGACTATCTATTTGATTGCAATAAACATAAAGTTTACCTTTTCTCATACGTACCAAATCTTATTTTATCTTTGGTATGCTAGTTCTTATGGAGAGCCTATTTACAATGAGATTAGTGGAACTTTACCGCCTTTAATTTTAATCGAAAATTTATCCAATAATAACAATAATGACTTTACCATTTCAAACGAAGGTGGAAATCAAGATCTCGAGTGAATCCGTAAATGGTAAGAAACTTCCTTTCTAATTTTTGTTTTTTTCTTCATCCTTAATATTTTTGAAGTGAATGAGTTTTTACTCGGTATGTCTATCGAATAGGTACTCTAATGGAGCTGGTCCGCATTCTTGCTCTTTCCTTTGCGGATGATGGAAAACGCGTCAAGGTTCCCAAGCTTTATCCGATTGACTTACTTAAAGTGAAGCGATTGCATCTATCACTCTTCTAGCTTCTTGTAGGTGTGTGCAAGGGTCATGGGCGAAGGAGCATTAGGTGGAATGCCTCGCAACTTGGTTGGAACTCGGAAGATTTTGGAGTTCATGGATTAGGCGATGATGGTGTTATGGGCACCTTTGTCCAATGGTCTTTGTATGCAAGGTGAGGGTTGTATTTTTCTTTCTTTTGTGGATCTACTCTTTAAAGAAGATTAATGATAATTTTCTTTATTTTAGCTTGTTGTCAGTAGTGTGTTTACCCGAATTTCTGGGCTTAATAATAGGATTAGGTAGTACAATGAAGACTAGGAGTGCATTGTTGTGATAGATATTTCTAGTTCGATACTTTCGAATGATGGGAAGGAAATTAGTGTTTCAACATAATATGTTGTATCAAGTATATGGGAAGTAATAGAGGCAACATATTTCGATAACATCGGTTATGAGTTGTGATAAGCCAATTCATCTTGCTTCTTCACATATAGTCTTTTAATTTCATTTTCTTGAAGTTGAATACCATGATAAAAAAGAATGATATGCAACATTTAATTTTTATGATTTTTTTATATATGATGTGGAAGTCGTTATTACAAGGGAGCTGTATCTATTCATATTCCAGTTCTCTAATCAATCTATTTTCCCTTTATTACAAGGGAGCATTTAGGTTATATTTTCTAGTCTCGATCCTTACACACTGATGGGCAGAAAAGTAGTTTAAACTGATAATGATTTTGGGAATAAATAATGTGATGTATTAGGAGAATATTACTTGTGATTCTATTGAAGCCTATTACTTTTAGAAACAAATCACTTATCCTTCTGATTGCTAAAACATTCATATCTCATTGAAAAATAAGCAGTGTGCTAAGCGATAAATATTAGAACTTGGGGTACTTAGAACTTAGGTTGGTATTGGTCTTGAGCACATCAACTAGAAAGACATTTTGTTGCCTCACCAAAAGATTGGTTAGAGTTGTGCATCATTGATTGATCTTGGCTGCACTTTTGTCCAATTTTCGATGCCTAATAATGACTTGCCGATTGTTTAATATGGCATTACTTGCATAATTTTTCCTTGTTAAATTTTCCATGGTAATATTTTGATGGCACTCAGTATTTTATTGTGCATTTCTTGTATTTGCTCATTTCTGTTCCTTAAGTGTTTGGTGTTTCAGTAGATGATAGTTTTCTTTTATTTGAAATATGGATAGCAGATGGTATGCCAAGTTAGCAAGCTTGAAACTGTTAAATTTCTGGAGATGTTTGATCTTCTAAAATTTATTATATGCTGAATGATGCGATACAAATGTTTTTATCAACTTATATATTTTTTTGTAATGGTAAAATAGGTTCCGGGTACATGGCGGTGGATGCTTGGGGTATCTGGGTTGCCTGCTATTATCGAATTCTTAAAGCTTTACGGTACTATCTGAAGTGGATGATATATATTTTGTTATTTAACAAATACAAAACGATAAAACAATGTCTAAGGTGGTCTAATTAAATAGTCGAGCGAGTGAGTGAGCTGGCAATAAAATGATCAGAACAGTTTGAATCGATCTTATTGCACATAGATTATTTAGTGAAGTCCGCCACTCTTATATATGTGGTATGCATCGTACATCATATAAGCAAATTTTGATTAGATTGCAACTTCAATCTGATCTTTTGTTACCTAAAAGAATTAGCGATTGCAAATAATTAATTTTGCATGAATTTTCGCAGACGGAGAGCTAAAAGGGATAAATCCATCTTCAAGAATGGATTCAATTTCGATTCAAATATCTAGCTGTAGCAATCAAAGCAGGCATTGTTAAAAGCATAATAGCTCTGTTGTAATTAATATTGCTTGTTTGAGATGTTTTTACTTATTTTATTTCATTATTTATCGTGTGGGTTATGTACGATTCACATGTATTTTTCGATGATTTCTTTGCTTTTAATTATTGTGGTATGTAATACCAAATTATTTAGAGCCATCCCTATATTGTGCAACTTGTTTGTGTGGTTCTATTATTATATTGATGTATGTATGTGCATATAAGATAAAATATAAAGAACTTTCCGCGTCTATATTTCAGTCCTCATATAAGATAAAATATAAAGAACTTGTATGTAATACCAAACTGCTTGATTCTCCAATCGCTTCATTAGTCCTATATTCGGCCCTCATTTTTGCTTTGTGCATTTCTTCGTGAGAAAAAGGCGTTAGTGTTAAAACTGGAAAACCACTACACTATAAAGGAACATTTTTTCCATCGTATTATTAAAGGATATGTGGCTCAGGTATGTTATCTACTTTCTGAAAATTTTCTGTCAAATGCTTAATGATATGAGCTCTATTTGATGTATTTGCACTGGCCATTGTATTGGTTGGGCATCAATGAGAAGTGGCTTTTGCTTTTTAGTCAGTTATCCTTGTTTATCCTGTGACAGGGCTGATGTTCACGACTGCATTTCTTGTGATATAGTTTTAAGGTTGTACTTATCAATTGTCCATTTTTATGATTTGCTGAAACTTGCTTAAAAAGCACCAGATGCACTATCTTTGTAGTTATTTTGTTTTGACACTTTAAATTATTTTGCAGGGAGGGGACTTTCTTCGGAAAGATGGTAAGTTATAGGCATTGACGTTATACATGCCACTGTTCTCTCTAAGGATGCCTTAGCTGAATTTATTTTAACTTTGCAGGAAAATATGGGGAAAGTATATATGATGGAAAGTTTCGTGTATGAAACTATTATTGGTTTCACCTTTTATTTTCTAGTTTATATCCGACTTCAAGATCGATGCATCGAGCTTTAAGTAGTCGCCCTATCTTTCGGGAAGTCTATGGAAAGCATAGTTTACAATAGTATCTATAATATCGCCCTAATGTAAACATAATTTTAAAGTTTGAGATTCAAGTCGAGCATAGTTGAGTTGGATGATTTACGCGCCCGAGTGTTGCGGTTCCGATCGGAAACTTCGAGCGACATCAAATCGCCGCTCTTTCCGGTTTCAGCACAAGGAATGGGCTTGGACCCCGAGTGATCTGAACATGGAAGCACGGATAGGCATGTTCGATGCCATCATTGCCATCATTTTGTGTGATTGGTAATGTCGCATCGCGCCTCTTTCCTTTTGTGAGCATTCGTGTCCACCCAGGCTTGTGTATGTAGAACTTACGCATGCGAAGTTGCAAGAGAAAACCTTGGTCAAGCAAGTCTTGATTGTACCTCGTGTTCTTGGATGCTCGTGATGGATCCTCCGAGGCTCAAATTCAACCACTCTCTCGGATTCACCTCGTATGCCTTGATCACCGTTTCTTCACTGCATCTTATTTTGTTGTAGCGCAATTCCTTCCTGAGAAATCTTTCTTCCTTCTTCTCGACTCTCAAATTGGTTCTATATATGAGGGATGGAATAATTTGAGACCGATAAGATGAAGCATGTGGTATAAGACATCTTAAATTTATCATATGTCTCTTCACCGTCCCCACCAACCGATGCTTGGGTCTTCCCAAGAGGGATGGTTACGCTATCTTTAATTGCCTCTGTCAAGTTTAAGATTCCCCACTCACCATTTTTTCTCCTTATCTGCTTAAAGCACTTCAACTTTACTTGGTTTCTATTCGATCGCTTAAAAGTAAACTAATGTTGCCACTCCTACGACATTTCCACTTCCAACAAATCAAATCCTTATTATTTTCTTTTATGCCTACCATGATTTGAGCAACTTCAAATTTATTTCAACTTTATCTCGATTGATGATCTTGATCCGCTTTAGAAAACCCGATCTTAAATCAAAAGTTCTCGGAATAAATTTCAACTATTATTCGATCTCTTTCGGAATCAAATGTTGAGCTTATTTTATGTAGATCTAGATGGAAGCTTGCTCTAGTACAACCCTTATCTTAAGTTTTTCAAGTTGAAAATAATTTATGAATTGTTCAATACATGTTTCATGTAGGTTTGCATCCGATACTATGATCGCTATTGTCTATTGTCTTAACAGTGAAAGCCTTCACCGATCTTTGGACCCATTTAAACCGCAATTGTTGTTGTGGTTCCATTTCTTTACGCTCACATGTAAGATAAACATTTCATTTCTTTAATATAATCATTTTTTCATACAAGAGTGCTAATATTCTATTTTGAATTGTTAATAGCTTCAAAATCGGTCTTACTCTCAAGAGGACATTGATGAAGTTCGCGTTGAATGGGCAAATTTCACGCTTCTTCACATATAGTCTTGTGATGTTTTAGTTATAAGTTATCGATTTTTGAATTATTTTGTACTGTGTTATGGAGAATACGGTCTTATTGTTTTGTTAAGTGATGTGCATAGTATTTTTGTATAGTGATTTTGTAGATGTAATGAAAACAGATTGTATATTTTTGTATAGTGATTTTGTAGCTGTAATGAAAACAGATTGTATATTTTTGAATAGTGATTTTGAACGTAGTGCAAGTATATTTTAATCTCATTTGCTTTGCGTTATTAATCAGACAGTTTAAATAAAGAAATTAACTACGGTTGAAATTGAAAAACCGTAGTTGTTATTAAATTGACTACGGGTTGTAATAGAAAAGCAGAGTAAATTTGGCATTAAAACCGTAGTAAATAAACTCAAAACCGTAGTTAATACATATAGACTACGATAAAAAGCGAGTGTATGTGCGAAATTTTGTGTCTGTTGGTATAGACTACGCGTGGCGTGAGTCTATGTGCGAAAAGTGAGTCATGGTGGGTATAGACCACGCCAGAAAAGCGTAGTCTGTGTGCGGCGTAGTCTATGGTGGGTATAGACTACGACAAAAAGGTGTATGAGCCGAACCATTGTGTGATGCGTGTGTATAGACTACGCAGAAAAGCGTAGTCTATGTGAAAAGGCGTAGTCTATGGTGGGTATAGACTACGACAAAAACGAGTGTATGCGCGCCTTTTTACAGAGTGCGAGGGCATGACTACGGCGTAAAGGCGTAGTCTATGTCGTAAGCGTAGTCTATGGTGGGTATAGACCACGCTTAAAAAGCCGAGTGCGCGCCGCATTTTCCAGAAGTTTGTGGGTATAGACCACGCAAAAAGCGTAGTCTATGCCGAAAAGCGTAGTCTATAGTGGGTATAGACTACGCTAAAAAGCGAAGTGTATGCTTGGCGCTACTTTCTCTCACACCACTTTCTCTACACTACTCGATGCACATGACTACACATAAAACGTGTAGTCTATTACATTTTTGTAGTAGTGAAGCCGACCGCAGTCAAAAGAAGAAAAAGCGGAGGAAGAGGAAAGTGCGCCCTACAAAGAAACGCAAGTCGCAACACCGACGGCGAGGAGGCGACGAACCCCAATACGACGGAGTGATCTCCACTATTACGGGGCCCGTGGAGTCACGAAGTCCTCCTCAAGGCCGATGCTCAAGTCCTAAAACCGCGAACCTACCAACAAGAGGTTCGGAAAGGACGAGGCGATCACCTTCTCCGGGACGACCCCGCACTGCGAAGTACCCCACCGTGATCGCTGGTAATCCGTAGTAGTCGCAAATAAGTTGGTAAAACGCGTTTACATCGACAACATGGCGTCGGTGAGCATCCTTTTCAAGGAATGCTTTGACAAGCTAGGAGTAGAAAAACACACCGTGACAGCATCACGCCAATTCAAGCTTCGCCCAAGAAGAGACGCGCCGGAGGAATAATCGAGCTACCCGTCACGGTGGGAAAGCACCAACGACCTCGACCAAGGTGGTGCAGTTCAGAAGGAAGGCCCACCAGATAACATCATACTAGGGCGAGATTGCCGAACTCAGTAGGCGGTATGCTCAACGCACCACCGACGATAAAGATACCCACCACGAGGAACGTACCGTGATCCGAGGTGATCGTAAGCAAGCGAGGAATGTATGCAGTTGCTTACGAGGTGCCGGACCTCGGTCCAAAGACCCACTGGGCATAGCAATTAAGGAAACCCGAGGAGTTGGAGTCGAAGACATCGCCACCCCACGGCGGTCGGTGGAAGAGGTCGATTGCATAAAGACGAGCCATTGAAGGTCGCCCGGGTTGGTTTCACCACGGCACCAAGTGAAAGATCGATCATCCAACCCTAAGGAATTCGGACGTGTTTTCTTGGTCTCCCCGACATGACCGGAGTCTCGCCGAGTATCATCACCACCGCTCAACATCGACCGAACATAAAGCCGATTCGATGTATAAAGAATCTTCGCAACTTAACGGAACCAAGTCATTCATGACGAGGTGAATCACCGTTAAAAACACGACACCGCTCGAGGTCAAATATCCGACCGGATAGCCAACCCGGTGATGGTGAAGAAAGGAGGAGGGATGGCGAATGTGTATTGACTACATGCACCTCAATAAACATTGCCCAAAGGATTGCTATCCACCCCAACATCGACAAGAAGGTCGACGCTACCGGTTGGATACGAAGTCTTCGCTGGACTTATATAAAGGATATCACCAAGTCCTAATGGATTTACTCAAGACGCTGCCAAGATAGCCTTCATTACCGACTTTGAGTCTTTGCAGATAAAAAGATGCCATTCGCCTTAAAATGCAGGGCTACCTATCAAAGGATGGTGGATAAAATATTTCAGCCCTACATAGGTCGAATGTGGAGGATACGTGAGACGACATCGTCGTCAAGAGCAAGGAAGAAGCCGCATGTGTTGCCGACCTCGGATCGTCCTCGGCTTCTTCGAAAATCAACCTAAAGTCAATCCTTAAATGCACGTTTGCGGTCCGGTGCGGAAAGTTCTTAGGGTGTTGGATTTCCTGAAGCGGCTAAAAGCAAACCCGCCCAAGGTCCAAACCATTTTAGAAATGAAGATGCCAAAGACCCTCCATGACGTACATAAGCTAACAGTCGATAGCAAGACCGAGCCGCTTTCTTTCAAAAGTCAGCGGATAAGCAATCACCCTTCTTCAAGATACTTAAAAGCCCCAAATTCTCATGGGATGATGTACATAAGTCCGCCTTTGAAGATCTCAAGAGCTACTCGCCAAACTCCCCACTCTATCCGTCCCAGAAGAGGAGAGGTCATTTTTCTACCTTGCCGCCTCGGACGAGTCTATAAGTGCGTCTTGGTACGGGAAGAAGGACGCCAACTCCGGTATATTTTATCACCGAGCACTAAAAGGCCTTAAACGAGGTATCACCGGAGAAGCTTGCCTTAGCGTTGGTAAATGCCGCGAGGAGACTACGTCCATACTTCCATGCACATCGCATACAAGTCCTCATCGACTACCCACTTCGCAAGTATTGACGAAACCAAGCCTCGTGGAGAATCGCGAAATGGGCAATCGAATCGGGCGAGCACGATATATCCTTCGCCCGCCAGCCATCAAGGGTCAAGTTCTAGCGGATTTCTTGCCGAGGCAAATTTCGCTGAGAAACCGAAGCCCACCGAGTCCAGACGTACAATGCCAAGTCGAACCAATGGATGAAACACCAAAGGAAAGGCCGCAACTCTACGCTGACGGGCTTCAGCAAAACGGTAGCGGAGCAGAATTACTCCTAGGCCCGGACGGCCAAGAGATCACCTACTCACTTCGGTTCACATTCAAAAATACGAACAACGAAGTGGAGTATGAAGCACTGATCGCAGGACTTCGCCTCGCTCAAAGTCTCGAGATACGAGCCGTGCAAGTTCACAGCGACTCTCAAGTCGTCGTGAGCCAAATGTTGGGAAAATACGAGGCAAAAAGCGACAGAATGAAGAAGTATCTTGAAAAAGCAAAAAGCCTGCAATGGACTTTCTCACACTTCCAGATAGTTCGCATCCCAAGGGAGCAAAATAGCCGAGCTGACATCTTAAGTAAATTGGCCTCGCCATCAACGAGCCCGCCCGTAGAGGAAGTCCGGTAAGCATAGACGATGCCGATAATGGGGCCGAGGTCAACGTAGTCTCGGATGAAGAACCCAATTGGATGACTCCCATTCGAGAGTACTGAGAAGGCTGGTGCGCCCATGACAAGTTGGAAGCTAGGAGGATCCCGAACAAATCTCTGCGATATACAATTGAGCGGGGAGTCCTATACTGAAAGTCATATCTCGGCCTCTCTTAAGGTGCTTGGTCCGAACCGAGCTAATTACGTTCTCCGAGAAATACACGAAGGATCGTGCGGAAGCCACATCGGACCCGAGCCTTGTCAAAGAAAGTCGTGCGATGGGGATACTATTGCCAACAATGTTCCAAGACTAATGGACCTCGTAAAAAGTGTCCAAGTGTCAAATCCATGGAACGCACCAAGGTTACCACTGCACCGACCTCGCCTCCATACAGAGCCCTGGCCGCTTATGCAACGGGGATCGACATTGTGGGCCCTTTGTAAAGCACCGTGACGCCCAATTTTTAATTGTTGCGATCGACTACTATCAAGGAAGCCGAGCCTTCGCGAAAATCACAAGCAAGAACGCCTCAACTTCGCCTCGAAGAACATAGTGTGTCGCTCGCATCCCTCATATCCTCCTTTCGGATAACGGAACACACCACGGATAAGACATTCAAAGATTGGTGTCGAGCTTGGATCCAACAAAGTTCACCTCGTGGCCCATCCTCAAGCAAATGGTCGACCGGTTACCAACAGACCATCGTAAAGGGTCTAAAAACTCGCCTCGACCGAGCTAAAGGCCTGGGTGGAAAATTTACCACATGTGTCTTATGGTCGCATCAACAACACCCTGACCTCGAACGGAGAAACACCCTACAGCTTGGTGTATGGAACGGCAATGATCCTCGCAGAGATCGGAGTACCAAGTCCCTGCGGTGACTTTCACCCAAGCAATGGGGAAAATCTACGAATGATCTAGACCTACTCGAAGAAAGAGAGACCTCGCCACATCAGCGAAGCTCGACAAGCAACAAGTAGCTCGGTATTACAACCAGCTTTAAAACCCGACAATTCCAAGTGGGCGACCAGACTCCAAATAATGAAGTCAAGAAAGCCACGCAGCTCGGCAAGTCGGAAGCCACATGGGAAGGACTCACGGGTCGACGAAGTCCTCTGCAAGGGGCCTATAAGCTCGCTTCAATTGTCCGTGAGCAATTACCCAACGTATGGCACATCATTCATCCAAGAGATATTATGCATAAGTGTCAAGGGTCGGGTCTTGTTCGGTCGTATCTTTAAAGTCCTGCTTAGAGTCCGGGTCTTATTTGGTGGTCGCGCCATCTTTATCAATAAAATATTATTTTTACGAGTTCTACTTGTCACTAATGCATAATTAATCTTCACTTTATCCTCTACGGAGGACTAATTCCCTCGACGGAGGTCGACACATCTGCTTCATACGAATGTAAATTTAAACGCAAGATGCCTACATACGAGATCGTTACCTTCGCTTATTTCGGCGCTTCTATGTAGATGAAGGGACCACCCTCCCGACGACCTCGGCAAAAACAGAACCATTCCTACATACGAGATCGATTACCTTCGCTTATTTCAAGCGGTTCTCTATGTAGACGAAGGGACCACCCTCCCGACGACCTCGGCAAAAACAGAACCATTCCTACATACGAGATCGATTACCTTCGCTTATTTCAAGCAGTTCTTCTATGTAGATGAAGGGACCACCCTCCCGACGACCTCGCAAAAATAGAACCATTCCTACATACGAGATCGACACCTTCATTTATTTGAGCGGTTCTTCTATGTAGATGAAGGGACCACCCTCCCGACGACCTCGGCAAAAAACAATCAGATTACCTTCGCTCATTTCAAGCCGTTTCTCTATGTAGATGAAGGGACCACCCTCCGACGACCTCGGCAAAACAGAACCCCTACCTTCAGACGGAACGATTTCCCTCGCCTATTTCGAGCGGAATTTCACGAGACGAACTACCTTCGATATTACTCTTGTTCAATACAAAGTCAATAAGAAATCATTCTTATTAAATAAAAGATATACAGGTTACATTTTACGAGGACGGAGCGGATCGAGAAAGTCGAGCCAATCCCTAGAAAAATCGGGATTCAGCACTCATCTATACTAATCCTACCTCTACCTCGTCCTCGGTCTACATTACGGGCCCGGCCGGCGCGACTCGGTCACTTGAAGATGCCGCTCGCGAACTCGACCTCTGACACCGAGATCGCCTGGTTCGACCCCTTGAGGATCCACGTCGCTCAAGGGCAATAGCACGCCTCTTGAGCGCGCCACTCCGGATCGTCATAATTCGGTTCATTTATTCTAGATCGAGAAGCTCCGGCAGGTTAAGAGGCCTCGCATCCCGTCAAGCATTTCGTCGAGCTGTGGTTGTCGAGCGACGACGCTTTGTATATGCTCCCAGCCTTTTAATTCAACAGATCGCCCGTGAATCGCCGGAGGTCCCACCATATTCGTGCGCAGACATCGCACAACGGCAGCAGCCTCGACAACCTCGCTTCAACTTTGGATCGCCATCCCACCATTTCGTGGATAACCTCCTCAGACTCGGCATGCTCCTCGCCTATCACCTTGGCCTTCCTCGGCGACCTCGAACGCCTCCAATTCAAAAGGCGAGCTCGAGCTCACACCTCCCGAGCGGCTCTATGCTTGACCTCGACCACCAGACGTGACCAAGCTGCCCCTTTATATGGAGGAGTTCGACCTCTTTCAACTCAAGAGCCCGCGATGTGTCTTCAATTCGATTCAACCAAGGAGAAACATCAAGCATCTCAAAGCATAAACCGAATAAAAAGATAAGTGTTTTCATATAAACTTGTGGTTCTATTAACATGCCCTTAGGCGTAAAAAGTGTACATTTACATTAAAAAAAATAATAATAATAGGGATCAATCGACCCTCCGTAAGCTTCACCATGTCCACTTCACCGCCCAAGCCCGGATAGCCTCGGCCTCATCCACCTGTCTCGGCTCGCTCGGGTTCGGCCTCCTCGAACTTCCCGAGCCTCGACGCCTTCAAGCCTCACCGCATTCCCCACCCCTTTGCATGATCAGCCATAAAAGCGCCGGTCGGGATCCCGATCCACGGACAAAGCGCGAACACTCGCGGACGAAGAACCGAGGAAGAGACAAGGCTCGCAACACGGAAGCTCCTTCAGTGCCGCGGACAAGACATCAAAATAGCCCGCTAAGGACATCATCCTCGCCTCCTCGCACCCATACTTGGCTTTATCCAGTTTGGGTAGTCCTCGGCGACCTCTTCAATTGCATCCGAGACAAGCGCTTATTAAGGACCTCGGCGCGCCGATAACATCCCGAGAAGCTCGCCGACATGAACAGCCTCCAAAGGTGAGAAGCGTTTTCCATGAAGTCGCCATGTCCGCCTCGACGGCGAACTTGTTCCATCTCAACCTTCATCAAGGCAACCTCGGCCTCCGCCCGCCCTTGCCGCCTCGCCGCTCGCCGCCTCACGACCGCCCTTGCCGCCGCCTCAATGGTCTGTCGATCCGCCGCCTTCGTTTGACGAGGTCCTGATCTTAGCCTCGGCCTCGAAAGTTCTTGAACGAGGAGGATCTTCTCCTCCATCTCCCGAGCATACCTGGCCACCCCATCAAATCGCAGAACGGCGCTTTTCAAGTAATCCGATATAAGATCGGATACTTTAGACACTCACCGCCACGCCCTCGACCCCTATACAATATATACATCAGTCAAGAACACAATTTTATACTACTACACAAAGTATAAGGACAAGTACAAAACCTCGGAAAGAGACGAGGCGCCGACTTGGAACCAATGATTCAAGACCACCTCGGCGGCAACCGAGGACTCGGGATTACATGCTTGACCTCTTCAAGCGCTTGAGTGGCTGCGGTGAAGGGATCTCAAGGCTCCACACTCATTTTGGGCATGTCCTCGACATCCTTCAAGGTCGAGACGGCGGCTCGGCCACGAGATCGGCTCGGCCACAGAGATCGGGCTCCTTCCTTTCTTCTTTCTCTTAGAAGGTTCACTACCGTGAAATACATAGGTCAAGATCAACACGTATAATCATGGAATAAAGAGAAAAGAAGAAGGGCCTCACCTTCACCGACTCCACCGGAGGCAGGATCATAAGGGCTAAGCCCGCCGCAAGGTCGGCCTCGAGAAGACCTCGTCAACAAGGCCAATTTTGTCCAACGCCTCCAGTCACCGTAGCCCGTGTCAACGATCACATCGGCGATCTTATCGATCGCTGCATTTAACTCACCGAGCCTCGAACCGACAGAAGAAAAACTTCTTTCCGCCAGCTCGAGATCTTAGATTTTGTCTTCACTTTAAAATTTCTACGAGTGATGATAATACCACCCAAGTGGCCTTCAATTGCAAAAATCGAGAACCACCCCAAGGTCAAAGGAAAATTATGCCTATAGCATAGACCCCAGTTCGTCAAATGCCGAAATGAATTCGGCGTGAGTTGAGCAAGAGATATGCCAAACATTTCTTCGAACTCGACGATACGTGAGGAAAGGGAAGACGCAGCATCAGCCTTGAGGCCGCTCTTCATACACGGTAATAAACCTCCCGAGGGCACAAGCCCTGTCCTCCTGGACGGGGCAACAAGATCAACATCGAAGAAATAAAATATTGATGACAAATATTCCTTATATCGAAATGTTCAAAGTCGAAGAAAAGAAGACACTTTGCCACAATCCCACATAGGGGAATCGAACGCATATATGTATGAGGAACCTTAACGCTGGTGAAAACATGCATATTCACTAACGAATCGACGGGGAATGACACAATTTGACGCTCAGCGACTCGCTATAAGAAGTTAAGTAGCCATTACTTACTTTTGCTTATCAATGAAGAAGGCAAGAAGCTTCAGGACGTCAATGGCGAAGAATAACCGCCTTTCGCAGAAAGCAAGGAGTTTTTGAATATTGAAATAATGTGGAAGACAAAGTGATAGGAGATATTGCGTATCAAGGAAGACATTCCCCCAATATGCACTTTATCGAATCCAACCGCCGCCACATTTAATGCTCATTAAGTGCGTATCCGCTGCCTAGTGCTCAAGAACGATGTAAAATCCTGCGCTTCGCCGCTTAACGCCTCGCCGGGTGAAGCGGCCAGAGACCTCGCTTAACGCCCGCCAAGTGAAGTCTGTCCGAAGACTTTGCTTAACGCCCGTCGGGTGAAGCCGGCCAGAGACCTCGGCTAACGCCCGCCAAGTGAAGTCTGTCAAGACTTCGCTTAACGCCCGCCGGGTGAAGCGGTCGAGAGACCTCGCTTAACACTCGCCAAGTGAAGTCTGTCGAAGACTTCGCTTAACGCCGCTGTAAAACCGGTCGAAGACCTCAAATTAACGCCTCAACGGTGAAGCCGACCGAAGACGTCGACTTAACGCCACAAGACCTCGGCAAACGCCCCGGCGTGAAGCGGTTAGAAGACCTCGCATAACGCCCGCCGCAGAAGCCGTGACACTCGCCGAGATACAACATGACCTCGGCAGACGCCTCTGAGCACAAAGATACGATATACGACGCCAAGAGCATTGAAACACACAAAGTCGACAATGAAAAGAATATCAAAGATCGTCCAAACCCCGCTCGTCACAAACAACCCCAATCCAAGCATGACCTCGTTTCTGCGCCTTTTGGGGGTTGTGATAGGATACGCCCAACTACCAGCCCAAGCATCGTGCCCAATACAAGTAACCATGACATCAAGCTCGGCCCGACAAGTTCGCCCATAAAGACCCTAAAGTCGGTGGGAACGCAAAGCTCACCATATCTAAAAGAATCCTAATTCAAGAGGATAGGATCTCTAATCCTAGTTAGAGAAGACTTCGGATTCAAGATCTAGGTCAATACATTGTGTATAAACAGAGGCTAGATTAGACTTAAATGATTCATTCACACTCTTTGTAATCGCTTACACATTCAATACACGAATACTCTCTCTCCCCGTGGACGAGATCTTATTCATAGATCGAACCACGTAAATCCTTGGTGTTCTTGCGCATTTATTTCCCTTACGAAATTAAGATCGATCACTCTATCTTTCTTACTTTGTTGCCCTGTTAATCCATTTTAAGGTTTGTTTTTGACTTGCTATTCATTTCAGCAAATGATGTACCTATGTGCTCTGTTCCCGTATCAGAAAATTACGCTACTCATCTGAGTGAATGTGCCTGCAAAATTGGAAATTGTTTAATTCGTGGACATTAATCCTAAATTTACTGATTATTTGGTTCTCAACACGAAAGCAAATGACAATTATGTTTCCTTGAAATTATAATTGCAGTTATTATGGCTTTTGGATTCCTACTTTGTCATCTTTCTTCTGATGCAATGCATACCTTATATCATTAAGGCTGCTGGTAAATGCCTTTGGAATCAAATGATAATGACAACAATAGCTTGAGAGAATAATATTATGATGAAAGATAAAATTGCGGTAAAAACAGAGAATAAATGATTTTTTTATCACGGCAAACACTACTAGGTTGTTGATCATTGCATCACCACATGATGTACTTTGGAAATACAAACCTTCCGAATCAAGCAGTTGTTGGAAGGGCAAATATGTTCAGTTTATTGAATTTAAATAATTTCTATCTTAGTTGTAGTTGGACCAGAATTGGGCCTGGAGGTAGTCGATGATGTTCTTCTCAACCTGAACGCATGGCCAACACATCCGGTTGATCTTGGGGTCCGACCAACACGGCATTGGCAATAGTTATGGTACCGGATTCGGCTGCCGGCCGGCAATGCAACGGCGTTGGTCTTGCCAACGTTGAACTGAAGTGAATGAGACCACGTGGAAGACGAAGACATCACTGTGGTACAAGTACTGGTGAAGAGCTTGTTCTTCCGGTTGGGATCGGCGGGGTTGGAGGTGACGGCCGACGTGAGAGTCCCTTCCACCAACAGAAGGCTTCGTGGCACGCGGGTGGGTGTGGGGTGGGTTTATCCCATAAGGCGCAAGTCGAGGCGAGCCAGAAACTCCCAGTGTTGAGCCCTTCAAGTCGGTTTACGTTCACCGGGCGACGGCCGACCCACTGATGCGATGTGTTTCGGCCTTGTTTAGACCCGGAAAAGGAAATCCTCCGCAACCACCATGTCCGGATTCTTGCAAAACTTCCTGCTCACAAAACCGCATGCAAACAATTTCGTATGCGATTATATATGCTTATTTAAAAAGCTTAATATTTGATATAACATAGCTAGGTTTAATTTAATTGAATTACCAAAGCAGATTTGGCATCGAACAAGAACGCAGTAAATCTTGAAGTTGACTTGGATCTGCTGCATATGCAATCGAAGCCCATGACAAGATAAAAACAATGGTGCACAAACCAAAACCCATCTTTATTTTGCTAGTGATATACGTTACTTATAATTATATTTCTTTTCTGTTATCTGTGATGACAAACTTAGCATGAGAAGTACTTTTTATAGGAGTGAAAAACAACTAGCTATCTTCAATACTCATCCTTTTTTTTTTATTTGATGTTATTTTGTGTTGAAACCGACAAGACACGTTTTAACTTTCTATTGTTTCATCATATATGCCTAATACATCGTGCTGCATCAAACTTATTTCATATTTTTATAATATTACATATATAGACTCCTTCAATCTTCAATCAACTAATTAATGGAATAAACATCATTATAATAGCTACAAAACCAAGTACTTCGAATTTCTTCTTCTAATTGCTTGTGGTCTCATAATGCACAACACGAGCAAATATGTATATGGCTGCACCTAAAAATTACTCCATCCGTCCACAAAATTCGTGCATTTAATTCCATTTTGGTCCGTCCACTAAAAATGTTCACTTTCCTTTTTTAGAAACACCAATTTTACATTTTTATCCTAAACTTATCCACTTATTTACAAAAATACACTCATGACCCACCTTTTTACACTCACAATCCATTAATATATTCATTTATTATCTCAATGACACACATTTTTATACACATTTACTTTACACTCATTACAATTTTCTTAAAACCCGTGCCACCAAAATCGATGAATGATTTTGGTGGACGGAGGGAGTAACACTTTTAGATAATTATCGAGAAGGGCACATATTTTGATAATTTGCTCTCCGCTTCTCTATCTTGGCTTTAATAAATTAAGTTTTGAGCATATATAATATACACCACCACCCACACTTTATTTCTATAGGAAAATACCATATTTGTACCAATGAAGTTTTAATTTTCTTTCATAATTTTACATCAACATATAGATGCAAAACAACATATTAATACTTATACTATCAATTTTCTTTTCTTGCGTACCAATTTCGACCGATCCAATCATTGGTCACCAAATTGAGATTGGCTTTGTGAAAGAACTAACAATGGCGTTTGAGATATGGTGGAATTCAAGATTGGGGAACGCCTATAGCCAGCGGACCAACTTGCTAAATTTACTCTTTGATTTGGGGATTTTGTAGCTCAAGTCAAGGAATTTCGGTCATGGCCTCAACTTCAAGAATGATCGGATCAATAAATTGATAGAAATTTGACATTTGTCACTAGAAGGGATAATTGTTGGCAAAAATGATAGTACAATTGAAAAAAGTTTGACCGTTGGGTATAAAATGAGAGTTTTCCTTATTATATAATATATATAATTTCAAGTGAGTTACTAAATTTCCTTGCTAATTCAGCCACATGACCAAATAACCAAGATCCAAAGATGTTATCAAACCAGCCCAATCCACTCATAATCAGACAAGATTTTAGTTAGTCTTTCGGTCTCAATATTCCAATGTTATTAGTATTACAGTACTTTTCATATATAATTGGCTTGGAAAATAAAAGTTAGGTTTTGGATTAGATATTGACTCACCATCTCAATCTCGCACTATAGTTTCTTAAGATATATATATACCTCAAGGCAGAAAGCATTTGAATTTATTAAATCAGATTTGAAATTAAACGTCGTTTGGTCTATCTAATGTAAAGAAATTAATAATATTCTGCTATTCCTTATAAAATAATATATAAATATGTCATACAAATATTATTTTTTTTGGATATTTAAATTGAAAAGGAACCACGTACATTTTGTACACGTCTACGCTGTGACGTCTGACTGTTTCAATTCAGCAAGAATGGATCTCTCTATTATTTAAACTGGCAAGTAAATGTTACTAAGTCTAAAGCGCTATATTATGTAACTTGGTTGCTTTAAATTTCAAGTCAATGTAGCTGATTTGTCACTTTCACTGTATAGAAAAAGGTATGACGATGTCAAAATTTGATTGATTGGGTAGTATTGTATTCGAACAATTTGATATAAAATAATGTGCCCAGGAATATCCAAAAGAGATCTCACTTATTGGACAATCTAATTAATTTGTTCGTAAAATACCTGACTAATTTTATATCATGATATACTAAATTCTTAATAATTTCAATCAAATATTTTTCTTATATAATAATTCAGTGTTCATTATTTTGGGAACTGCATTTAATACATAAGAGCATAAGCGTGCATGACAATTTCAGTTGAACTGATTCAACTCCTATATAACTTACCTGCTCATCGGTTTATTATATTTTAATGAATCGAGTAAAATGACTGGAGTTTATAAGAAAATATTGCTGTTTCAGGCTCATTCAAATTGCCTAGTCAAATGCATGATCAATACTCTAGATTTTATTCATGTTTTATTGGTAAATTACATAAATAAATTAAATAGATAAAAATTATTCATGTCTACTAAATCTTTGTCCAGCATGGTAGCAATCGTATCCAGAGGATGCTAAAACAGCATATGCTTCTGTTCTGATTTCAGATTATTTAATGCAAAACTGCATGCATGAATATTTCTTCACTTGTCCTGTTTTGATTTTCATACGTCAGTGATTTATTTATTTTTTGGCTAAGTTGAAAATGAAATATTAGCAGCCTTGGAAGACTTTCAAATTCAAAGCAATGAAACTTAATTCATAGCAGCCGATTGAGCAGGTGATTTGTTCAATTTATATGTTGAGTGCCAAATTATATTAACGAAGCACGAAACAGCTTCCCTGTATATCTCTTAATATTTCACCTGAAATTAGTATTCATCAAAGCAATACATTCCTCTGTTCGAATCATTTGGTCAACATTTTCTCTGTCCCGGCCACTATTAAATTCCTAGATTCTTTTTATAATTGTAAAAATAAAATTCATTACAATAAAATAATCCTAACTAACATTTATTTCTAAATAAGCTATATTATTTATTTCTTTTCTTTTTAGAATTGAATGTGGTGAGATTCTCGTTATGATGGAGGCTAAAATTAACGAAATAACTCCCCTTGTCATTAATTAATTACGTGAGCAAATATATTAGCCCAACCAACCACATCCACTTTTCTAGATGCCTGGTTTTTTTCTCCTATAAAAGGAGCGTTTCTCATGCAAAGTTTTCCATCACAAGCAGAACAAAAAAAGAAATTATTAAGTGTGAGTTTTATAAATTAGCCAACTACAATGAAGATGGGTTTTGGTTTGTGCGCCATTTTTGTTGTGGTCTCGTGGGCTTCCATTGCATACGCATCAGATCCAGGCCAACTTCAGGATTTCTGCGTTGCTATTCCTGAACCCAACTCTGCTGGTAATTCAATCAAACAACACCTACATTATCAAATACACAACATCAATTGACATATATACATATATATAAATGTGTTTGGTTGCAGTTTTCGTGAATGGGAAGTTCTGCAAGAACCCAAACATGGTGGTAGCGGACGATTTCCTTCTCAGGGGTCTAAACAAGGCCGGAAACACATCGAATCAGCTGGGATCTGTCGTGACTCCTGCGAATGTTGGCCAGCTTGCAGGGCTCAACACTCTGGGCGTTTCCATGGCTCGCCTCGACTTCGCCTCAGGGATCAACCCGCCCCACACCCACCCGCGCTACGAAGCCTTCCTGTTGGTTGAAGGCACTCTCTACGTCGGCTTCGTCACTTCCAACCCCGCCGATCCCAACCAGAAAAACAAACTCTTCACCAAGTACTTGAACCCCGGAGATGTCTTCGTCTTCCCACAGGGTCTCATTCACTTCCAGCTCAACGTCGGCAAGACCAACGCCGTCGCATTTGCCGGCTTCGGCAGCCAGAATCCGGGTACCATAACCATTGCCAACGCTGTGTTTGGGTCGGACCCTAAGATCAACCCGGATGTGTTGGCCAAGGCTTTCCAGGTTGAGAAGAACATCATTGATTACCTGCAGGCCCAGTTCTGGACCAACAACTAAACATACTACCCATATATTTCGCTCCCTCCATGCAGCATTATATGTTATGTCTTTTAATACAATAACCAGTCTTTACTTATTACATCTGCTTGACTTGGAAAACTGTGTTTCAAAATTATATGTATCGTGTGATGATGCAATCTTTGCCCTATTGAAATGAATAAATTCTTCGAGTTTTGACTGTTTTTCACGATTGTACTTTCCATCCATTTATTAGTCTCTGGTTGATGCTTTTATTAGGAGATTATACATTTAATTGTGAATGCATGACTGCCAAAATAAAACGATTTGATGGACTAAGAAAAACTTAATCCATCAAATGGATAAGGAACTTTAATTCAAACGATTTTACGTCTTTTTTATGATACTGCGGAGCACTTGATGCACTAGCCGCTTGAGGCAGTCAAGTGGTGCTGCTACATAGATCCCTGTGTTTCGTGAAATACATTTTTTGGTCTTGAAAAATCAACATGTCACGCATACAGCCAATAGTAGAGGCGGATAATGTCACGCATACAGCCAACACTATGGGAAAATAACAATAATTAGGCTACCAGAGTCAATAGCTCTTACTATTAATCCAATAAAAACTTGACGAGACAAAGTCAGTAGCTTCACCCCAAAAGCAAAAACAAGTTCTTAAGAGTAAAGAAAACTTTTTTGAATGAGTTTAAATAGAGTTGTTGGGACATCCTCAAAACATAGAAATTAACTTTTTACTGACTTTTACAAATTTTAAACTAAGTCAAATCTAGAAATTTAACTTTTGACTAAGTGAAAATGATAAAATATCTAATAAATAAAGATCAAAGGAAATTAAAAGAAGATGTTATGAGAAGAAAAGTAAACTTAATTCAGAGCAGCCGATCGAGCTGAAGATCTGTTCAATTAAATTTATATGTTGAGTCTCACTCTATTAGGGACTAATTTACTGTCAGTAATGCTATTCAAATTATTTTTGAAAAGACTCGTGTTGATGCGTAGGTCACCGTCAATCCGAAGCCGGGTCACACAGATGGTATCGAGCCGAACCTCTCCCGAAGTACGGTGTGGTTCGGGGACGAACCAAGCGGAAGTTAGTGGGCATGTGACGCCCGGGGCAGAAGTACGAAGTGATCGCCGGTGCAGAGGCATGGACAAGGAGCGGCTCCGATTAAGGCTTCAAAGCGAAGGGGTACATGAATGAACCGAAACGCACCGGAATGAGAGGGATTTCGTGAATATGTAGGTATGAGACTGCATATTCGAGAAGAGCTTAAAGGATTTGATATGTGCTACTCATACCAACAAGATGCATCTTCTTTTCGGGAGTCCATCTCATAAGAACTCTAAAGTTAAGCGTGCTTGGCTTGGAGCAATTGTGGGGTGGGTGACCCCCTGGGAAGTTTTCCCAGGAAGTGTGTGAGTGAGGACAAAGCACACTGAAAAGACTCGTGTTGGTCTGTGAGGTCAGCCGTCAATCCGGAAGCCGGGTCGTTACAATTTTTATTTAAATATATATACTTTCTCTTGCATTATTTTTATCATACATATTTGGTGTAGTTATTCAACTTATTCTTATAATCCGTTTCAGTTCGATTTGAAAAATTATAATTGAGTTGCAGGCCAAACTTATATTTATATATAAACATATGTATTTTAAGTTTTATATTTTGAGTCTTTTGTCTTTTAGTCAATTTTCTTTATGGCTTCTTTTCAAGTTTTCATTTCTCGTTGTAGGTCCTGATAGACTTGATAATTGATGAACCATTGGATCATTTAATGTTTTTATATGGTAGCTAATTCTTATATAGGAATATAATAGTTACAAAGTTAGATAATAACTGAAAATCGAATCGACCTAAAACCGAAGAACTATGGTTGGGTTTGGTTGAGTTTAATTATAAGAAACATTATTAGTTCGATTCAATTTTCATTTCTAACAGTTTGGTCTTCGATTTTTGTCGGTTGAAACCGAATTGATTATTAGCACACCCCCATACCTAGTAGGTATATATAGGGCTGACAATTCGTGCGTGTCGGGTCGTTATCGTGTCGACACGATAACGACACGACCTGATAAGGCCAAACACGAACACGACCCGTTAAGGATCTGTCCGACACGAACACGGCATGAACACGAATATGACACGATTTTTTTCATGTTGACACGACACGATAACGACACGACACGATAAATTTAAATCAATATTAGAAAATAAATAAATAAAATAAATAAAAATATAAAACATATACTTAAATTAATATTAAATATATAAAAATATTATCGAATTATACGAAAACGACACGAACCGACACGACACGAATGCAACATGAAAATTATCGGGTTACACGAACACGACAAGGATCCGACACGAACACGACACGAAATTATCGTGTCCTTATCGTGTCGACATGATAAGGACACGAACACGATAAGGCTGAACACTAACCTGTTAATTTCGTGCGTGTTCGTGTCGTGTCGAAAATTGCCAGCCATATATAATGGAAAACTGAGAACACATGGAAAATTTATAATGGCAATCATCATTACATGATATATATAATTTGGAAATACAAAGGTTTCCAAGTGAATCAGTTTTAATATGTAAAGAACGTTTAATTTATTGTATTAAAAAGGCACAACATATAATGTCTGTCTTAAGGAGTAAAATAGGCAAATTTAATGTTTAGTTGTTGGTCCAAAACTGGGCCTGGAGATAATCGATGATGTTCTTCTCAACCTGGAAAGCCCTGGCCAACACATCCGGGTTGATCTTAGGGTCCGACCCGAACACGGCATTGGCAATGGTTATGACGCCCGGATTCTGGCTGCCAAAGCCGGCAAATGCGACGGCGTTGGTCTTGCCGACGTTGAACTGGAAGTGGATGAGACCCTGCGGGAAGATGAAGACGTCGCCGGAGGTCAAGTACTTGGTGAAGAGCCTGTTCCTCTGGTTGGGATCGGCAGGGTTGGAGGTGACGAAGCCGACGTAGAGAGTGCCTTCCAACAAGAGGAAAGCTCGTGGTGGCGGGTGGGTGTGGGTGGGTTGAGCCCGTAGGGGCGAAGTCGAGCCGAGCCAAGGAAACGCCCAGAGTGTTGAGCCCTGGAAGCTGGTTAACGTTCACTGCAGTCACGGCCGATCCCAGCTGATTCAACGTGTTTCCGGGAATGTTTAGACCCCGGAAAAGGAAATCCTCTGCAACCACCATGTTCGGGTTCTTGCAAAACCTCCCATTCACAAAAACTGCATGCAACACAATTTAGTATATATGCTCATATATAAGCCTAACATTGGATAATGTTGGTTTTATATATTAATTGATTCACCATCAGATGCGTTATCAGGAAGAGCAACGCAGAAATCCTGAAGAGGGCTCGGATCTGCTGCATTTGCAATCCAAGCCGACGAGAAGATAACAAGAATGGCGCACAATCTAAAACCCATCTTCATTTTAATTAGCTGATATATGTATGTCACTCACTCACACACTTATATTTCTTTTTCTTGTTCTACCTGTGATGGAAAACTTAGTATGAGAAACACTCCTTTTTATAGACACGTAAAGACACGTTTTGCCATTTAAGTTGTAATTAGCTTCCTGTTATTTCATAATCATACCTAATAAATTTCATATTTTTAATATCTAATCATACATAGACCCTCTTCAATCTCCCTTGACGCATGATCTTTGTTTGAACACAACCCTATACCAGATCATCAGCCATAAAACAACATCAAACATTGATATCGTCATACCTATCACCTATATATGCATGCAGCTTCAATTTTTTTCTATGCAGTAAACGTGACAAACCAGCTACTTTGGCTTGATATTTAAACCCGGTTTGGATCCTCTTTCGAACATTTATGTGTCATACCCATATCCCACTATTAAATTCATTATGTTAATATTATTTATTACACAAAAAATTATTACAGTTTAATAAATCCTAATTGAGCTTTTCATGGACGTTGAATAAGTTAATTGTGATACATTTATTGTGGACGGAGGGAGTACTAAAAAGTAAATATTCCCTAATTGAGAATAATAAACCTCATCAACAATTGCATAATTAAACTAAAATTAAAGAAAAAATCAAAAAAGAAAAAGAAAATAGGACATGAACAGTACACCAAAAAGAAAGATAGAGAATTCCAAATGATATAAAATGCAAATAACCTAATCCAACACTGTAGATTTAAGAGGTGCATGTTTGATTTGATTGATAAGGTTTGATTCATAAAATAATCTCACTTAATCACATGTTTGTTTGAACTATTGAGTCAGTGATGGATAACTTAACCCTCACTCCAATCATCTTTTTTAGATAATAATTTTTCACCTCAAATTTGGATTAATTAATTAATATCATTCACTTTATAATGTAAAATTTCAAAAGTAATCTCACCAAAATTATTTTTGATCATATTTGCCTTGACATTTTGTATTTTTGTTATACCACGAAGGTAAATTTTGGTATTATACTATAAATTCTTCAATTTATCTTATACTGCAATCAATATCCAAATTCAAAACTAAATAATCCAAATCATATCGCATCATACCCTATCTCATCTATATTATCTATTTTATCCACCAAACCAAACGTCCTTAGTAACCCTTACTTGCTAGTGTATTAATAGTGAGACCCATTCTTGCTGAATTGAAACAATCAGACTCCACAGTCTAAACATGTTCAAAATGTAGTCCTTTTCAATTTAATCATCTATATATATATATATAGGGAGTGAATCAAATGAAAACTCCAATTTTTTTTAGAACTAAGAATTAATTTGGTCCATTCATTTTTATAGTCTAACGGTCAAGATTAATTATAAATAGTTTTTTTATCCTCATATTTTAATGATAACCATTTAGCCATAAAATCAAGGGATTTTGTATATTGATTTTCGTAATTATTCTTATATGCATAATTACCACAATTACATGCACAACACCATGAATTACATGAATATAATAATGAATTGGAACTGATAGCATGTACAAGAACTACGATTATATGAATAACAATATGAATTATATGAACAACGAAGAATAAAATGTGAAATATCCAAATAACGAAAATTTAGGGATTTGACTATTTTTATCATTAAATAGTTATGAATCGTCCGATCTTATTTAATCTAATGATGGTTATTAGTTCTTAGTTCTTATCTAAGATATGATTCTCTCTACCCCTATATATATATATATATATATATATATATATATAGGGTTGATCGATGAGAACTCATCTTTTTGAGAACTTGAGAACCATACATAAGACGTTAAAGATGATGCACAAAGCAGAATAAAGTTGTGTATAATGAAAGCTTTCTAAAATTGTTGCACAACAAAATAATTTTAGAAAGTTTTCGTTATGCACACTTTATACCGCTTTGTGCATCATCTTCAACGCCTTATGCATGGTTCGCAGAGTTCGCAAAAAGACGTGGTTCTCATTTGATCCACTCCTATATATATATATATATATATATATACATATATATATATATATATATATATATTACGTGTATATATATATATTTTCTGATCTCATAATTATCTTAACAATTTTATTAAGATACAAAATGTATTACCCATATAATATAGAAATTCAAATGTATATATGTACATAATGCACGAATTTATGCATAAGTATCATATACTATTTATTTCTCTCGACTAGGTAATTAATCAAATAGTGAGATTAAATAATTCAAAATTCTTCATACACCATGATATGCATGCATGTCAATGAAAAAAAAAATTGAGCTCTTAATTGATTTTAATCGAAAAGATCTCATTTGTTAAGGCGAGTTTTCAAGCAGGTAGCTCTCTGGGTTATTATAGTAATTTTTCCAACGGATGCATTAACTATCATAGCGAATTCATTTTGTTTACACTGAATTTTCGTGATTCTTAGTTCTCACGTTAAAAATGATTCTTATTTGAACCCTCTCTCTCTCTCTCTATATATATATATATATATATATATATATATATATATATAGGGAGTGGATCAATGAGAACCACATCTTTTTGCGAACTCTGCGAACCGTGCATAAGGCGTTGAAGATGATGCACAAAGCGGTATAAAGTTGTGCATAACGAAAACTTTCTAAAATTATTTTGTTGTGCAAAATTTTAGAAAGTTTTCGTTATGCACAACTTTATACCGTTTTGTGCATCATCTTCAACGTCCACATGGTTCTCAAGTTCTCAAAAAGATGAGTTCTCACCGATCCAACCCCATATATATATGGGGTTGGATCGAGAACTCATCTTTGAGAACTTGAGAACCATGATATGACGTTGAAGATGATGCACAAAGCGGTATAAAGTTGTGCATAACGAAAACTTTCTAAAATTTTGCACAACAAAATAATTTTAGAAAGTTTTCGTTATGCACGCCTTTACACCGCTTTTGTGCATCATCTTCAACGCCTTATGCACGGTTCGCAGAGTTCAAAAAGATGTGGTTCTCATTGATCCACTCCTATATATATATATATGGGAGTGGATCAATGAGAACCACATCTTTTTGCGAACTCTGCGAACCGTGATAAGGCGTTGAAGATGATGCACAAAGCGGTATAAAGGCAGATAGCTAAAACTTTCTAAAATTATTTTGTTGTGCAAAATTTTAGAAAGTTTTCGTTATGTACAACTTTATACCGCTTTGTGCATCATCTTCAACGCCTTATGCAGTTCTCAAGTTCCCAAAAAAGATGAGAACTATGCACAAATGTTTCACAACAAAATAATTTTAGAAAGTTTTCGTTGTGCACAACTTTATCTTGTTTGTGCATCATCTTTACACGTCTTATACCTGGTTCGCAGAGTTCGCAAAAAAGATGTAGTTCTCATTTGATCAACTCCCTATATATATATATGTATGTATGTATGTATGTGACTTATGTGTATGGTGCATGATGAGTTTGAGTGCATACTTGTGTATGTGCAAGTGAATGCAAGGCAATGGGACAACACTTGTAACTCACAAGTGTTTACTTGATCCCCACTCCCAAAAGCACCATACACGGTAGCCCATAGTTCCACCCCATTCTCAATTGTCTCTCTTATTATACTTCTACCACAACCTACCACTACACTACTCTCCCTCTCTAGAAACTCTCCAATCTTACAATCCATCGTCGAACCAAACTCCACATACACCTATCTCGGCTCATCCTCCTTCCCTCACCGATGACTCCTATGGCCACCACTCCTCAAAGCAGCCCCCAATACCTTTTATATCTTATGTCCTCTCGATAACTCCCTACCACTGCTGATCCCATTAATGAAACTCAAGATGGTGATGGCCATCATAACTGAGCCCCTACACCATCTTCATTGAGAAAGCTCGATACTACTAACTCAATGAACGCTGAAGCATCCTCAAGCCACGAACTTCATTCCTTCTCTCTCGATTCTTGCAATCCGCTTATGCGGTATACAACCACCCTTTTGATTATTGAAGTGGCTACATTGTACATGCATGTGCATTAATAAGCTTAAATTGTGTTGAGTATGTGCTTGTATAAAATTGCATGTTCAATTAATGAATGGAGCCATGACTTTTGATTATTATATGTTCATGATGGATTGATGAACTTGATTATGGTTTGGGGTGATAAATTCACCATTTTCGTATGTTATACGTGTGCACATAAAGTGTTTGATGAAATGCATGTAAGAAATTAATTAAACCATGAACTTGTATGAAAACTGGGAGTTACTGTATGAATCGTGAGTTTACAAAATTATTTGACTAAGTTATTTTAGTCCGATTAATGTGAAATTTAAATATGTTCAATCTAAGTATGTATAGTACGTATCTACCAAAATTTCAAGTCAATCCAATGTGCTTTACTATTTTAATTGTATTTTCCAAACACACCGCACAAAACTGTCAATTATTACTGCTCATCACCCACGGTTTGTGGCTTTCATTTTGAGTTTGGGAAAATCAAAACTATAAAATTTGGTATAAGAATAATTTATGGTGTCAATAAGCTCTCTGTAATTTTAGGAATTTTCTAAAATATTTACTATTTATTTTTGAATTTACCAACGAACGTGCAATGTTGTCTTAGCGAGGATAGCTTGTTGTAAACTATTTTAGCTCCTAACCTATTGCACATAATTGAGTGAGGCTTTTCTGAATTAAACTAGACTCAAATGGATTTTCAATTTGATGGGTTGCATTTTCAGATTCTTTATAATAAGCTCTCGGTTAATTTTCGAAGTTAATGCATTTCAATGAATCTTCTTGGCAAACTGCTTAAATCCAATTTGTATTTTAATAAACTATTCAAGTCCAACTTTTATGAGAGAGGTACGAGCGGTTTGTAGTCCGACTTTGACTTGGTTTCTTCATAAAATATTTTCCTTCTCATGTCTAGTTGTGATCTGGAATGTTTGATCTCAATCCAAGTCCTTTAGGTATGCTTTTCGCTCACCAAAATCACATATCCAAAAGCGTCTGTTTTCAACTAGTCAACTTTGAGCTCATGTATCTCTTATTGTATCGGGTATCTTCCGAGCTTCCGAGTCTTTCTTAATGAAACGTGTAGTTCTTGTTACAAGGTTTCAAGAATGGGGTCTCTCTCCCATTTTGGTATTTTGAGCCAAAAGTTACGAGCCTCACGAAATCCCTCGTCGCAAATCTAAATCTGAAAATCCTGAAAATAATTTAAGTATGGAATGCAGTTTTGAGTTGCCCACTTTGAGACCCTATATCTTCATAACCACAACTCTTTTGAACCCGATTCCTTCTTAGAACTTGTATAGAGGTTTCCAGAATGTGTCTTTGTGCGACCATACATATTTTGAGTCGAGAGTTACGAATATCCAAAGTATGTCACTTAAGTAGCTTTGCTGAAAGCAAGCACTTAAAATTTGACTAAAGTATTGGAACTCACCTATGTGAAATATACCTTATGTGACTAACATGCTATTAATTGATGCATTCATACACGTTATTTCGCAAGTACGTGTTAGAGCATTAATAAGACACACGGAAAATGATAAGTCAGCACACCGTGGTATTTTTACAGAAGTATGTCTTAATGAGAAAATATTTGACTACGTGCTACTACATGATCAGTTGACTGCATATAATACCATGACATACGTTAGAGTAGAAATATGGATTATAAGACCTGATGGATATTTCAATTCCAATACATTAAGGTCGGGAATAGATAGGCTAAGCTTAGGACTTGGATTCCGAGAAATTCTTTATTAGTAAATGTATTAAAGAACTAGACTTGTCTTATAGGACTTGTTAAGGTTCACCTAAAGCAACCCGTGGAGATGTATGAATAAGATAAATTGTTGGTACGACTCCGGTGACAGGTGAGATCTATTGTTTGCAATGTATTTCGGGTTATTAATCCCCAAAATGTTTACTTAAATTTGAGAACTGCATGCTGTTTTTATGCTCATTGCTTGGTGCTGACATTGGAGCGATTAAACCGCTACAGCTTCGGCCGAGAGTAGTTAACGATCGTGCCTCGAGCTAAGTACTAGCTGAGATAGCGTACACGGAAGTCCGGACTGGGTGAACTTGGCCAAATTCCCTAATCTTGGCGAAGGCGGCCATTAGTGGAACGTTGTTTTCCCCTATGGTCCAATAGGTAACACAAATATGATGAGCAAGGAAGTGTATAACGATACGAGCTCTGTTAGGAGAAAACTATATTTTGCATATATAGGGTCAGCCTTTTTCTTTTTTAAAACATGCCCTATGATATGTGTTTAGCATGCTCTTTTCTTGAATTGTTTATGAACTGTTATTTTTTAAAATGGGGCATAAGGTCTCACTGAGTATGCTAGTACTCAGCCCAAAACTCTTTTCAAATATTTTCAGGTTGATGAGTTAGCATGGCCGAGCGACATGATTACGGCACTTGGACATTGACTGGTCAAGAAATCCAAAATTCTTGGTAGTCTAGTTTCTAATATCTTCCTGAAGCTATAAACCTCGGCTACCGATCGTCAAGTGTTTGTTATTCGCTTTCGAGTTGTTTAATAAAAAACGCACAGGTCCCTATATCTTAAATAACATTTGCACCATCCCATTCTCGTATCAAGATTTTGACCATTTCACTATTTATTCTAATTTAATTCCATTTTTAAATTATTTATTCGCTAGGATCTCGTCATAAGTTTGTTGTTCTAATAAATATTTGTTATATTACCTCAACATATATATATATATATAGTTTGGTTCAAATAAGAACCAATTTTAACGTGAGAACTAAGAACTACGAAAACAAAATGAATATGCTATGAAAGTTAATGAATACTCTACGAAAGTTAATGAATCCAAAATTGAATTTTCACCGTGGTTGAATCCATGAGAGCGAAAATTCTATTTTTTATTCATTAACTTCGCATGATATTCATTTACTTTCATAGCATATTCATTCTCACGCTCGCACAATAAAAATGGTTTTACGTTAACCTCCTCTATATATATATATATATATATATATATATAATATAATATGTGTGACTTTCTTACTTCGTTTCCTTTGTCCTTTCCTTATTTCATTCATAACCCCGTGATATCCCTCTGTCCTGACCTGACTGGTCAATGGGATATTATAATTACTGAATCCAAAAATTTAAAATTTTCACCCAGGGTTCGAATTCCATGAGTGATAAAAATTCTATTTTTTTGAATTCAGTAACTTTTCTAACGGATTCATTAATCTTCACTCCAAATTCATCATTTTTTGATTCTCACGTTTTCACGATAAAAATGATTTTCACATCAACCCTCCCTTATATATATATATATGCATGAAATATTCATTATTTCATAATTAATGGCAAGTAGAAATCTGGCCGAATTATTCGATTACTTCCGAACGACTTTAAATATGATTTCATCCTTAATGTTTATGTCTTCGTCAGCGTGAGAATTGAAATGATGTGTGAATCTAATAAAAAAAGCTAACTTTTTCTGTGATTTTGTGTACGTATTTGGTTCAAGTAGACCGGGCACTAATAATGTTTATTCTTTCTATTAGTTGATCGGCGATTGAAGAAGTCTATACGATGAGACTTTGAATACTAAGTATGATTAATCAAAAAGTGATGCGCAGCAACACGAATAAAGAGAAGATAGCAAGAATCGTTGATTTAGAAAAATACCGATGCTTGCCAGAGAGAATAATTCTCAACTTTTCATAACAATATCATCGTCCCCTCAAATCTCCAAACACAAGACTTTTATAGTTTCTAAGAATTGGAAATTGCAAACTAATCCTCTAAATATAAAATTGGGTGCAGAATAAGATAATAGAAGTTGGAAAGATAATAAAATAACCACTTAGCAATAAAGAGCGATAACTTTGACGCTCTTCACCTATCGAGGAGATTCAAGAACTCGACCGTTTCGATCCACATCATCTCCCCCGGTGTTAGAGAGATTCGACCTCGAATCAGCAAGGTCACCATCACCATCAGAGGAGGAATCAACATGGTAAGGAAGAAGATGTTTGGCGTTGAAAACATCGATGTGCGTATGTGACTCGGTAAAAGCGGTAAGCATTGGGGTTGATGCGCCCACAACTCAATCGGGCCAATTTTGCGAGCGACCAACTTATGATACTCGTGATACTGGAAGCGGTCCTTCGTCGAGATAGCCCAAACAAGATCTCAACATCAAACAACACCTCACGGCGACCACGATCAACATGAGACTTATAGGCGCACTAGAAGCTCGGAGATTAGAATGAACTTGTTGATGGATCGTTGTATATCGAACAAAATCGGAAGCAACACCATGTGGATGACGGCATCAGCGGTGGCAGCAAATCCAACGGACCACGTGGAACGAACCCATAAATAACCTCAAAGGGCTATTACCACAGAGCGATTGGCGGCTCTATTGTGAGCAAATTCAGCCAGAGGCAACTTAGTATCCCAACCTTCACATGTTCACCCCTGGCGCCGTAGGAGATTTCCCAAGAACGATTAACAACGGTTTGCCCGTCGGTTTTGGGTGGTAGGCCGAGCTAAAATTTAATGAAGTGTTCACCATACACCAAAGACTACGCCAAAGTGGTCGAGAAATCGGGTGTCCCGATCGAAACAATAGTCGAAGGAAGACCGTGCAACCGATATACATCTCGAAAATAGAGATTTGCAACAGCAAAAGCATTCGTGGTCTTCTTGCAAGCTATAAAATGGGCCATTTTAGAAAAACGATCCACGACCACAAAAATAGAGTCATTCCTCACGAGTTCGTGGAAGGCCAACTACGAAGTCCATGCTCACATCTCGTCTACCTACGGGTTGGAATGGGAAGAGCAAATATAAACTGCATTAGTAACTCGACCCTTAGATAAGTGGCACACACGACAACGAGCTACAAGCGGTTATCATCACGACGCATGGAAGGCAAAATAAGAGCGAGAGATGAGGAGATAAGTGCGTTCTTGCTGCATGGCCCGGGTTATGGAGCTCTGGGTAATTTTCAGCGAGACTACTTTGAGGAATGCACAAACGATCACCATGAAAGAGAAATCCGCCATCCCAATAAAAATCAGATCGTGTGCCTTCAAGTAAATTCTGCAAGACAACACCAAAATATGGATCTGAAGTATATAGCTCGGTAAACGTCTCAAAGCCTGGAACATTATTACGCATTTCAGTCAATAAAGAATGACGACGGCTCAAAGCATCGACTACACGATTCGTAATGCCAGATTTATGTTTAATGACAAAGGTAAATTGTTGGAGATAGGCATGCCACGCTGCATGACGCGCTGAGATTTTATCCTGATTACCAATATGTCGTAGCGCATCGTGATCCGTAAACAACACGAACTCATGCTGAAAGAGGTAATGTCTCCAATGTTTCACCGCTTGGACAATGGCATAGAGTTCAACATCATATGTGCTAAAACGAGTTTTGGACCCCTTAAGCTTCTCACTAAAATAAGCTACTGGTCGCCCGCCTTGATCGAGCACGCCAATTCCGAGCTTAGAAGCATCACAATGCAATTCAAAAGGACTTGAGAAGTCGGGAAGCACCGAATAGGGGCACTCGTCGGCCGTCTCTTAAGTTCTTGAGCGCAGTAGAAAGCAGCGTCAATGTAACTTAGGGCCGCATCTGATCGGTTAGCGGTGCCATAATCTTCTTGAAATGTGAAATAAATCGCCGATAAAAAGAAGCTGACCATGAAAGCTTCTAACATCAGCAATAGATTGAGGTTCTGGCCAATTTGAAATAACATCAATCTTGGATTTGTCCATAGCAAGTCCCTCTGAAGAGATAATGTAGCCTAAGAACCGGACTGTTCTTACACAAAATTCACACTTGGGAAGAGTGGCGAAAAATTTGTCACGCATGAAACAAAGTATCTCTTTCAGTGTTGTAGATGTAAATCAACAGTAGGACTATATATTAATATATCATCAAAGTATCGACGACAAATTTACCAATAAAGGGACGAAGTGTTTGGTTCATCACGCGCATGAATGTGCTTGGGGCATTAGACAAGTCGAATGGCATAACCACCACTCAAAGAGCCCTCTCGTGTTTTAAATGCCGTTTCCATTCATCACTGGGCATACGGATTTGGTGATACCCAATTTCAAATCCAATTTAGTAAAGCGAAGCACCATGTAACCGATCTAACAAATCATCAAGGCGTGGTATGGGAAAAGCGGTGGCATCGTGATTTTGTTGATAGCACGACTATCTACACACATTCTCCACGAACCGTCCTTCTTGGAGTTAGAAGAGCGAGCGCGACAAGGGCTCGACTTTCACGAACATGCCCCTTAACAAGTAAGGCCTCAACTTGGCGTCGAGCTCTCATGCTCCGCAGGCTCATGCGTGAGTGGGGACGATTCGCAGAAGCGACCCCGTGAATTAAATCTATGCGGTGTTGCACATCACCCGGTGGTAATCCATCGGAAGATCATCGGAAAACATCTCGAAATTGGTGTAATAAATCCCGCACATAAGGTGGAACTTTCGTGAAATAGTAACAGGAGAAGCGATAAAAGATATACCGCCCACTTTCATTCATAGCGCTTCAAAAGGAGCACGGGTCAAGAATGAGACGCGAGTATCGAGATCGAAGATAGCTTGGCACGAGTTGGGAGAAGTATAATTTTCTTGCTCGAAATATGAAGAGTAAGTATTGGCTCGACCATCATGAAAGCGCGCCCTATCGAATTGCCAAGGACGCCCGAAGAAGATGACACGCATCCATGGAACCACGTCGCATGAAATCTCATCGAATATGTCGAGCGATAGACATTGTAATCGGCGCTCGAGAAATCAAAACATCGGTCCCCGACTAAGCCAAGCCGGTTTGTAAGGGCGAGGATGAGCCTCGATCGACAATCCCAATTTAGTAATAGCGATTCGTAAATCACATTTCACAACTACCGAATCAATAATGAAGTTGCAAACCTTACCATTGATGGTGCACGAGATTGGAAAACCGAATTTCACGACCCAATCATCGAGCGGGGTGCGAGGACTTAGGAAAGCACGTCAAGCATTAGAATAGTTCCAGATCCCGGAAGAATTTCGGTTTCCTCGGTGCATGAAGGATGGCTCAACCTGAGAGTCATCCGATTCAAGTTGGTCGAGAGTCATGAAAGTGTGCGGTTGAGAGGCTTGTGGCATTCGACATTCGGTGACCGTTTTCCCACAATTGAAACCAAACACCGAGGTCGGACGAAGGGCGCGATGATGTACCGGTGGGCGGAATGAAGAATGGGTGGTCATTGGAGCACTCTCACTTGTATGGGACCGAGTGGATGGCGAGGCGATGGAGCACTTAGAGCAGTAGAGACACGACGTGCAAGTCGCTTCAACCCGAATTGCTCGTTGGTGGGCTTCGAAATAGTAAATGGATCAAACATCACTACTACAAAAATCGGTATAGACTACGAGTTATATGTGTAGTCTATGTGCGTTCAGTGTGAGAAAAGTGGTGTAGAGAAAATAGGCCAAGATACACTACGTTTTTTTATGCGTAGTCTATACCCACTATAGACTACGCCGCACATAGACTACGCTTTTTACGCGTAGTCTATACCCCTTGCATCACACAAAATTTCGTACATACACTCACGACTTCCCGAGCGTAGTCTATACCCACTATAGACCACGCCGCACATAGACTACGCCACGCCGTAGTCTATACCCATGCATCACACAAAATTTCGCACACACCACGCTTTTTATCGTAGTCTATACCCACCATAGACTCACGCCGCACATAGACTACGTTTTTACGCCGTAGTCTATACCGAATGCATCACACAAAATTTCGCACATACACCACGCTTTCGGCGTAGTCTATATGTATTAACTACGGTTTTAATGCCAAATGTACTACGCTTTTTCTATTACAACCGTAGTCGATTTAATAACAACTACGGTTTTCAATTTCAACCGTAGTTAATTTCTTTATTTAAACTTGTACAATTAATAACGTATAAGCAAATGAGATTAAAATATACTCATGCACTACGTTCAAAATCACTATTCAAAATATACAATCATTTTCATTACATTACAAAATCACTATACAAAAATATACAACTGTTTTCATTCACTACAAAATCACTATACAAAAATACTATGCACATCACATAACAAAACAATAAGTCAGATCCCCATATCACAAGACAAAATAATTCAAAAGATCAATAACTTACAACTAAAACATCACAAGACTATATGTGAAGAAGCATGAAATTTGCCCATTCAACGCGAACTTCATCAATGTCCTCTTGAGAGTAAGACCGATTTTAAACTATTAACAATTCAAAATAGAATATTAGCACTCTTGTATGAAAAAATGATTATATTAAAGAAATGAAATGTTTATCTTACATGTGAATGTAAAGAAATAGAACCACTCTTCATAACTTCTTCAATTATATGCTTTCTTTGAGGCAAAGACGGAATAACTTCAGTATGGTATATGGAACTAAGGCGAGGCGATCATGGACAAAATGAAAATTGGAAATAATGAATTATTTTCTTCTGAATTAGCCATGATGCTTAATCCTTGTGCTGTCTAGTGTCTACAAAAAGAACACCTGCCAATAAATGTAAGAGAAAAGATCAATTGACTTGAGCAGCTCAAGAACAAGAACCTTAATACAATATGCAACTTTGACAGATTTATAAAACATTAAAAGCATACGATACAACAAACACAGAGAAATGTAAAAGTAAATGAAATTAGAGCTAAGAAGCACCGATAGCAAACGTAACTACCAGAGGATATGATTGTTACTTTATCATTCCCCATAATATTTCCAACCAAATTCTTTTCATAAAACAAAACCAAAGACATTTATGTTTCTCAGTGCATGTTCCTCGATTTCAAATCCTTTTTCCAAAAACATGTGAAAATTATTTGAACATTTTAATGTTTCTGAAATACCAGTCCCCTATGAACAACCAACAATTAGCAAGCCAGTTCCACGAATTTTTCTGTTGATCCGGGCCGTAAGAAGATAGATATATGATGAACTGAAACAAAACAGAAATATAATTGCATCACAAACATAACTATATAAAAAAAACATGTTGAGAAAAAACCGCTTTAGGTACTAGATCTTTAGCTACTGAAAAATTAGAAGCAAGAGATCAACAATGCTACGATAAAATAACAGTGCTCTATTCTCTCTCTTTCTCTCTCCAAAAATGATTATGTTAAAGAAATGAAATGTTTACCTTCACTATGTTGTCGGCATATTTCATAACCATTGATACAACAATGCCACTGCATTAACATCGAGAGTATCACAAAATAATGGAGCAAATAGATTATCAATAAAAATGGTAAGCTTTAACAATGTTTAGCAGCAGAAAAGTACATGTAAAAATAACAATGATTTCCTCAAATATCCCAGCTGCATGATCATGTTCATCCAAATCAGAACTCAATGAAATTAATCATTAGGACCAGTTTGAAACAATGCTCAAGCCTCCACCACATCTCAAAGATTACCAGAATCCTTAACTCTGTGATACATGATCATGACATTCTAAGAATGAAAAGCTGCTCATGATGATACAATTTATTTCAAACTTCTGTAGAATGGAGTGAGTAGATAATTGTGAGGCTACTCCTAAAAAACTTTGCAACCTTCACAGCAATAGGTTACCACAAACAGTATTAAAACTTCAGTGTATCAAGCAGATGGTATAGAGCGAAGGTTGAGGAGTTCAAAATTGTTGGTGCTCATTATGGTCACTTAATCGAAAAGGAAACATTTCTCTTTCCAACCTTCTCATATATAGCCTATGCGAGAAGAACTACTATGCTGGATAGCCAATTCCTAGCTGACTAGAGAAACCTATTTCCTCCCACTAGGTACTCTAGTCACAAACCATAGAAGACTTACATTAGGAATTTCCTTTTCTTTTCCTTTTAGAAGTAGGATTTTCTTCTTCCCAGTACCAGAGGAAATCAAATAGCGTAGCATAAAAGGACTGCAAGAGGTGGTAATAAACACAAAAAATTCCAAATCCACCATTTAGAAACATACCATTTTCCCCATCTAATGCTTCATTTCCTGACATAGATGCTGAATTGATAGACTTGTCATTCAGCTGTTGATCATCATGTTTACGAGCCAATGAATAAGTTGATTTATCTTTGTTGCCCATAATCTTGGAACTGTCCTTAATACATACTGCTCAAAATACAACACAGTTAGATGTTAGTGCAATATCAAATCCAGTAAAACGACAAGAAGTGGATTCTGTTAGAAGTAAACATGTCAAGAGTATGAGAAGAGTCCAAAAACTGATCTACAAGCACTGATGTCCATTGTCAAAATCCACAAAGAGAGTTACAACCATCGATAATGTCTGTTAATCGTGTGAAACTCAACACGACAATCAATAATCTGATAATATGAAAATGAAAACGAAATGTGAAAAATGTTGTATGGTGGAAAATACAGAGGATGTTCTAAGAACAAACAGAGAAACAGCGAAAGTAAAAATACGAACACAAACACTGTAAAATATGTGGTATCTATGCAAGTTATTGATGCCTTGAGGTTGAAAGTGTTGGCTGTAGTAATTTTGAATCACATAAACAGACAAACGGAAACCAAACATTTTAGACAACTAAATACAAGTATGAAAATAGTATCTAAACGGTCACACTCACCAACCAAACTATCAAAATTAGGACTGAGCAAAGAAATTCAAAGAATGATCGACAAAATAAGATCTCACTGGGAATTCGTCTGATTTTTTTATCATCCAGGCCATCGAAAATAGCTATAAAAAATGTAGAATTATTTGTATTTTCACAAACTCAAAGCGACTCTAATTTGCAAAATAAAGAGTTTTTACAATATTATGCAAAAGAGCAAAAATATTTAACTCTTTTAAGGATGTAAAATTGGCAAGTGACAGATTCAGAAAAGAAAAACATATTTAAATCTTTTGCTTCTGCAATTTCAAGACCTCAAAAAGAAAATATAAATTTATAAGAAATAAAATCCTTCAACATAATGACTACCTGAAATAATCGTAAAAATGAGTATTTTTACAGTTACAATCTAAATAGAATTTCTCGTTCAAAAGAACGTATGAAGAAATAAAATCCTTCGGAATAACTGTTCTTACGGAAAATCTTAAGTTTTGATAAAATATGGAAGTCGGCAAAGGATTTTTCAGAAACAACGAGGAAATCAAATCCTAAAAAGCTGCCACTAGCAAAAATCTGATATGAGAATCAGGATAAAAGAGAGAAATATAGATGTAGGGAAATGTTTTATGATGTACCTGCTCTATGATGTTGGAGCTGTTGTGCACCTGCTCTATGATGTAGCAGAGGCACGCCGGGTCGCTGTCCTTCAGCTCCGTCACCGAGTTGCAGCAGTCCTTGCTCAGCGCCGCCGCCTTCGCCGTCACGAAGGACAGGCACTGCGTCACCTTCTGGAACTCCACCGCGCACTTCTCGCCGATTGTCTCCGCTCCGCCAGCCGCCATCATCCCCACCACCGCCAAGCAGAGGACAGCCGCTGCCAACTTAGCGCTCGTTTTCTTCGCCATTTTTTTTGTTTGTGAGTGAAAGTGTATGATGAGAGAGAGAGAGGACCGGTGAGAGAAACGGTGGAACATGAGGAGAGGAGGGGAGGAGAACAAAACTGAAATGCCCTAGCTTCTTTAATTGTTCGAAACTTAAAGGATGTAAATTTTTTTTTTTTTTTAAATTTATGCACATAGACTACTTTTTTTTTTTTAAAACATCGACATGTATCACGCTTTTTAAGCGTAGTTAATGTTCATATAGACTACGACGTTTAAGTATAGCGTGATACATATTTCAAAAATTAAGATACGTACTCACGCTGATAAAAGCGTGAGTTTATACTATATGACTACGATTTTTACGAAAAGCGTCAGTCTATAAAATGCAGAAAAGTGATATTTGTAGTAGTGCATGTTGAGAGTATCTTGTAAAGGAAGGCGAAGACCACCAATATAACGAGAAACCAATTGGGACGAGTCTCGTTTAATTCATTACGAGCCAAAAGTTCATAAAATTCACAAGTATATTCATTGACATATTTCTGTCCCTGGCGGAGACGCTGGAACCGTTGATAGAGATCACGTTCATAATTATAAGGGAGAAATGCAGACCTCATGTGTTTACGGAGTTTTTCCCAAGATGTGATTTTCGATTTCCCCTGACGGTGGCGTGTCCCCTTCAATTGTTGCCACCATGCCTGTGCGCGACCTCGCAAGCGCGTGGTGATCAAAGGGACACGGGCTAAGGGTGGGACATCTTTAAAATCCAAAATTTCTTCCACCGTAGCGAGCCAGTCAATGAATTCATCAGGTTGCAAATCCCCTTTGAATTCAGGGATCTCTGTCCGAAAACCTGCCTCCCAACGTCGATCGCCATTTTGTGGTTGAGGATCCGGTCGTGAAAGGATTGCCTTCGTCGTCCAAGTGACAACATCATCTTGGTGGGGAGGAGGATTTTGCAAAGCAATAGCTGCGGTGAGTTGCTCCACTTGACGTTGGAGTTGAGCTATTTAGTTGCGGTGGTGAATATCGTTGATATGGGCTTCATGATTGCGGCGATTTCGTGGTGGCATATCTGTTGATCGGCCTGGCTCTGATACCAGATGATGCGCAACAACACGAATAAAGAGAAGATAGCAAGAATCGTTGATTTAGAAAAATACCGATGCTTGCCAGAGAGAATAATTCTCAACTTTTCATAACAATATCATCGTCCCCTCAAATCTCCAAACACAAGACTTTTATAGTTTCTAAGAATTGGAAATTGCAAACTAATCCTCTAAATATAAAATTGGGTGCAGAATAAGATAATAGAAGTTGGAAAGATAATAAAATAACCACTTAGCAATAAAGAGCAGTAACTTTGACGCCTCTTCACCTATCAAGGAGATTCAAGAACTCGACCGTTTCGATCCACATCAAAAAGGAAGAGAAGAAAGTTGAGTTTAAACGTGTCCAGCTGAAAAATATGTACTTTTACAAATTTTTATATGCCTCTTGTTTATTTTTTAAGGAAATTAATCAAGTAAAAATCCTTTTGCATGTATCTATTTTTTTTCATAATAATGATAAAATTATCTATTTTGGAAGAAAGATATATATTAATTAAATTCATAACTTTACTTGCATCTTACCGTACATATTATTTAGCTAGTTATCCAAAAATAAAAATGAAATGATTGTAACCTCCCCAGACCGTGGCTGACACAACATGCCTTTGCCGACATATATACTTGGCATTTGTATTCACTTTGCTAAAATGGTAAACATAAATTGCTCGAGAATTCATAGAATTTTTACAAATACTATTTAAGTATTCAAATCCAAATATAACCAAATATAAATTATCTGTTACAATCATCATAAAGCCTTCAAATTGGGGGCGGGGGTGTTTGTGAATCTGGACACATCCGGAGGCGTGAATTCTGTATGCGTCTTGAAAATCTCCATGTTCACCGCCTTGCTCCTTTGCGTCTCGGCCAAGTCGTGAGAACTGACCCTTCAGGCGACCCTTCACCTCAACATTCTTCTCTCGACGCTCAACGAGCTAGGCCTTCATCGCAACCTCTTAGCTTCGGCACTCGTCCAACTAAGCCAGCTACTCCGCTATCTCGGAAATATAAACATATATAGAAGTAGGTGTCGGTCAACTCCGTACTAGGTCCAAAGCTAGATGAAATCAGCTGTGATATCATACTCATCCAGAGCATGCATCCTTCCTGGTCACAGCTGGCCACCTCGCAAATATCTTATTCACATCATGTGGTGTGACATCTTGCTCCTGGACCTCAGCTCATCCAGCCGGCTACTCACTTCCTCCTACAAACATTATCAAATTTATAGTACATAAAACACGTACATATATCTAAAAACAAACATAAATATAAAATACACTTACCTCGTACATCTGTGACCATTTGTCGTTGTATTTCCCACCCTTGAAATGTATCCACATGAAGGTATCTTGTTTTTAAAACAAACATGTAACTTATTTATGCAATATTAACATAATTTATAATTTTAGCCAAATTGATTATGATGTGGCAGCCGAAAATGTGCATGTTGACAAATGTAATTACGAAAAACATTGGGTCGCGGAGTTTATTATTGCATCATCATAACGTGATTTTATAATTGGAGGTACATAGTTTTCCAAGTCAAGCAATTGCTGTTTTATTGTATTTAAAAGACTCAACAAATGATGTCGGTATATCTTAGGAATAAGAAGTGAAATAAGTAGAACATCTAGTTGCTATTAGACCAGAACTGGGCCTGGAGGTAGTCGATGATGTTCTTCTCAACCTGGAACGCCTTGGCCAACACATCCGGGTTGATCTTGGGGTCCGACCCGAACACGGCGTTGGCAATGGTTATGGTACCCGGATTCTGGCTGCCGAAGCCGGCAAATGCAACGGCGTTGGTCTTGCCAACGTTGAACTGAAGTGAATGAGACCCGTGGGAAAACGAAGACATCACTGTGGTACAAGTACTTGGTGAAGAGCTTGTTCTTCCGGTTGGGATCGGCGGGGTTGGAGGTGACGAAGCCGACGAGAGAGTCCCTTCCACCAACAGGAAGGCTTCGGTGGCACGCGGGTGGGTGTGGGGTGGGTTTATCCCATAAGGCCAAGTCGAGGCGAGCCATGGAAACTCCCAGTGTTGAGCCCTTGGTGGTTTACGCTCACCGGGTGACAACCGATCCCGGTGATTCGATGTGTTTCCGGCCTTGTTTAGACCCCGGAAAAGGAAATCCTCGGCAACCACCATGTCCGGATTCTTGCAAAACTTCCGTTCACAAAAGCGCTTGCAAACAATTTCGACGCTGATTATATATGCTTATTTAAAAGCTTAATATTTGATATAATGTAGGTAGGTTTAATTTAATTGAGTTACCGCAGATTTGGCATCGTGAACAAGAACGCAGAAATCTTGAAGTTGACTTGGATCTGCTGCATATGCAATCGAAGCCCATGACAAGATAACAACAATGGCGCACAAACCAAACCCCATCTTCATTTTAAGCGATGATTTATGCCGCTTACACTTCTTTCTTGTTCTTGTATTTTTTGAGAAACTTAACTTGAGAAAGACTCATTTTATAGGGTGAGACGTTACTAGCTAATAGCTATCTACACATTTCATCCATTTTTATTTGAATTTTTGGATTGGAAACTGTCAACATGTGTTTGACTTTTCTACTGATTTCATCAATACCGCTACGTCATAGCTTTCACCAAAAATAGCATGAACAAAATATGGAGTAGCGATCACGCATTTGACTAGGCTATTTGAATCACCCCGAACTACAACAATGTTTTCTTGATAACCTCCAGTTCTTTTAATCAATTCAATAAAATATACACCTCCGTCACCATTTTCTTCTTTGATTTTGATAATATGAGTTTTAATAAATTGTAATGAGTATAAAGTGTGTGAAGATAATAAATGAATAGATTTATGTTTAGTGATTAAAAGATATATCGATCATAGAGATGATAAATGAATATATTAATGGTTAGTAGAATATAAATGTGTGCCATGAGTAGCTTTTTTGTAAATAAATGAATAGATTTGTGATAAAAATTATGGTTTGATGTTTATAAAAATAAAAAAGTGAACATTTTTTGGATCAAAATGTAATTAAATGACGTGTTTGGTTGTCAGAGGGAGTAATAAAACCGAAGAGCAAGTTAATTTGTTCTAGAAGTTGAATCTAGTTAAACTGATACCGGGCCGGAACAAAAAATTGAAGTTTTAGCCATAAATAATTTGTCACACATAATAGAGTGGTAATTTACCCACACATAATTAAATATGTGTGAGTAAATCTATTAGATAATTTTAAACAATTAGTGATATTTATTATGTGTGGGGAATAATTTTATTCGTATTTATTTTTTATATTTCTAATTTTATATTTAACCTTTAAATCCTGATATGCTTACTTGGCAACTTATTAACTTTTTTTAGCCACACATCATTAGAGATTATATATGTGTGGTTAATGATTAATATCACTACTAGTTATCAACATTTATTAACTGTGTGACAAACGTTTTTCTCACTTTTTTTTTTGTTGCTAATTTCATATTTTGTTTTCTATTTAATTTTATTTACTTTTTAAAAATCATTTGATGTAAAAAATTAATAGCCAAACATAAACAACGATTGCCTTCTGCGGAATAACTTACTTAAGTCTTAGCGGAATAACAAATTTTCGCTAAAAATTCAAAAAAAAAAAAAATCGCAAAGAAAACCGCGCCAGAAATTTCTGAGCCCTTAAGTTTTGGTGGAATAACTCACATTCTCGCCATCGCTTCATTCACTATTCTTTCTCTTTTCCAATTTCACGAACGCACCCAAATCTAAAATCCTCTCTTTCTTCTTTCGATTTTCATGTGAGGCCTTTGTCAATCGGCCGCCCGCACCTTATACCGTCGCTCATCCCAGCAACAATTCCATCGTCTGCGCTACCTCCCCCCTACAGCAGCCGTCTACGATATCATCGTCGCCGAGTCGTTCTGTCCATAAGCCAACTTTAGCAACTGTCACCTCTTCCATCGGAGCCGCCGCTGTCATCCCTTCCCGCAGGCATAGAGAAATCTCTCCCTGTCGTCAATTGCTCCTGTCGCTCCACCGCTTAACCCTCTTGTCTGAAGTCAGTCGTTCTCTCCTTTGTATCTCGTCGTCTCTGGTACGTCTCACTCCATTTCATCTCTCTCTCTCTTCATCCCTATCCTTGTCTTTCTTTGTCGTCGGTCTCACTCTCTTATCTACTCTACTGCAGAACCTAGAAAATATATTATCTTCTCACTGAATTGAGTTCAGTTTAGGAGTCGTCTGAAATCCAAATAGAGAAGACTTTTGCAGGGAACCTTCATGGAAGAATAGCGACACGACAATATGGTAGAATAGTGACATTATGCCTAAATCTTGATTACTTATTTTATTGATCAATATTTGTTCTTATTTATGCCTAGGATTCCAATATGCATGTTTTGTTCAAAATTTTATGAATACCTGCATTTTGGATTACAAAGCTATTATATATGACTTGGTTAAATGATATTTTTTTTCTTTTTTTTCTCTCTTTCTTTCCCTGAAGTCTATGGCAATATGGTAGAATAGTAACATTATGCCTTTCTATCACAACCCGGTTCCCACCGGCGTGCCGTCCTCTCTATGCCTCGTCGTTGAGCACTTTGATGAGCATCCACAGGAAGTCAGGAACTCCTCTCAGGTTAGAATAATCATTTTTCCTTGCTGTGATATTCGATGTTGAATTAGTGCTTAAAGTTGTTATATTCGGATATTTAATTTAGGTGTGTAAGGACGTTTTAAAGCTGTGAGATTTGCTTCTTGATGCTGAATTTTTGGACTTGTTAAAGCTGAATCATTGCATTGCTATTAGAGTTTGTTTTGGAGAATTGTGTTTTGAGCTTTGTTTTAGAAGTCTTTTTCTTGCTGAACTAGAGAGTTATCTATTAATCAGATTCATATAATGTCAATGTAGAAAACCAAGTATTCTCGAGATGGCTTATTAGTGGATTATTTTTTAGACTTTGTGATTATATATTCTTTTTAGGCAATGCAATTTAATTTAGAACTTAATAGTTATCTTAACATAACAAATTTTGAGGATGTTGTATTGTGTATTTTGAATAATATTGTGTTTTTATCTTCGCAGGAATAAATGAAGCCGATGTCATGTGAAGTTAACCAAGAATTCTAATGTAGATAGGATGCTTTGAATCAAAGAGTTCGAAAGAAAGTCAAAATTTAAAAAATATGATTAGATTGTGTTATGGGCTGCAAAAGTGTAGTTTAACTAGTCGTGGTATTAGTTAATTGAAGACTGAACAACTCTACATATGATTAGATTAAAAAATATAAAATGAATTTAAAAGTTAAAAAGTGTCTTGACAATATCTATGCTGATCATGAGTATTCTAGATGCCTGGTTTTTTTCTCCTATAAAAGGAGCGTTTCTCATGCAAAGTTTTCCATCACAAGCAGAACAAAAAAAGAAATTATTAAGTGTGAGTTTAATAAATTAGCCAACTACAATGAAGATGGGTTTTGGTTTGTGCGCCATTTTTGTTGTGGTCTCGTGGGCTTCCATTGCATACGCATCAGATCCAGGCCAACTTCAGGATTTCTGCGTTGCTATTCCTGAACCCAACTCTGCTGGTAATTCAATCAAACAACACCTACAATATCAAATATACAATATCAATTGACATATATACATATATATTTATATATAAATGTGTTTGGTTGCAGTTTTCGTGAATGGGAAGTTCTGCAAGAACCCAAACATGGTGGTAGCGGACGATTTCCTTCTCAGGGGTCTAAACAAGGCCGGAAACACATCGAATCAGCTGGGATCGATCGTGACTCCTGCGAATGTTGGCCAGCTTGCAGGGCTCAACACTCTGGGCGTTTCCATGGCTCGCCTCGACTTCGCCCCTCAGGGTATCAACCCGCCCACACCCACCCGCGCTACGAAGCCTTCCTGTTGGTTGAAGGCACTCTCACGCCGGCTTCGTCACTTCCAACCCTGCCGATCCCAACCAGAAAACAAACTTTTCACCAAGTACTTGAAGCCCGGAGATGTCTTCGTCTTCCCACAGGGCCTCATTCACTTCCAGCTCAACGTCGGCAAGACCAACGCTGTCGCATTTGCCAGCTTCGCAGCCAGAACCGGTACCATAACCATTGCCAATGCTGTGTTTGGGTCAGACCCTAAGATCAACCCGGATGTGTTGGCCAAGGCTTTCCAGGTTGAGAAGAACATCATTGATTACCTGCAGGCCCAGTTCTGGACAAACAACTAAACATTCTACCCATATATTTCGCCCCTGCAGCATGCAGCATTATTTTTATGTCTTTTAATACAATAAACCAGTCTTTACTTATTACATCTGCTTGACTTGGAAAACTGTGTTTCAAAATTATATGTTTAGTGTGATGATGCAATTGTTTGCCCTATTGAAATGAATAAAATTCTTCGAGTTTGACTGTTTTTCATGATTTTACCTCCCATCCATTTATTAGTCTCTGGTTGCCGTTGTTGATGCTTTTATTAGAAGATTATCATCTATTTCGTGAAATACATTTTTTGATCTTGAAAAATCAACATGTCACGATACAACCAATAGACGAGGCGGATAAGGTCTAAGACACTAGCTATTAATCCTGTTGTGACAGAATAGGATAATTGAGCAAATAATAAGCGAGCGTAAAGCAAACACAGATTTACGTGGTTCACCAACAATGTGTTGGTTACGTCCACGGCGTAAAACGGAGAATGATTTATTAGCGGCTGGGGTTTCGGATGATTACTGATTCTGACTCTCAAAGACCATATATATAGACTAAGAGACTAAACCTATTGGGCTCATTGATCGACAAGTAGGGCCCAAAACAAGAGTTAAGGCCCAACACCGCATCTGCGTCGGGCCGGGCGTCTCCGCCCCGGACCTGTGCAGGCGGCGTCGCCTTGACCCCGACTCGTTGACCGGCGGCGAGACCCCGTCTAACTAATCGAGCGGGAGATAATTCAGGCATCTCAACAAATCTCCACCTTGACTTGAATCCTCCTTGCGGATGCATCATTACAATGCCGATGAACAAACTCCTCCTTTTCGCCTCGATTTGCCCTCCTGGGCAACTAATACTGTGACGCTTAGCAAGTCCAAACAATGTCGAAACTTGCTATGGGGACCGGCTTGGTGAACATATCGGCAGGATTATCAGCGGTACCTACTTTCATCACCTTGATTCTCTTCTCATTCCTCGAAAATGATACCTCACATCAATATGTTTGGTCCTCTCATGGTGGACTTGATCCTGGCTAAGCAGATTGCACTCGGACTATCACAAAACACAATAGCTTGATCATGATGTAGACCAAGATCACCAACTAGTCCTTTCACCAAATTCCTCTTTAGCGACACATCGATGCCATATACTCTGCTTCGGTTGTATGAGTAATCAGAGTCGCAAAGTCAAAGTTGCCAACTAACAACAGAACCACCAAGAGTGAATACATAACCGGTCATAGATCTTCATCGTCAACATCTCCAAAGATAATCGTAATCGAATAACCAAGAATGTAACAATGAGTATCACCTCCATAAATGAGACCGACATCAAGTACTCTAAGGTAACGAAAAATCCTCTTCACGACCGCCAATGCTCTTTCCAGTTGTCCCATGAACTCGCCGACAACACTAACAAGATGGGCAAGATCCGGTCTAGTATGCACCATGGCGTACATCAAACTCCCTACCGCATTAGAGTACGGGACTCGAGACATGTACTCTTTTCAGCTTCAGATTTTGGTGCATATTCAGAGGATAAATGAATATTTGCTGCACTCGGAGTATCAATAGGCTTGGCGGTAGACATGCCAAATCTTGACAATATCTTCTGAATGTAGCTCTTCTGTGACAAGAAAAGCTTCCTCTGCTCTCTTTCCCTATAGATCTCCATACCCGTAATTTTCTTATCGCACCTGCATCCTTCATATCGAACTCGAATCGAGTAGATCCTTCAACTTCGAATATCGACTTGGACTTCGCAGCTATGATCATATCATCCACGCATGAACAAGATAAATCATGGAACCATCATCGCCTTTGTTGTGATAAACACAACAATCATACGGACTCTTTTGTATCCCAACTGGATCATATAATCACAAACCTCTTATACCCTTGCCTTGAGGCGCTTTAGTCCATATAAGGACTTCTCCACTTGCAAACATAATCTTCCTTTCAGGAACATGGAACCCTCTCGCCGAGTCATGTAGATATCATCTTCCAATATTCCATGTAGGAAAGCGTTTTACATCCATTGCTCAAGCTCTAAATTCGATGTGCCACCATTGCTAGTAACACTACGATAGAAGTATGTCGACCACTTTGGTGAGAAAATCTCATTATAGTCAACCCTCCTTCGTGTGAACCTCTTGCAACTAACCGAGCTTTGTATCGACACCTTCATCGTGTGGTTCCTTCCTTTTCTTGAAAATCCATTTACAAGTAACAATCTTCCTCTCCCAGCCATTTGACCGCCTTCCAAGTCGATTCTTGGCAAGTGATTCCATCTCTTCTCCCATTGCAATGAGCCATTGAGCGGACTCACTACCAAGCAAACTTCTTTATATGTGTATGGTTCATTTGCGATGGTTCTTCCTCTTCTACCTCGTCAAGAACTTGTAATGCATAAGTCACCATATCCTCGAAATCGCACCTCGTAGGAGGCTTCACGCTGCTCTTCCGGCTCTATCAACAGCTATGCTTGTCGGCGAGCATCCGGATGAACATCCGAACTAGTACTTTCAGCGGAGTATGTTGATCTTCTCCACCTTGGAGTTGTGATTTACCTCATCAAGAGTGACTTGCGCTCCACCGCTTATCAACACTACTACCATTCTCTCGCACCAATGGACTTCACATCGGGTTAAGCATAGACTTTCATCAAATATCACATTCCTACCGAGTATAACTCTATTCTCCGAAGGTGATCGATTCTATATCCCTTAACTCCATCCCCGAAACCAACAAATATACCCTTCTTAGCTCTTGGCTCCAATTTACCCTCACTCACATGATAATAAACAGTACAACCAAAAACTTTCAACAACGAATAATCTGCAGGTTTATTAGACCAAACCTCATAAGGTGTCTTGCAATCAATGCCAGTGTGAGGTCCACGGTTGATCAGATGGCACGTCAGATTTATCGCTTACGCCGTAACCTTCTAGCAAACCAAGATTAGCGAGCATGCATCTCGCCTTCCAAAGAATGTCTCGATTCATGCTCGCCACACCATTCTCGCGGTGTATCTCTAATGGTGTGATGTCGAGCAATCCTTCATCCTTACGTAACTCATTGAACTCGACGAACGTAACTCCGCACCATTATCGATTCGCAATCGCCGATCTTCTTCCACCGATTTTCTACCAATGCCTTCCACTGCTTGAACCTCTTGAAAGCTTCACTTTTATGTTTCATCATAATCACCCAAGTCATCCTTGAGTAGTCATCAATCATAGACACAAAATATCTGTGACCTCCAATAGACTCAACTCGTGACGGACCCCAACAATCCATATGAATGTAGTCGAGTGTCCCCTTGGTCTGATGAACACCCTTCTTTGGAAACTTGCTGCGATGAAGCTTCCCAAATACACAGTGTTCGCAGAATTCAAGATTCGCATTTTATGCCCGTAAAGAAGATCCGTTTTGACAAAATCGCATCCTCTTTCTCCCATACGACCGAGCCTCATATGCCATAGCTTGGTCATATCCTTGGTCTGAACTTCAGATGATGCAACGCCAGCAGAACCAGTCACGGTGGAACCTCGCAGAAAATATAAAGTACCACGTTTCGAGCCTGTCAGAACCACCTTTGAACCTTGACAGACAAACATAACTCCACCTTCACCTTGAAATCGAAACCCTGGCGTCAAGAAGACTCAATGATATCGATTCTTCGTCATCCGTGGAACATGCGACTTCATTTAAGGTGCGAATACCCCATCATGTGTCCGTATCCCGATCGAGCCAATCCCAACCACCTTGCAGAAAGACCTTGCTGGCCATGGAAACATTGCCTCCATCTATCTGCTCATAGGTCGAGAAATACTCTGTTAGGACAATATGGTATGATGCCGGAATCTAGAACCCACACATCATTACGATGTGACTGCTCATCTACAACCAAGGCGGATCTTCTTCGAATTTGTATCGGTTTACGCCACGGTGCGAGCACCGATACCTTCTTTCTTCTCCTCCCGCTTCTTCTTAGGCAATCATTCTTCCAATGCCCGATTCTTTCAAGAATTGCGGATGTCTTGGGTTTAGGACCTTTGAAACTTTATAGTTCGCTTCTTCTTTCCAAATTTCTTATGTCCTTTACCCGTAACATATAGCCCCGATGCCCGATTTTCGGGTCGAGCGGATGCTCGCTGACGATCTTCTCTGCTGTGGAGGCGGATCGAACATCTTCGAGACAAATTATCTTTCCCAAGAATAAACGATTCAACAAAGTTCTCATACGATTCGTGCAAAGATACCAATGTAATTAAAGCAAGATCCTCATCATCTATTTTAACATCAATATTTCGCAGATCAAGCAAAATTTTATTCAACTTATCTAGATGATCCGGAGAGGTACCTTCTTCGCATACGCGGCTGAGCAGACGTTGCTTGGTGAGCAACTTATTGGTTAGAGATTTCGTCATGTACAAACTCTCCAACTTCTTCCGAGACCGACGGCGGTTTCTCGATCGACAACTTCGATGATAACATCATCGGACAGACATAACATGATTGTCGAGTGGGCCTTCTCCTCGCGATATTCCACTCTCCATCATCTACTTCTTTCCTCTCGGTCTTTCGGATAGCGGCGCCTATAAGCCCGCCTTTCAAAGAACGATCGCATCTTGATCCGCCATAAGCCAAAACTATTTCTCCGGTGAATTTGTCAACCTTACGTTGAATGCGAGACATTTTTTTTTTTTTTTTAATCGACTCAAAAACCCTAACGGTCGGAAAAATTCGAACCCTAATCGAATGGCTCGATACCGGTTTGTTGTGATGAATAGGATAATTGAGCAAATAATAATGTAGCGTAGCAAACACAGATTTACGTGGTTCACCAACAATGTGTTGGTTACGCCCATGGGCGTAAAACGGAGAATGATTTATTAGCGGCTGGGGTTTGAGATGATTCTGATTACGACTCTCAAAGACCATATATATAGTACTAAGAGACTAAACCTATTGGGCTCACCAATCGACAAGTAGGGCCCAAAACAAGAGTTAAGGCCCAACACCGATCTGTCGGGCGGGCGTCTCCGCCCCGGACCCCAGTGCAGGCGTCGCCCCTTGACCCCGACTCGTTGACCGGCAGCGAGACCCCGTCTAACTAATCGGCGGAGATAATTCAAGGCATATCAACAAATCCAATAAAAACTTGACGAGACAAAGTCAATAGCTTCACCCCTAAAGCAAAAATACTTGCAAAAGAGAAAAATAAGTTCTGGGGACATCCTCAAAACATAGAAATTAACTTTTTACTGACTTTTACAATTTTTGAAACCAAGTCAAATCTACAATTTTCTCTTTTGACTACGTGAAAATAATAAAATATCTAATAAATAAAGATCAAAGGAAAAGGAGATGTTATGAGAAGAAAAGTAAACTTAATTCAGAGCAGCCGATCGAGCAGGTGATATGTTCAATTAAATTTATATGTTGAGTCCCACTCTATTAGGGACTAATTTACTGTCAGTAATGCTACGTTCTCTTACATTATTTTGTGAAGTCCATCCCAACTACTTTGTTCGATAGTTCAATATGTCTGCATTCTAATGCATTTAGTGGGCTCAATAGAAAGTGAATGCACAACCGCCTCCATTGATAACATTTCCAAATTGGGTTCAAAACCATGCCATATGATATGAATATGATGCGTACAGGATCGGACCTAGTTAGTAGTCTGTAAATAAGTACATATTTGGTGTAGTTATTCAACTTATTCTTATAATCCGTTTCAGTTCAATTTGAAAAATTATAATTGAGTTGCAGGCCAAACTTATATTTATATATATATAAACATATGTATTTTTTTGAGTCTTTTGGCTTTTAGTCAATTTTCTTTATGGCTTCTTTTCAAGTTTTCATTTCTCGTTGTAGGTCCGAGAGACTTGATAATTGATGAACCATTGCAATCATCATTACATGATATATATAATTTGGAAATACAAAGGTTTCCATGTGAATCGGTTTTAATACGTAAAGAACGTTTAATTTATTGTATTAAAAAGGCACAACATAAAATGTCTGTCTTAAGGAGTAAAATAGGTAAATTTAATGTTTAGTTGTTGGTCCAGAACTGGGCCTGGAGATAATCGATGATGTTCTTCTCAACCTGAAAGCCCTGGCCAACACATCCGGGTTGATCTTAGGTCCGACCGAACACGGCGTTGGCAATGGTTATGACGCCCGGATTCTGGCTGCGAAGCCGGCAAATGCGACGGCGTTGGTCTTGCCGACGTTGAACTGGAAGTGGATGAGACCCTGCGGAAGACGAAGACGTCGCCGGCGGTCAAGTACTTGGTGAAGAGCCTGTTCCTCTGGTTGGGATCGGCAGGGTTGGAGGTGATGAAGCCGACGTAGAGAGTGCCTTCCAACAAGAGGAAAGCTTCGGTGGCGCGCGGGTGGGTGTGAGGTGGGTTGAGCCCGTAGGGGGCGAAGTCGAGCCGAGCCAAGGAAACGCCCAGAGTGTTGAGCCCTGGAAGCTGGTTAACGTTCACTGCAGTCACGGCCGATCCCAGCTGATTCGACGTGTTTCCGGGAATGTTTAGACCCCGGAAAAGGAAATCCTCTGCAACCACCATGTTCGGGTTCTTGCAAAACCTCCCATTCACAAAAACTGCATGCAACACAATTTAATATATATGCTCATATATAAGCCTAACATTGGATAATGTAGATTTTATATATTAATTGATTCACCATCAGATGCGTTATCAGGAAGAGCAACGCAGAAATCCTGAAGAGGGCTCGGATCTGCTGCATTTGCAATCCAAGCCGACGAGAAGATAACAAGAATGGCGCACAATCCAAAACCCATCTTCATTTTAATTAGCTGATATATGTATGTCACTCACTCACACACTTATTTCTTTTTCTTGTTCTACCTGTGATGGAAAACTTAGTATGAGAAACACTCCTTTTTATAGGAGAAAGAAAGTAGCCTTCTACAATACTCATCCCATTTTTTTTGAGTCGATCGATACCGTAAAGACACGTTTTGCCATTTAAGTTGTAATTAGCTTCCTGTTATTTCATAATCATACCTAATAAATTTCATATTTTTAATATCTAATCATACATAGACCCTCTTCAATCTCCCTTGACGCATGATCTTTGTTTGAACACAACCCTATACCAGATCATCAGCCATAAAACAACATCAAACATTGATATCGTCATACCTATCACCTATATATGCATGCAGCTTCAATTTTTTTTCTATGCAGTAAACGTGACAAACCAGCTACTTTGGCTTGATATTTAAACCCGGTTTGGATCCTCTTTCGAACATTTATGTGTCATACCCCTATCCCACTATTAAATTCATTATGTTAATATTATTTATTACACAAAAAATTATTACAGTTTAATAAATCCTAATTGAGCTTTATCATTAAAAATTGCACACCCTGATCAATTCTAATAATCAATTATTAACTAAAAATTAAAATTAAATACCTCAATCCACGATAAGTTGTAACTTGTGGACGTCATGAGGTTTAATAAAAGTTGTTAGTGGTGTGTGTGTGTTGGCCTAGTGGTAGAGTGGTTAATGCCCGAGGCCAAAAGGTCTCGGGTTCGAGTCCACCGTGACGCAGCCTTTAAAATTTCTGTATTAATTGACCAAAAAAAAAAAAAGTTGTTAGTGAGTGTTATTTGAGTGGAGAAAATGTCTCAATATGTGTTAGGTTTTGAGTGATAGGGATAATTTTTGATAAATAATGAGTGGTTATGAGGCTAAATAAATATAATATGGAATAGTATCCTAAAAAGATAAGTGATACACTTTTCATGGACGTTGAATAAGTCAATTGTGATACATTTATCGTGGACGGAGGGAGTATTAAAAAGTAAGTATATACCCTAATTGAGTGTAATAAACCTCAATAAACAATTACATAATTAAACTAAAATTAAAGAAAAAAACAAAAAAAACAATTGAAAATAGGACATGAACAGGACACCAAAAAGCAAGATAGAGAATTCCAAATGATCTAAAATGCAAATAACCTAATCCAACACTGTAGATTTAAGGAGTGTTTGATTTGATTGATAAGATTTGATTCATAAAATAATCTCACTTTATGACATGTTGGTTTGAATTATTGAGTCCGTGATGGATAACTTGACGCGCGCTCCAATCATCTATTTAGATAATAATTTATCACCTCAAATTTAGATTAATTAATTGATCATCATTCACTTTATAATGTAAAATTTCAAAAGTAACCTTACCAAAATCATTTTTGGTCATATTTGCCTCAACATTTTTGTATTTTTACTATACCACGAAGGTAAATTTTGGTATTATATTATATTTTAATAAGAATTATTCAATTTATCTGTAATATCCCAGAGAGCTTCCACTTGAAAACTTCACCTTAAATAAAAGATACTAATAATAAATTTCTTTTATAAGAAAACTTTTCTGTAAAATCAATTAAGAGCTCGAAATAATTTCTCATTGGCATGAATTACCATAGTATGTGAAGAACCATGAGTTATTAACATCGCAACCTGATTAATGGAATTAAGTGCAAGTCTGTAATTCAATAACAATAACAATAAAACATTATAGTTGCAAGAAGCTATTACCTATTAACTAGGGCTGTCAATTTGTGCGTGTCGGGTCGTTATCGTGTCGACACGCTAGCAATACGACACGATAATATCAAACACAAACACGATCTGTTAAGGATCTGTCCGACACGAAATGCATGCATACCTTATTACCGACATGAACAAGAATATGACACGATTTTTTTCGTATTGACACGGCACGATAACGACACGACACGACATGAAGCGATAAATTTAAATCAAAATTAGAAAATAAATTAATAAAAGAAATAAAAATATATAAAATATAATTAAATTAATATTATATATATATATAAATATTATCGAATTATACGAACACAACACGATCCGCCACTAAAAAGAATGCAACACGAAAATTATCGGGTTACCACGAACACGACACGGATCCGACACGAAATTATCATGTCCTTATCGTGTCGACACGATAAGGACACGAACACTATAAGGTCGAACACTAACCCATTAATTTCGTGCTGGCGTTAGGTCGTCGGTCGAAAATTGTCACCCTACTATTAACTAGAAATGTGAATATAACGCTTAAAAGAAAGCTATATAAAATGAGGCAAGAGTTGGACTCTTTCTCCAGAAGATAATATTGCTCGCCACGATTGCACGTGGTTCAACAAAGAATTATCTCCAAGATACAACTAGTACTCGGGATGAGATGATTTTGAAGAATGAATGAGATAGATTGATTATCTTCGTTTGGTGTGTTTAATCATTTTCTGAAGGGTCCCTTTTATAGTCTAAGGTTAGGGGTGTCTAAACGGTTTTCGGTTTCCGGTTAGAACCGAAACCGAACCGAAAACTGACAAATTCGGTTATCGGTTCGGTTTCGGTTCCAGAGTTGAAAAAAAATTTAGTTATTGGTTAACCGATAACCGAACGGTTCGGAACCGAAAAACCGTTTTTATTTTTAATTATTAATTAATTAATTAAAAATTCTACAAAATCAATTTTTAATTATTACTTTATTAATTATTTTAATTATTTGTTAAATATTTCATTTATTTATAAATGTTTCAGTTTTTTAATTATTATTTTATTTATTTTTATTATTAATTAATTTTAATTCGATTTTTTGATTAACTGAAAATCGAACCGTTGGAACCGATCGGTTTTCGGTTAACCGAAAATTTAGAACGGTTTGGTTTCGGTTCATTTTTTTTGAAGAAATTCGGTTCGGTTAATCGAAAAATTTGGTTCGATTAATCGAACTGCTTAATGACCCCTACCTAAGGTGCCTGTTCGTGAAGTGGTGCGAATGACCAATTCTCGACCACGTGATGGTTCGTCCATGCACAAGCCCAATCGCCCTGTGTTGGCAAAACTTTTGCCTCAAAACTGCGACAAGTGCACATGCTCGGACTCCGGACTCCCCGTAGCATTTGGGTTAGCCATAAAATAACTAATTAAAAACCCACTAGGGTGCACCATAGATGGTGCACACTTGATTATTCCTTATTGGTGTGAACTAATTTATATATAGCTTAGAACTTCCTTAATTTTTCAATGTGGGATAGAAAACTATTCCTAACCATTAAGAATCCAACTTTGTGCATTAATTGTTCATTCATCCCACAATGGATTTGAACACATAAATACACTAAATTTACCTACACAAAATATAGATTCCAAATCTAAGCTCATATACAATTTATTCCAACAGTGTAGACATGGTTAGAAAGGTCGGTGTGCCCCAGTAAACCCGCCAAGCTACGTCAACTTGCTTTGTAATATAGACGGGTTTATTTCCCTTCATGATACTCCTCTTCACTATGGACACGAAATCTCTATATGTGACCCTCGGTGACTTTCCACGCCTTGAAGATTACGGCTCGATCGTAGAAATCGTGATCCTAACTCTTTGTCTTCGATCCTCTTCATGATTAATGAGATCGATCGACGATCTTCTCTCATCGGAAGAAATGGTGATGGTGCATGACACGAAGCATTCGAATATGGTGCACGGAAAATCAAGCTACATAATAATCTCAATATGCAACAATGTGTAGAAATGGTGATGATGAGAGAAGAAGAAGCGCAGCGAGAGGAAAAGATTTTATTGGATTTGCTCAAATCAAATCATACAAAAGAAGAATACAACTATTTATATCTAAACTAATCGGATGAAGGAAAATGGTGTGAGCAGCTGCAGCTAACAACTTAAGCGCATTGCAACTAATTAACAAAATATGTAACAAGATCTCATTTAACAATCGACACAACAGATCGCACCACGTGGCGATCTCACGCTCATCATGCAACATAAAATCCCATGTAAACCACATCTATTATCCTTATCATCGTGCTCCCGATTTATCCGTCTGCTTCATGCATCTTCCTTCTTCATCTTGCTCAGTCTTAGGAATGCAATCATCTTTACACCCCTCCGCAAGCTGGGCATGGTGGATATCCATCATCCCAAGCTTGAGCAACAAGAACCGAAACCTCGATCAAGATAGAGCCTTCGTAAAGAAATCAGCAAGCTGCAAACCAGTAGGTAAATATGTAGGCGTAATAAAGCCCTTCTTGAAATATTCACGAATGAGGTGGCAGTCAATATCCAGGTGTTTGGTACATTCATGAAATACCTGGTTCTTCGTTATGTGGATAGCAGCCTGATTGTCACAATAAAGGTTGATCGGACGGGGAATGGAAATTGAGAAGTCATCGCAAAGATAAGAGATCCAGATCAATTCTCGAATCATAGTGCTCAGGGCACGATACTCAGCCTCAGCAGATGATACTGCCACAATAGTTTGCTTCTTGCACCTCCAAGATATAAGATAAGATCCAAGAAACATACAATACCCACTTAAAGAGCGTCGAGAGAGTGAGCAAGAAGCCCAATATGCATCACATAATCCTTGTAGCTCGAAAGTGCTGGAAGATGGAAAGAATAGACCAAGGGAGGGGCATCCCTTCAAATATTTAAGGACGTGAATGGCAGCCACCCAATGGTGCTGACAAGGTGTATTCATAAACTGACTTAACTGCTGCACAGCGTGGCTAAGATCCGGACGAGTGAGATTTAAGTAGAGCAGCTTACCAACAAGACGCCTGTAAGATTCAGGATCAGCTAGTGTTGGTGAAGTCGCTTTAGATAAAAGAAGACCAGTGGGAAAAGGAGTTGATACAGCATGACAACCAAGAAGCTCGGCTGAATCAATAAGATCAAGAATATATCTACGTTGGTTCAATGAAGTACCCGAAGACCCACGAGCAATCTCCATACCCAAAAAATATTTGGGCAGACCCAGATCCTTAATAGAGAAAGCTGCATTCAAGAATGATTTGACCTCGGCAATAAGATCTTCATTCGTACCTGTAAGCAAAATGTCATCAACATATACTAGCAAGCAAATAAAAGAATCACCCGATCCCTTAGTGAAAAGGCAGTGATCATGTGGTGATTGTATGAATCCAAAACTGAAGAGCTTCGAACAAAATTCTGCATTCCACTACCTAGAAGCCTGCTTCAAGCCATATAAGCTTTTAGTTAATTTGCATACTTATCCCGGCTGTGCTTTGGTGTAACCAGGAGGAGGGACCATATATATTTCTTCATGGAGAAATCCATGTAAGAATGTGTTATTTACATCAACCTGATGAATGGACCAATTATATATGATAGCAACAGCTATCAAAAACCTCACAGTTACAAGCTTCGCAATGGGAGAAAACACCTCAGTGTAGTCGACTCCAAATTCCTGACTGTATCCCTTAGCAACCAGCCTTGCTTTGAATCTTTCAATGCTTCCATCAGTATGCAATTTAATTTTATATACCCATTTACACCCAATGGGTCTCTTTCCATATGGCAGATCAATCACAATCCAAGTTTCATTGGCTTCTAATGTTGCTATCTCTTTGTCCATAGCAGCCACCCAATCTGCATTCAAACTTGTAGCCTTATAAGAGGATGGTTCTTGAGCATTATCTATCTTGACAAGGAATGCAACATATCGAGGTATTAGACATGGAGATACATTATAAGAAAATATAGGAAGAGTCATTGATGATTCGGATGTAGTGATATTGAAGCGGAAAAATCATTACCATGAACATAATCATTCACCAAGTTGAGGTTTTATTTCACGGACCTCGTTCTCTCGTGAGATAAGAGGATTCTTCAATGTCAAGAGTGGAAGCATTACTTGGAATTTCTACAGACAAAGGAGAAACAATGGAAGCAATATTATCATCACAAAGATTTATAAGGATATTTAGCGGAGGAATCATCATAGTTATCTCTTAAACTTGAAAGAGAATCGATCGACTTCAGAATGGATAATTATCATGACAAATTTCACATCTCGTCCAATAATCACTTGTGAGTTATCCATGTCAAACAGCAAAACCCTTATGAAACGCAAAGATAGCCCGTAAATATACACTTTAAGCATCGGCTATCAAATTTAGATCGATGAGGAGATGTGTTAGATGATACACCAAACATCCAAAAGGATGAACTACCTCCATTGAAGGATCCTTTCCATACGAAGAAACAAAATGGACTCTTCCATTCTAACACTGGCTTGGCATTCTATTCAACGACCATGTAGCCATCAACAAAGCATACGACCAAAACTTTGGGGAAGGTTACTTTCAAACATCAACGCGAGCTATTTGGAGTAGCTTCTATGTTCACGCTCCACTATTCCATTTTGTTGAGGTGAATAAACACACGACCTTTGATGAATAATTCCAAAACTACTCATAAGATCTTTCATATTCATGTTTATGAACTCAGAACCATTATCAGTTCGTATGTGTTTAATAGACTTATCAAAGTGTGTTTTGACCATGTTAATGAACTGCTTAACCATAGAAAATACTTGATTCTTCGTGCTAATCAAATAAGTCCAAGTGACTCTACTGTAATCTTGCACCACAGTTACCATGAATCGAGAATTATCAACACACTCAGCATTATATGGTCCTCATACATCTATGTGCACGATTTTAAACAATAAGACGTTCTTCTATGCAAAACAGGAAAATGCAATCTAGTTTGCTTAGATCGAGCACATACCTCAAAACAAAACAAAACAAAACAAAACAAAACAAAACAAAACAAAACAAAACAAAACAAAACAAAATAAAACGAACAAAACGAAAGCAAAACAAAAACGAAAATAAAAAAAAAACAAAGAAAACATTGGGTTACCTCCCAACAAGTGCTAAATTTAAATGTCTTTGGCTAGACCATTTCATACCTCGATCAATCTGGCGTTTTGGCAGCAGACTTCTTCCCAAATCTGTGCTTGTCTCCATATTTTGCATTGACTGCAGACCACCACTGAGTGTGGAAGTGGCCTCTCCCAAACTTGAACAAATCACTCGGAGTTCCATGCCGAGTCCATCTTTTCTTTGTAGCATCCTCATCGATTGGTCGGTTGCGAGACTTGTCTAGTTGTGGCAGTGGTGATCGAATAGCATTCCTCATGCTCTGAACTATCGTGTCGCGGGATGACATCATATATTGAAATTTTCAGCTCCTCATCGTTGACACGAAAAGTAAGATCATCTTCCTGCACATCAATTAAAGCACGACCAGTTGCTAGAAAAGGTCGACCCAAGATTAGTGGTTGATTTTTAAATTCAGGAATGTCTAAAATAACGAAATCAGCAAGAAAGATAAAATCCTGAATTCTTACCAACACATCTTCAACTATTCCCTTAGGGATGTGATTGACTTGTCAGCCATCATCAATGATATTTTAGTTGACTTCATTTTCCCCACCCAAGCTATTGAACAGATAAGGGCATCGATTGATGCTCGCTCCCAATCACACAACACGTTGGAGAATGTATGCTTGGCAATCTCGTACTCCAACGTGAAGCTCCTCGGATCCTTACATTTCAACGCAGCCTTTGCAAAATAGCACCGCATTCTTCGTAAAGGTTAATTTTTCAAATTTACCTAACTTCTTATTGCTTGCCATTGCATCTTTGAGAAATTTAACGTATCCGGGCATGTTTCTGAGCACATCAAAGAGAGGTATGGTGATATTAACTTTTTGGAACATCTCTTTGAATCGGGCGATTCCTCATCATATTTTGTCTTCCGATCTGTTGAGGAAACGGAGTCAGAAGCTTTGGCATGACTTATCCTTCGTCTTCACCGCGACTTGTCTCTCTCGCTCATCTCGCGAGATACCTTTCTCTTGGTCTCGTGTCTTTGGCCCGCGCAAAATGTCACGAGAACAGTCCGCGACGCCTTCTCCGTCTGTCTTCATGGGTTCCCCTCGCGACTCTGGCTCGCGAAGTAAGCTCGCGAGGCGATATCCTTCATCTGGCGAGGCTTTCTTCGCGGGATTCCCTCGTGACCCTTCCTCGTGAAGGAATGTCGCGAGGCGTGACTCTGTATGCTGCCCGTCTTCTCTCGTGGTGTTCCCTCACGACTGGATGTCGCGTGGATTTCTCGCGAGGCGAGAATCTGCGAATTCGTTTTCCTCGGCGCTTTGCTCATCAAACTCTTCTCCTTCATGCTCCAGATGATTAGTATATGATGCTCCGCTCCTCAAATAAATTACATTACACTGATTCGAAGGCATATGATTCTTAGGATTCTGTTCAGTGTTGCTTGGGAATTGTCCTTGCCTATACAACCCAGCTCTCTCATTAGCCATCTGTCCCACTTGGTTCTCTATCATCTTTACTTGTTTTCCAAGGGCTATCACCGTGTTTTTAATGGCATTGACTGTGCTCTCCAGAGTGTTCATCCTATTCCCAAGTTGCTGGATCTGAATATTTTATTGAGCCACAATTTGTTGGTGACTCGCTGCTATTTGCTGATTGTTCGCCAACACTTGTTGCATCATCTCTTCAAGGCCCGACTTCTTAGGCTTCATAATCATCCCATTATTCACAGCAAAACCAGGACGTGGTTGCTGAACATTCTGCACATTAGCATAGGAAAAATTGGGGTGATTCCTATTGTTGGGATGATATGGTGGATTCCCACTTTGGTTCCCTTGGAAATTACTCCTTTGGTTCACATAGTGAACCTCCTCCATATTCTACGCCATGACCACATTCATCTGCCCTTTCCTCTCGGTCTCGTACTCCTTCTGCAGAGTTGTGAATTTCTCTAACAAATCATCATACTTATCATCCAACTCTGCAGCGGCCACTCTTCTGATCGGCTATCTCTCCATCGGACATTGATAGCTATTGGATGCCATTTCCTCAATAATTCTAAACGCTTCATCTATTCCTCGATTGAGAAGGCATCCTCCGGCTGACGCATCAACAATGCTCCGGGTGTTAGCATTGAGTCCTTTGTAAAATTGGGTTACTTGCCGCTCGGTGAAAACCCATCTTGTGGACACTTATGAGCGAGTTTCAATCGCTCCTGGGCTCAATAACGACTCATCTCCCAATTGTGAAAATGGAGATCTCGCAATGATCTTTTGTGCCTTGGCGGTGGGAAATATTTGGATAGAAACTTCTCACATAGTTGCTCCCACGTGGTAATCCGTGATCATCTAAGCTCTTGAACCACTCTTTCGCTGCTCCTCAATGAGAATATAAACATCCGCATCCGACGGCATCACCGGCACTCCGCTCGCTTGATAGTATCACAAATATCCAAGAACGCTTCCAAGTGTGTATTGGGGTCTTCACCACCCTCCCCAAACCGCTCGCTGATCATGCCGATGAGGCGTGCTTTAACTCAAAAATATTGGCATCGACGTTTGCCCCATCCTCCACCTCGAACCGATCCGTAGGTGGTCCGTATACATGTGGTTGAGCGGTATGGGTTGTGCTCGTCCACCCATCTGATTATTCAACACCAGTTGGCGCTGCATCGCAGCTAGCATCTCTTCCATCTCGGTCATTCTATCATGACCTTGGGGTTGCTTTTCCGTCATCGCTCATTGTCTTCTTTCTCGCCTCTTATGTGATCTTTCAATCTCAAGATCCAAGGAATAATTTCTCCTTTGAGATCTTGTAATCATGCATCGCACTGAGAGATAAAAACAAAATCGATCCGAGAAGCAACACAGAACTTTTTTTTTTATTTACTATTTTTTATATAAGCCTGAATTAATAACTACAATTCAGAAAATTATCACTATGCAATCTAAACAGTCCCCGACAACGGTGCCAAATTTTGTCGCTATAATTCCTACCAAATAAATGATAGTAAAACAGCAAGTATATTATATCGTATCCATAGGGACTGTGACTCGAGAACACAACAAATAATTAACACATAATCTTGATTATTATTCAGGCAACAGAATATCAAGAGATAGAGATTATAAATCCAGACTCAAAATATAAATAAGGAATAAAATCAGATTTAAAAGACTGACCCTAGGGATGTACTTAACCTAACCAGATTCACACAATTAACCTATTAATCCGTTTATCAATTTAATCCACATTCATATGAAGGATCACTAATGTAACTATAGTTTCCGCCAGGACAGCCTATAGTAGTAGGTTAGCCTAAACTCTATCTCCGTCGGGTCTCAAGAGAAGTAAGCTAATTACCAAAGAAGCTGAAGATGCATTGACCAACAACCAGAAGAATAACCTCAAAGACGCAAGGAAATGAGATAAAAAGGCTTTGTTTAATATCTATGAAGGTATTGATGAAACCACGCTCGAGAAAGTAAGTGCAGCCACCACTTCAAAACAAGCTTGGGAGATTTTAAAGAATTCTTACATCGGTGTTGATAAGGCAATACGAGTTCGACTTCAAATCCTATGTGGCGAGTTTGAAAGTCGACCATGTCCGGAACAGAAAATATTTCAGATTATTTCACGAGAACTTTGGTTATTATGAACCAAATGAAAAGACACGGGAGGAGATTGAAGATGTTCGTGTAATTGAGAAAATTCTTCGCTCCGACGTCTAAATTTGAGCACGTCGTTGCCGCTATCGAAGAATCCAAAGATCTTAATTAATACCATGTCCATCGATCGCTTGCAGAGCGACTTGGAGGTTCACGAGCAACGATGAAGAAAAATACTACTGTTTCGCTCGAACATGCACTAGAAGCGAAGATGTCATTTAAAGAAGACAATAAATTTCTTCCTCACAAACAAAGAGCTTGCCTCGTTCTCTCAATTCTCACAATCTCTATTTTTCTTTCTAATCTCTTATACATGAAATATATAACAACTAAAGCATCCTATTGATAGAATATACCTACCACCATTATCTATTTCTTTTTTTTTTTTTTTCGGGTCAATTAATACATAAATTTTAAAAATTTGCGTCACGGTGGACTCGAACCCGAGATCTTTGGCCTCGGGCATTAACCACTCTACCACTAGACCAACACACACACACCATTATCTATTTCTAATTAGTCATAGTAGTACCTTTTTTGACCATAGTTTCCACCTTGATATGTATTGTTGACATAGAGGCATTGTAGGCTTTCAGCCATGAAGCTTGATTTTCATCCACAAACTATTACTACCATATTTTGGTGCCACATCACCGTATTTCTTGAATATTAATTAATTGAGTTTATATAATCAAGATCCCATAAACTCGATTCTTCAACGACTTCATTTGAGTATGAACTTGAGTCTTCTAAATCGTCGTGCTTTAATGGCTTTTGAAAATATCGCAACTTGATCTTGTGACTTATAGTAGACCAACCCACATCATTTTTGTTCACGTGCTCCATGAAAGAAGCAAACATATTGATACCGCTATCATTTTATTAGAGCACGTGAACAAAAATGGTATGGAGTTGGTCTACTTTAATTCACAAGATCAAGTTGCGATATTTTCACAAAGCCATTAAAGCACCCACGATTTAGAAGACCCAAGTTCATACTCTGAATGAAGTCGTTGAAGAATTGAGTTTGGGGAGGATGTTGATTATATAAACTCAATTAATTAATATTCTAGAAATATGGTGATGTGGCACCAAAATATGGTAGTAATATGGCTAAGAAAAGCCTACAATGCCTCTACGTCAACAATACATATTGGCGGTGGAAACTATGGTAAAAAAAAGGGTACTACTTTATGACTAAGAAATAAATAATGGCGGTAGGTATAGTCTATAAATAGGATGCTTTAGTTGTTATATATTTCATGTATAAGAGATTTGAAAGAAAAATAGAGATTGTGAGAATAGAGAGAAAGAGAGCCGAAGCTCTTTGTTTGTGAGGAAGGTATTTTTTTCTTTGTGCCGAAGCACGTGTTTTGTAATTGAGAGTCTTGTTTGATATAAAAAACTTTCATTTATCCTCCATTTTCTTTTGTAAGTTTACATACTTGTGTCGAAACACCCAACAATCATCATCCTCATCAATTCATCATCACCAGATGATATACTTTGGAAATACAATTTTCCAAGCCAAGCAATTGTAATAAGTAAATTTTTAGACTGTTGATGTATGTCTAGTATTCGAGAGTGAAATAGGTAGAATGTTTAGTTGTAGTTGGACCAGAATCGAGCCTGGAGGTAGTCGATGATATTCTTCTCAACCTGGAAAGCCTTGGCTAACACATCAGGGTTTATCTTGGGATCCGACCCGAACACAACATGCCAATGGTTATAGTACCCGGATTCTGGCTACCGAAGCTGGCAAATGCGACGGCTTTGGTTTTGGCGACGTTGAATTGGAAGTGGATGAAACACGAAGACATCATCACGTTACAAGTACTTGGTGAAGAGCTTGTTCTTCTGGCTAGGATCAGCAGGGTTGGAAGTGACGAAGCCGACGTACAGAGTGCCTTCCACCAATAAGAAAGCTTCAGTTGCACGCGGGTGGGTGTGGGGGACGGGTTCATCCCATAAGATGCGAGTCGACGCGAGCCATGGAAACACCCAGAGTGTTTAGCTCTTCAAGCTGGTTAACATTCACCGGAGTCACGGCCGATTCCAGCTGATTCGATGTGTTTCCGGCCTTGTTTAGACTCTGGAAAAGAAAATCCTACGTAACCACCTTGTTCGGGTTCTTGCAAACTTCCCATTCACAAATACTTCATGCAAAAACTTACATTAGTAGGCATGCAGATAGTTAGATATGTTCATTTTATAAGGGTAAGTAATTAATATTCGTTAATATGTAGATTTTATTTAATTGATTTACCAGCAGACTTGGCATCAGGAATAGCAACGCAGAAATCTTGAAGTTGGCTTGGATCTGATGCATACGCAATGGAAGCCCACGACAGCACAACAACAATGGTGCAAAAACCAAAACCCATCTTCATTTTAACTGATGATTTATGCCGCTTGCACTTTTAATTGCTTGTTCTTGTATTTTTTTTATGAAAAGATTCCTTTTTATAGGAGTGAAAGACTATTAGCTATCTACATTACTCATCAAAGGTTTAACCTTTTATTGTTTGAAATTTTGAGTCGAAATTGTCAATATAAGTTTCAACTTTTGATTTCTTCTCTTCCTGTTGATTTCATCAAACCTAGTATATGTCATAGTTTTTACCAAAAATAGTTTGAATAAAATTAGGAGTAATGATCATGCATTATAGGCTATTTGAATCAGCCCGAATCTGCAGCAACATTTTCTAAATAAATTAAATCCATCGATTCAATAAAATATAATAAAATCTAAGAGCAGGTTAATTTGTTCTAGAACTTGAATCTAGTCGCGCATTTGTATTAGGGCGTTTATAATAGTATTTTCCCACGGTGGAGAATATTTACACATCATCGATCAGTACCATTTCATTTTCACATCAACTACTTCGTCAACCCAAGCATCCTCCCCAACAATACTTCCTCATGTTATTGTTTATGGATCTCATTGTCATCACTCCTATTTTTTCTATACATTTTATTTATAATACATTTTTTCATTATTTAACTTGAATATAATATAACATTATTTTAATTAATAATTTTATATTATAAATGATATAGTTAATTATAATATAAATTAAATTAATTATAGATAATATATTATCAACAAAGAGTGGATAAATTTTTTAAATTGGGTCATTGATAAACTGTGAAAGTTATGAAATTGAGTTGAATGTAAGTCATCAATTTTCTTTTTACAAAATTGGATTTGATTAGGTTATTAATGATAGTATATGTGGTATTAGTATCGGATTAGGGGGTGGGCTGGAGGTGGTCTCGTATGGGCCCACTAGAAAGCTATTGGAAAAATAATTAGGGTTGTTAAACGGTTTGGTTTCGGTTAACCGAAAATCGATCGGTTTCGACGGTTCGTTTTCGGTTAACCGAAAAACCGAATTAAAATTAATTAATAGTAAAAATAAATAAAATAATAATTAAAAAACTGAAACTTATTATAAATAAATAAAATATTTAACAAATAATTAAAATAATTAATAAATTAATAATTAAAAATTGATTTTTAGAATTGTTAATTAATTAATTAAAAATAAAAACAGTTTTAGGTTCGAATCGTTAGGTTATCGGTTAACCAATAACGAAAAAAATTCAACTCGAACGAAACCGAACCGATGTACCAAAATTGTCGATTTTGGTTAACCAATTTTTCGATTTCGGTTCTAATCAAGACCGAAACCGTTTAGACACCCCTATAAATAATGGGGCTACGCAGATCCACGCCTACCACAAATACTGGAACAAAAATACTATATGAATTCATCTAAGATTTTCTATTACTTATTTATGTGACATTTTCTATTATATAGTTGAGTTGGGTTTCTTATTAAAAAAAGAAAATGATAAAACTATGAAGAGAATAAGAAAAAGGAATCTGATAAACTTTCTGTACTATGTGAGAGCAAAAGGTCAACTCCAACCTTACAATATTTTAGTGTTGGTCACTATTTTGCAGTGCAGATCAATCTCCAATACTGCGCTATTATTTTGTACTCGTGACCTCTAGAATGCGTTTGGAATGTAATGTATTGCTTACGATCGGTCAAATTGGTCCACAACTCCAACTCAAAATCCAATTGCCAAAATTCAAGGCACGAGTCATAGTGGTCGACCAACAATGGCAAGACGCACACACTTGCGCACGCTGAGCTTAAATGCTCACTTGTTCATGTCTAAATGGTGTTTGGTTAGGTTAATTGAAAATAAAAAAATCGGTTATCAATTAACCGATAACCAATTGGTTCGGAATTGATTTTTTTATTTATTATTATTAATTAATTAAAAATTCTATAACCTCAATTTTAATTATTATTTTAACTATTATTATAGTCATTTTAATAAATTTTAGCTCTTTAAATTATTATTTAATTAGTAATTAATTTTATTTTGATTTTTCGCTTAATCGAATAACGAATCATCATAAATTATCGGTTTCGATTAATCAAAAATCTAAATCAGTTAAGTTTTAGTTCAACTTTTTAGTACAAATTCGATTCGATTAATCAAAATCGAATCATTTGTAACCCCTGCACACTTGCATGTGTACATTACTTGTTACACAAAACAAACACAATAAATGTTCGAATGTGTGTGCGTGTGTTGGCTTAGTGGTAGAGTAGTTAATGCTTGGAGCCTAAGGTCTCGGTTTCGAGTCCACCGTGACGCGGTCTTTAAATTTTTATATTAAATTGACCCAAAAAATAATAAAAAAATAAATAAATGTTAGAATGCAATTAATCACATTCTTCCACCAATAAAGAATTAGTGATTACTTCAACTGAACTTTTTTCACTCACTCAAATTATATTTTGAGAAAATAAATTATGCCCAATAAGGACATATATACAAATATCCGCATCATATATATATATATATATATAGGATTGGATCCAATGAGAATCATCTTTTTTGAGAACTTGAGATCTATGCACAAATGTATAAAATTGATGAATAAAACCTATAGAGTTGTGCATAACGAAAACATTCTAAAATTGTTACCCAACAAAATAATTTTAGAAAGTTTTAGTTATGCACAACTTTATACCGCCTTGTGCATCATATTCAACGCCTTATGCATGGTTCGCAGAGTTCGCAAAAAGATGTGGTTCTCATTTGATCCATTCCTATATATATATATATATATATATATATATATATATATATATATTGATGAAGATGTATCGTAATTTTAAGAATTTGAGATTGTCAAATGTTAAAATGCATATATTTTTATAATAAATTTAATAAATCCTTAATATTGTCATATGTCAATCATCCATAGAAAATGTTACAATAGGCAATATATGTATCAGATATGATAGCTAGTTCTTATTTACACGCATCAGCATTTGTTGTGCATTTGATTGAGTACGTAATTGCTACATAAATAGGCACACTTTACGTGCCATATCATGTTTTGAACTGCAACAAATTATTTACAGAAACTCATGAAAATGAATTAATTATATATATATATATAGGAGTGGATCAATGACCACATCTTTTTGCGAACTACTGCGAACCATGATAAGACGTTGAAGATGATGCACAAAAGCAATATAAAGTTAAGATAATGAAAACTTTCTAAAATTATTTTGTTGTGCAACAATTTTAGAAAGTTTTGTTATGCACAACTTTATACCTGCTTTTATGCATCATCTTCAACGCCTTATGCATGGTTCTCAAATTCTCAAAAAGATGAGTTCTCACCTGATCCAACCCCTATATATATATATATATATATATATATATATATATATAAACTCATGTACGTCGTTGTGTAGAAGTAATTAGGATGCTATGCTACTTCCAAGGACCATTACTATAAATTAAATAATAATTTACGTTAATTAAACTATTGCGTAGAGCAAAAATAATAGTATAAAAATATATAGAAAGTGCGACATACACCGCATTCTTAGTTTGATTTTTATCTCGGAATTTACCCTCTCATTGTGGCCGTGATTTGCACTTTAGAGAGACGGGGCGATATTTTCATCCTCACAATCACCGGCAGCGACCAGCACCGCCTCAACCCCCAACCCACCGACTCTATCCTGGCAGCGCTCGCCCGGGTCAAGTCGGGTCGACGTTCTCCACCGCCCTCATTACCACCGCTCAGGGAAAGTTCTTCTCCAACGGCTACGACCTTTCTTGGGCCCTATCTGACCTATTAGAAATATTAGTTTGTAGTTAGTTGTTCAGTTTGTAAACAGTTGAAAGTTTGTTAGATTGTTAGCTTTCTATTATGTTTCAGTTAGTTGGTTAGGTAAGTTAATATCTTTTGTAAACTCTATAAATACTCTTCATGAATCAATAAAACGTTTGATCTTCTTTTCATAATTCTGCATGCATCTTCTTCTTCCTCCTTCATACATGTTATTCAATATGGTATCAGAGCTAGTGTTATAACAGCTCGTTGATCTGTTCTTCATTCTCTTTTGTTTCTGAAAATCATCTCTGCAAATCCATGGAACTCACCAACACATCAACAAATCTACCACAAATGCATCCAATTACTCTATAATTGGATCGCACCAACTACAATTTCTGGAGGATGCAAGTTCAAGCTACTGCTCGAGCTTATGGATTTGAAGAAATCCTTCTTCAAGAAATTCCTCCTCCTCAATTTCTGGAATCAACATCTTCTACCTCTGTCGCAAATCCTGAATATCTGACATGGCTAAAGCGTGATCAGTTTCTATTCAGTTGATCCTCTCATCTATACATCCATCTATGTTGAGCTACATAGGGCAATGCACCACAACAGCTCAAGTATGGAATGCATTCAAAACAACTTTCCAATCACAGTCCAAGGCGCGAGCTATGCACTGCATCATCAACTGCAGGTTATGAAGAAAGGAGATCTATCCACAGATAAGTATATACTGAAATTCAAGGAGGTGTCCAATCAATTGTTCAATATTGGTCAAAAGATTTCTGAATCTGAGCTTATTACTTAAGTTCTTCAAGGACTCGGTGCTGAGTTTGAAAGTATAAGCGTGTTGTTAGCATCAAAATGTGATGATCTAACACTACATGAAGTGCATTTGCCTCCAAACGCATGAGATTCGCTTGCAAAATCAAGCCACTACGCTGGGATCCGCGGTCTAAGTTCATACAAAATCGTTTCAACCGCAAGCTAATGCTGTGTATCAAGATAACACCGGATATCAACGAGGTAGAGGAGGTTATCGAGGCCGAGGTTTCGTGCTAGAGGAAGAAGTGGAGGCATATTTCAAAATGCAAATAAGCAAATATGTCACTGTGTGGGAAAGCAAACCATGTGGTTTACAAATGCTTCAAGCGCTTTGATATGAACTTGCAGACCGAAAATGCATTCTCATCTTTCTCCACTCAACCTCAATCTCATATGGCCATAAATCCTACATCTGCAAATTCACCATACTCTAACTCTCATTCTCATGTTAATTCTCATCTGGGCTTCGTCACCAAGTCCAAGAGTCTACACCGCATATCCACATTCTCAAACTTCACCACCTCTACCTCAATCATCGGCTATGTCGAATGGTTCCTAGACTGGGTGCATCTACATGTCACTACTGATCTAAACAATCTGCAGATTCAGCACCTTATCAAGGCAATGACACTCTAATCAGAGGTAATGGATCCAAACTACCTATCTCACATATTGGATCAACCTCTATTTCATGTTCAACATTGCCTCAACTTCTTCTTCTTAGCAATATTCTCTATGTTCCTCATATTACAAAAATCATAAGCATTTCACAATTCACTCTTGATAATGATGTCTTCCTGAATTTCACTCGAATGTTTGCTATGTCAAGGACAAATGCACTCACCAAGTCTTCTTGGAGGAACTCTTAGAAGGTCTTTACCACCGGATCTAGCCAAAATTTCTCCCCAAACTCAAGTGCATCTTCATCGGCACAAAGTTCATCTCAAAATGTGCGTCTGCTCAAGTAAAATCTGATGTAAACATTTGGCACTCTAGATTATGACACCCATGTAAAAATGTTCTACACACTACTCTTCAAGCTATGAAACTTCCTTTACAAATGTCTGGCTTGAAGTTTTGTGATGCATGTGCAGTTGGAAAAATTCATGCATCTAAGTTTCCTTCTGTAGCTAGAAAAACTACTACTCCGTTTCAATTACTCCACACTGATGTATGGGGTCCTTGTTCCAAAATGTCCACAGATGGTTTCAATACTATGTCCATTTCGTGGATGACTTTAGTAGATTTACATGGATATTTCCTTTAACAACCAAATCTGAAGTTATAACCACTTTCAAAACCTTCATTGTGTTCATTGAAAGACAGTTTCAAACAAAAATCCAAACTATTCTGTCATGACCCAACTACTTAATCAGGTAATTAGGTCGTGATTTGGGGTTAAGAAGGAAATCTGATAATTAATAACTTCAACAATGATCAAATATCTCAAGAGATAGATAGGATACCGGCTTAGGTTTCAAATGTTTATAATCCAAAGAAGTGGAATGGAGTTTAACAAAGGATAATTCTAGGTCCTCAACCTCAATAAAGGATCAAAAGGAGAAAACAAAGTTGAGGACGGTAATCCCAAGGAAATATCCTATCTGAAGGATATACTTTATCAAGAGAATCAAATTGGTGATTCGCAAATCAATTAAATATTAAACGACAACCCAAGAATCATTAAATTTTTCCAAGAACGAATATGTGAAATCCTTGTTCACAGATATAAGAGAAATGTTGAATTCATATCATCAAAATAAAGGCATTGTCAAGAGCACAATCATTTTAACTCCACAAAACTCTAAAGCAAGTAAATGCCAAAGTTTCGCAACGAAAAGTGTGGTTGAGAATTACGATGAAGACATAACTCTATGGGCAACAAAACATGACAATATCAAATGACCAACCTCAACAAATAAACCACTCGTCATGAATCAATTCATTTAGAGAAGCTCGCTGCAAAGATTCGATTCCAAAGATCCTCTCCATTTCCCGCATATTTAGAAATATATGCGGGCGTAAATCTACAAAATGCACTCGATGGGTAATCGCCAAAACATAAAAAATAAACTTTACCCTTAGGGCTATATACTTGACTTGTCATAACATATGCTTTCATAAATAAATACTTGCTTTCATTCTCATAATATCATATGCATATGCATATTTCATGTTTGCATGCAACTTCTCTTTTTCTTCTCATATCCATGGATTCTTTCTGCGTGTTGAGAAGTAGGCCTCCTTCTCAAACACATTAACATCACATACCCGAGTTGGACCCGAAGGTTCTCAACTACGGTCATACCCGGCGTCGGTAAATTCTTTCTTTTTCATTCTTTCCCGTGGATAGATAGTGCATCATGCTTATGCTCATGCTCAAAAGAATAGGCAAGTCAATCAACTTGAAACTTTACAAGCAAATGCATATCATATCATTTGAAAAAATATATAAAAGCATAAGCATATCATTATAGAAAATACGTTTACCCACCTAGCAACAGTCACTCGGTGAGACTGTTCTTTCTGTCTTTCATTTATTTCCTCTTCTCACTTGATCCTTCATGCTTCCATTATCCTTACTCGATCTTTTAATCAACGTGGACTAGCATAAAAGCCTATCAATAATCAAGCAAGAACATCATTCTTATACGCTTGGACATATCACGTCTCACTCTTACTTCTATCTAAATCTAAGATAAGGTAGGCTATTGCATCCCTTCATGACTCATTCTTAATAAACTTCAATCTTAGTAAATTATATAACATGCCATAATCAAAGGAATCCAAGCAACTTATACTTAGACTATCAATGTATAATATTTTATACCTTAACTCAAGGTAAAGTGAACCAATTTCACTTATTTACTAATCATAAGTTCACCATTTAATCCTTAAAACATTTTATTAATAAACCAATTTCTAACAAAATTGCGGTAGAATAACGTTTATAAAACGCATCAACATTTCAATACCAAATCAACCAAATTCATCCAAACTCCATCCAATCATCACCATATGTTATAATACACATTTATCAACTTAAAATAAGTTCAAATTCATTCATTAATACCATAATCGTCTTATGCCCTTCAACCACCTATATATGTAATTACATGAATTTCACAATCAACAATCAATTTAATATCAAACAACTCACATTCTTATTTATTCATCATCAATGATCATTAATCTATGATTGATCACTCACTTTTCTAACACGAAAAACGCACAAGTATAAAGTAAGCAAAGTATCGTATCCACAGGGATTGCAATCCAAAACACGTAAGCTAATTCAACAATAATTCATCATTATCCAAGCACGTAATTTGGGTTGTGAATTTTAGGGCTTCGATAATTAAATCCAAAGCAAAGGTAACAACAAGAAAATAAACTAAAGCAATAAAATATCAAGGACACAAATATCAAGAAAGACTAATCCTAGGGATGCATTAATCCTATCCACAATGATGTTTATCCCGCTTATTACTAACCATTTTAATCCGCATAAGATGGAAGATCACATATGTAGCCAACAACTTCGCCATTCGACAATTGTGACAGCTTGATTACTAATTTTCCCTATTATCATTACGCCTCTAGAGGAAAATAAGCAACCCAAAAGGATCACAAAGAATATGCTTCCTACGAATGTTCCTATCTCGCCACGACTCAAGCGCTTATCCGTATCATGCATTCAAGATCGATTGACAATTAAAACAAGCACGTAATTAATCGGCAACTATGATATGCATCAAAATTGATCGTAAATCAACACATATAAATAAGCACCAAGAATCATGAATCAATGCCGGAAGGTAAATAACAAATGAGGAATCACAACATATAGGATAGAATCATGCAAACCCACAGATTAGAATGTAAATTAGCTAGACATAATTAACGACATAAAGTACGAAATAATCATAAAAACAGAAATTAAATTGATAAAACCCGTAGGGTGGCGTCTGAAGAACAATCGTTGGTTCAAATCCCAACGTCAACGGAAAATTGGAAAACGGTGGAATTCTTCGAGGAAAACGCTCAATCGATAACAATGCGTAGAACAATTGCGTAATGATGGAAAACTAATACTAGAATTAATCTAAATCAAAGCTAGAACGAAAATAAATGGAAAACTATGAAAACCGAGGAAAACGTGCAAATTAGGTCTGGGTGCGTTGGGGCGCGAGGGTGAAGTTCTATTTATAGATTAGGCTGAAACCCCATTTTGGGGTCTGCCGCCTCGCCTCGCGGCCGGACTCATGGCCGCGAGCTCGCGTCGCGAGGTTCGGGCGTTTCGGCGATTTCTGGCGGCCGTGCTCGCGCCGCGAGCTCGGTCGCCGGCCTCGCGCTACTTCACTGCTTTCGCCCGTTCTCTCGCGTCCGAACTCCGAATTGCGATCCGTTTGCGCCTATGGACTCCTATCGAGATGCTCTTTAATATTGTAAACTTTTCACATCCATATTTTTCATATCCATTTCATCATCTTTGGTTACGTCTTTGCCTTATGCATCGATTATCACCTGAAAAGCCTACAAAACACCAAAGAGAAACCCCAAGAGCAGTATCTTCCAACAATAGCTAAAAGCATAAAGATCGACTACATAAACGCATTTAATAGATCTATTTCATCTTGATATATCATCAATAAACGAGTAAAATGCGCATTTATCACACCCCCAAACTTGAAGCATTGTTTGTCCTCAAACAAAAACAGAACAGAAAGACACAACGAAAGATCAACGAGCGTAGCAAAGAGGATAACCATTATAAGCCTCGGAAACATCTCAACGCTCAAAAAGATTTAGCGCACATGATGACATTAGTCAACTCAACACAAACAACAATTGAAGGTAAAAACTCATTTAATTCAACCCTCACAACGGCATGTGTGTAAAATATAGAGGATACACTCAAACTCATAAAGAAATTAAGGACATGTATACACTCACAGATCAATGCAATGCAACATCTTACCATAGGCTTGCCATTTCTCTAATATCTCCACCGCATCAAATGTGTTCAAATAAGGATCCAAAAGGTCTTTTCATAGGTTGTAATGTAGGCACATTGGTTAAGGTAGGATAATATATGTTTAAGTGACTCAAAAATATTCCAAGCACTTCCATATATACAATCAACTCATATGGACTTTGTCCATTTTCCTCTTCTTTTCCAACGTGCTAAATCGACGCTTTATCCTCATAAGGTACCTATACTTTGATTAACGACCCTTTATGCTCAAAACACATAGTGAAATTATCATTGCTTTTCTTTTCTTTTCTAGAGCTTATAGGTTTATCATTCACAACAAATGTACTATTCTTCACCACATATGTATTTCTCTAAAAGTAATTTTTTCGCCATAACTACATCAAAATTTCAACCCTTTTTATTCCATATCCATCCTCACCTCCTATCATCCGGTTAATCGAAAGAATAAGTCTAATAAAGGCTCAAAGAAGGCAACAAATGGTATATATCATCGGGTTAGTGTTTGGGTAAATATGTGGTTAACAAAGATGGCCTTTATCCTTTCCAAATTAAACACATATTAGCCTCGATACGTAAGAACGGCAAGTTCTAGAAGATAATCACATGCATGATATCACACAATCAAAAGAAATCAGATCAAGATGTTTATACAAGGAAGCTCAAGTCTCACGAGGTTAAGCAAATGGTGAAAACAACAAGTTTAAGCAATCTCAAGTCGTTCATGCGTCATTTTCTAACATATCATGTGCACTATCATTAAATTTCACAAAAATTTCTATCGTCATTGGCCACATGGATTAAAACACTTCACTTAACTCGTTGATCGACGCACACACAACGAAAAAAGACATATAAAAGACCCGACAAAAGCCCCAACATATAATATCTTAACAAAACAACGCAAAACATAACGAGGACTCTCAATCACATCACACTCGACCACTCCCCCAAACTTATTGTCAATAAAGTGTGCAATGGAGGCAATAATGTTTGCGTAAGAGAGTGATTGGGAGAGACCGTACTCATATGTTGCGCTACTCCGATGGTCGATAGAATCCTCACCATTGATGATATACATTGGGACTTAAAACAAACTAACAAGACACAAGAAAACAACGAAACAAGAAAACAAAACAAAAGACATAAAGCACGAAATGTTGGGTTACCTCCCAACCGGTGTTGGATTTATCGTCGCTAGCTCGACGTTACCTCTTATCAATCAAAGCGATTTGGCAACCGTGGTCTTTCCAAACTTCAATTTGCCCTCAGACTTAGCATTGACAATGCACCACCAATTGGCACAACAATGGCTTTCACAAAGCTTGAATGAATCACTCGGATTTTTATGCCGAGTCCACTTCTTCCTTGCATCATGCCACCGATTGGGCAAGTACTCTAAGCGCGCGATGTGCGCAAGCGTGCAATCGTGATCGAGTAGCAATCTTCCGCTTTTCACCGCCGTGTTTCTTGATGGCGCCATATATGGAAATCTTGAGCTCCTCATCGTTAACACGAAACGTGAGATTACCTTCCGCACATCAATCAAAGCACCACCAGTTGCTAGAAAAGGTCCGCCAGATTAGCGGTTGTTGTTTCAATTCGGAATATCTAAAATCATAAAATCGGCAGGAAAACAAAGTCCCAATTCTTACCAACACATCTTCGACGATACCTTTAGGATATGTGACCGACCGTCACCATCATCGATGAGATCTTCATCGGCTTCATCTTCCTAGGTGCAGCCGGTTGAATACGCTCAAAGGCATCGATTGATGCTCGCCCCAAGTCGCACAACACATTTGGAAAAGTATGCTCGGCGATCTCGCATTCTAACGTAAAACCGCTGGGATCCTTCGCTTTAGAGGAGCTTCCTCCGCAAGACGGCACATCATTCTTCTGATAGGTAATTTTTCAAATTTCCCAATTTCTTCTTTCTTGCAAGCTGCCTTTAAAAATTTCATGTATCCCGGCATGTTTCGCGGCTCAAAGAGAGGTCAATTGATCTCAACTTTTGAAAAATCTCTTTGAAACAAGCAAACTCCTCGTCATATTTCAACTTGACTAGTCGACTCGTAAATGGGACCGGAGGAGTGTACGCAGAGAATCGATTTTGAGGCTCTTCATGGTTGACCTCGCGATCACCTCGCGATCACCGCAGGTCGCGAGGCGCCCGCTCTGCGCTGCAATCCTTCTTCGTGTTCGAGCTTGCGGGCGCTCGGTCATTCGCTAACAAATATGGGGCGCGCACAAACTGATGGCTCGCGGTCAGGCTCGCGGGCGCGTGCTCGGTCGCGAGCTTCGTGGGGAAAACTCGAGACTCGCGATCGGGCTCATGGTCATGAGCTCGGTCGCGAAGTTTCTGCTCGATTTATTTTTTGTCCGTATGGCTCGGGTAAGCTTGTCCACTCCTCGTCCGGATGGCGAAACATTGATTTTTGGGTTCACCAGACACTCGGAATTAGCCCGCCTTTTGTAGTGCATTCAATCAGACGGCTACTTGACCAACTGATTTTCCAACATCTTCATATGCTTTCCCATAGCCGCCACAAAGGACTCCAAATGATTAATCTTCCGCGGTGTTGCTTATAAACAAATTCGTTCGTTGCCAATTGTTGGTTGCTTACAACCAATCACGCATCATGTCCTCTAGACTGGCTTCTTCGCCTCGAATCACCCATTCGAATCGAGAAACCTAGCGGAGGTCGTTGAAAATTATTGGGGTTGGCGACGAGAAATTTGGGTGATTTTGTTATTGTTTGGGATGTCGCCGGATTCCATGGACGGTTGCTTTGATTGATGAAATTGACGTCCTCCGCTTCGATCCGACTCTTAAAGAGGGTGATTTGCTTCGTTAGTTCATCATATCTCGAGTCAACCTCACGGCCATCGCTTTAACCATCGGGCGCCCTCTCCGTCGGCCATTGATAACTATTTGCAGCCATCTCCTCTAAAATGCGCTCCCTCGTCTACTTGTTTTCAACAAACATCCCCGCCGATGCATCCACTATGCTCCTCGTCTCAAACGTCACCCATCAGAACTGCGTGATCCGCCGCTCCTTGAAAATCCATGCTGTGGGCATCGCCTCAATAGACCTCTGAATCTCTCCCATGCCTCGAATAGAGATTCATCGTGGTTTTCGCAAAATGGGAGATTTCGCGATGATCTTTCGAGCTTTCGGCGGAAAATATTTCGAGAAACTTCGCAAAGTTTCCCCAAGTGTCAACGCCGCTCGGTCCAAACTTTGAACCATCTTTTCGCTCGATCGCAGCCGAGAAACCGAACATGCGATCCGGATCGTGTCTTGTGGCACCCCATTCTGCTTGATGGTGTCACAAATATCGAGAAAGGTCTCGAGATGCGCATTCGGTCTTCGTGACTCCTCCCCAAACCGCCTCCTTGGACCATACCGATCGTACGGCCACTCAAAATTGTTTGCATCCACGTGGGCCCCATCCGCCTCCTTGGAACTGCTCAGGAGGAGGTCGGTACATAAAATTCAGCGATCGCGTCTCGGGTAGGGACAAGGAGTCCCATATTCGCCATCCGCGCCGCATCTCGCGAAATCGGCTAACAAATGCAGCTTGCTCGGGAGGAATGCCCTGCTCGTGGATTAGCCGCCATTACACCGTCTCTCTCTCGCCCTCTTCTCCTTGGAGAGCTTTCGATCTCGGATCTAATAATATTTCGGAGGTCCCCGAGATCTTGACGCATAAACCACCCGAGAAAAGAGAGAATTCAACTCGTAACAATAAATAAATAATATAATATATAACTTGAATTAATAAATCCAAATCGTCAAATTATTCCAATGCAATCTTAATAATCCAAGAACGGCGCCTAAAATTTGATCGCCACTTTTCTAACACGAAAACGTGCAAGTATAAGGTAAGCAAAGTATCGTATCCATGTGATTGCAATCCGAAAACACGTAAGCTAATTCAACAATAATTCATCATTATCCAAACACGTAATTTGGGTTGTGAATTTTTAGGGCTTTTATAATTAAATCCAAAGCAAAGGTAACAACAAGAAAATAAACTAAAGCAATAAAATATCAAGGAAACAAATATCAAGAAAGACTAACCCTAGGGATGCATTAATCATATCCACAATGATGTTTATCCCGCTTATTACTAACCATTTTAATCCGCATAAGATGGAAGATCACATATGTAGCCAACAACTTGCCACGACAATTGTGATATTGATTACTAATTTTCCTATTATCATTACGCCTCTAGAGGAAAATAAGCAACCCAAAAGGATCACAAAGAATATGCTTCCTACAAATGTTCCTATCTTAGTTACGACTCAAGCGCTTATCCGTATCATACATTCAATATCGATTGACAATTAAAACATTTACGTAATTAATCGGCAACTATGATATGCATCAAAATTGATCAGAAATCAACACATATAAATAAGCACCAAGAATCATGAATCAATACCTGGAAGGTAAATAACAACAGTAGGAATCACAACATATAGGATAGAATCATGCAAACCCTAGGATTAGAAATGTAAATTAGCTAGACATAATTAACGACATAAAGTACGAAATAATCATAAAAATGTAAATTAAATTGATAAAACCCGTAGGATGGCGTCTGACGAACAATCGTTGGTTCAAATCCCAACGTCAACGAAAAACTAGAAAACGGTGGAATTCTTCGGAGGAAAACGTTCCGAATCGATAACAATGTGTAGAACAATTGCAGAATGATGGAAAACTAATACTAGAATTAATCTAAATCAAAGCTAGAACGAAAATAAATGGAAAACTATGAAAACCGAGGAAAACGTGCAAAATAGGTCGGGGTGCGTTGGGCGCGCGGTGAAGCCCTATTTATAGATTAGGCTGAAAACCCTAATTTTGGGTCTGCCGCCTCGCGCGTCGGGCTCATGCCGCGAACTCGGTCGCGAGGTTCTGGGCGTTCGGGCGATTTCGCGGTCGCGAGCTCGGTCGCCTCTCCCGCTGACTTCACTGCTTCGCCTCCGCTCTCGCGTCCGAACTCCGAATTGCGATCTGTTTGCGCCTATGGACCCTATCGAGATGCTCTTTAACATTGTAAAATTTTCACATCCATATTTTCATATCCATTTCATCATCTTTGGTTACATCTTTGCCTTTATGCATCGATTATCACCGAAAAGCCTACAAAACACCAAAGAGAAACCCCAAGAGCAAGATCTTCCAACAATAGCTAAAAGCATAAAGATCGACTACATAAACGCATTTAATAGATCTATTTCATCTTGATATATCATCAATAAACGAGTAAAATGCGATTTATCAATGATCAACTTTGATCTTAATCAACCTTATCATATAAATCCAACAACTTATCACTAAACTTTAATATTTCAACTTTCACAAATAAATTTTACTTAAGCATTATTTATATCATAGATCTCAAAATCATATCAAATACATCAAATAAAATCAAGAAATCAAAGATTATGATAACCCTTAATTTTCAAAATAGGTATCATGTATACTTTCAATATTTTAAATCCATAAAATCTTATAAATTCAACTTAAGCATTATTTATACTCTAGATTTCAAAATCATATCAAATATATCAAATAAAATCAACAACTCATAGATCATCCAACCTCCCATTTTCAAAATATTGAAATCATACATACTTTAAATTTCTTCCAATTTCTTTTATCAAATCATGTTTATTCTCACTTAATTACACATATATAAACTCAATTTAATCAAATTATAACACATAATTCACATACAAAATTAGGGTTCATGATGCTACTTTAATTCACCAACTTCATGAATTTAAAGAATTAAAACCATAGATTATGTTATTTAAACATAATAAGCATAATTAAATCAATAAACATAACAAAAATTAAGTAAATCAACCTTAAATCACATCACCAAATTTCCAAAAACCCTCATGTATAAGAACATCATGTTCATCAATTTAAATCACAAAATAGGATTAATCAAGGTGTTTACCTTCTTTGGAGTGATTTCCCTTTAATTCCACACTTAAACATGGATTAAAAATTGAAAATAAAATTTGTGTGTGCATATGTGTGTGTGTTCGAAATTTTGGAGAGAAATGGAGGTGGGAGATGATTTTAAATGAATAAAAATTCTAGAAGCTTCATATATGTATAGCTTAATTAAATTTCCATTCATTTTTTTTTTTTGATAATTTTCGAAAATTAATAACATTTCTTTAAAAATATTGCTAACATTGGAAATTAATATTCTTTAATAGCAAAAACTCAATTTTCTTATTAATATAAAGATCTAAAATAATTAAATCCATTTTTGGATTGTAAACCATAAAAATATTGATTTAATTCTTTCATATACAATTAATCAAATAATTATTCTCTTTATTCATAAATCTCGAAAATTATAGAGAATAATTTCTTTGTCACTAGATATAAATAAAATAAATTTATTTAAGCCATTTAATAGCTTAAACATTATTTCATCTCATTTTATGAATAAATTCCACATAAATAACAATAATACCATTTCTTTAGAACATTTTCTATTTAATGAAATTTCATCCAAATATGCACAATAATAACCATATATCTCACATTTATTCATAATAAAACTTGTTTCTAAATAATAACCACTTCTTCAAATTTTTACGCATTCGATTAGAAATTAATCAATTTCTATCATTTCTAATCTATCAAACTCTTCTTTTTTTTTGATATCATGGGAACCCGCACCGCCACCTTAGGCGCCAAGACTGGTAAACCCCACGGTCCTGCAATAGCCTGCAAACCACACAGATGTAAACCACACTTGAAAACCAGTGATGTGCTCAAACCCTAAACTCTTCTTTATCAATCTTAGGGATGCAATGCCTTTAAGTCCATAACTAAGACTTAATTGGATTCTAATTAGGCTATAAGATTTTCGGTTATTACATATTCAATCTGATTGGGGTGAATACAAACCTTTAGAACCTTTTATTAAGTCTTTAGCATCAAGTTTCGTCATCCATGTCCTTATACGCACCAACAAAACGGGACCGCCGAGAGAAAACATCGCCATATTGTGGAATTAGGACTTACTCTCTTAGCCACGACTACCTTCCCAAGAAGTTTTGGTGGGATGCATTTGTCACGACCGTTTACCTAATAAACCGTCTACCTACACCATCTCTAAATAACATCTCACCATATCAAGCTCTATTCCACGTAATTCCGATTATAAATTCCTCAAGGTTTTGGTTGTAGTCGCTATCCTACTAAGGTCCTTATAATTCATCAAAATTCGGTTTAGGTCATCTAAATGTGTTTTCCTGGCTATAGTCCTCAAAGATAAAGGTTATCGTTGTCTACACTCATCGGTCGCATATACATAGCAAAGACAGTTTTGTTCGATGAAGAAAATTTTCCATACATCGAACTTTTTCCATCTTACGAAAATAGGTCATCGAGACTCAAACTCAACCATCGTTTCATCTACCTCTTCTATCGGCCCAAATCTCTCAAACTTATTAAGTACATCTCCATCCCCACAACCTGTTCCCACCATGTTCAACCAAAAGTATACTCTCAATTGACTCGCAATCGTACGAGGTGTTATAGTAGGGAAAGTTAACCCTAGTCGTCTCTCAAGGAAAACTTAACAGGGCCTAATGTTCGTGTTGCTCACAGAAAACGATTAAATCCTAAACACTCTAATACCAACATGAGTTTTGAGACATACGAATTCAAATACGAGAATCAAACAGCAAACCTAAGCCAGGGTTTGTCAATCCCGAGCGAAACTAATTAAGCAATAGATCTAAACTAGAGGTTGTCAAACCCTAGATGATTAACTACTAAACACGGAAACAGGAAAACAAATCAAAAAGCAATTAAATCAGATCTCCAAACAAGAAACGATGAAATTCAACAAAGAACGATTAATCATGAAATTAAAGTTCAACACCACTTGCATAGAATTCAGATTATTAAAGTCGGAAAGCAAGAACTAATCAAGAACCCAACAAGAACAGGAATTAAACGAAAGCAGGATAAATCAACACGTGAACGAAACGATTAAGATCAACAGAACAAATAACTGATAATTACTTTCGATCCAAATCCGAAATCACACAAGGAATTGCAAGAATTCGTAAATAAAACTGAAGGGAACTGAGTACCGATTACAGGACGTTTAACAATGTCTGAATTGAGGAAAATTGGAGAACAGATGAACTAGAGCTCCAGCGGCGCGTTCGAGAGAAAAACAAGAAAAATACGTCAAATTCGAACTGAACAAAAACCTAAAAATAACGTATATATATAAAGGAAAATGAACGCCGGCTGAAAATGCCCGCCCGCTCAAGAGCCGAGCGAACGCGAGCAGGCGTGGGACGCGCGAGGCAGGCGGCGGAAAAGGCGGCAGCGGGCGAAGGCGCGCGGGCGAGCGGCGCGCTGTGATGAGCCGGCGTTCACCCGAGCGCGAGAAATTGCGTAAGGCGCGGAATGAGCCGGCGCTTCGGTGGTCGGCGGCGGCTGCGGCGAGAGAGTTGTCGCGGCGAAGCCGGGCGCGAGGTGGCGGCGCTGGCAAGGGGTGAGCGCCACAATACTCGAAAGGCCGAGTGGAGTGGCTGGGCTGGGGCGCCGGGCGGCAGGTGTGCGAGCCCGCGGTGATGGTTCGTGCGGGCGTCCGTGCGTGCGACGGGAAGTCGTGCGCAACTTTGTCGTTCGCTCCGCTCTTCCTCGCTTGAACTCGATTTGCGATCCGCCGCCTATGAACTCCTATCAAAAGCTCTTCAATTATACATTATTCTTAGCAGATTCAATTCATCCTATTTAATGCCAATTTTCTGCAAAACATTGAAACGAACCAAGTAAGTCCAAAGCGATAAATAATAATTGAACTAACGGCATAAATGGGATAAACTAATGAAGACAACATGCAAAACAATACCAAGAATAAGCACAAATGACACCAAACAACTCCCCACACTTATTCATTTGCTTGTCCTCAAGCAAAGTCTATACAAGCAAGAATAGAAAATAGCTCATGCAACTAAACTCTTAATCTAATCAATCAAACCTCTTTTGCAATTCCCCAAACATGATGAGTACATAATCAAGGTTAATGTGAAACAAATCTAAGATTGTGAGAATGTCAAATAAACAAGAAGATTATTTTGCTCGCACCCAACTCTCCGTTAGGGGCGAATTAACTAAAATGGTTACCTTTAGCAACAAGTTTCTTTTGAGAACACAAAGAAAGTATAAACAAATTTTGGAACAATGTTCGAAAGGTGAAGTCTCGATGAATTCGAGTCTCCTATCGTGGTTTCTCATGCCCATTTCTCAATTTACGAGAAAGAGGGGCAGAATCCCATCCTCCATTTATACAATCTCAACAAATTATTGGAGTTTTCATTCTCCTTCTTTTCTTTTCTTATTCACTTTTTTTTTTTTTGAAACAAGTATATAGGTAACCAAACTGTTAACACTCCCCCTAACATTAGTCGGATAAATCACATCAATAACCCCGATTTAAGATTTATTCACACAACCTCGCTCATTCACATTGCACTTCAATAACGTAACATCACGATAAAAGAGAAAACATCAAGGTTTGACCAATACCACGTAGTTCGGTGCATAAATTACAATCCTAACTTATTCGTGATAGACAAAAACTTGAGTACAAGATGACAAAATAAGCATAGATCCATGGTGTCAATCATGCACATACCCCGAGCACAACATATACAACAATCATCAACAACTCCCCCACACATAATTACGAATAATGTCACGTAGCTCAAAACATGAACAACAAAAGAGGCCAAAAGAGAACGAGGCTTCCCTGATAATAGCTGGTAGAAAATGAGGTCGGACAGACAACGAGCTCCAAGGATAGCTGCAAAGAAACACCACAAAAGACAAGGAAAACACACAAACCACAAAAGGAAAACAAAACCACCGGAAAAGGACGAGAGAAAACGAAAAAAGGAAATATATACATACTCTTCAACAGTGAAGTCTCACTGTTGGTCCGGCGGTGGTGGTGGTGGTGAAGAGGCGGTGTGGGATAGGGACCATTTGTCCCACTGGGCCTGAAGGTCAGCCAGATACTGCTCCTGCGTGTCCAATCTTCGGTAAACATCTTGACGGAAATCCCCAAACGCCTGCTGTGAAGATTGACTGAAGGCGTTGAACTGGCGGTTTTGGGCGTCAAGACACTGATATACCTCAGTCCGGAACTCTCCAAAACCCTGGGTCGAAGATTGGTGAACTCGTAATTATCGACCCATCTGCTGCCGATACCTCTCAAAGTTCTGATTCCAGGAGGAGCTAAAGTCCCCAAACTGCTGTGAAGAGGCCTACTGAAACTTGCTGAAACTGGAATCAAAATGGGCCCTGAGGTCACCGAAGACGTCACCGTGGGGCTGATAGGAGAAGGGGTAAGCAAGAATGGGTGTGACATGGGGTTCCGCTTCTCCTTCTTCGGTGGCCTGATCCTCAGGGGAATCTTCATCCATTGGGGTAGCTGTACTGACAAGAGACCCAGACGTACGGTTCCGATGAACCAAAATATACTCTTGGACAGTACGTCGTGCTTCATAAGGAAGCAATGTTCCCGGGTCAGAAGCAATCAACCGGAAATCACTGAAAGTGATGGAAAAATTCTCAATGACAGCGGAGCCCGAATTAGGAGCATCATCTCTTATCATACCCACAAAGAATTTGGCAAGCATAAAAGGGTATTGGCTCAAGGAGAGCTTGGCCTTATGGTGCCACCTCATATACTCAATTTGCCCCCATAAGAACGGTGCTGCACAAACCTTCTTATTATTTACAGCACACCACAGAAAGAAAAGTTCCTGAGCACTCACTTTATTGGCTTGCTCTTTCCCTATTAGGTTGTATGCTAGGAACTTATGAGCGATAACCAAAGCAGGGTCCTGAATAAAGGCACTAGGAGTGCCTGCTGATGACCAATTGTCAAAACCAGTTAAAATTTTCCATGTCTCAGCCATAGGGAAATCCCTTGGTACATCAGAAAAACCGCTAGTATGAAAACCCAAAACCTCACGCGTAACCTTAGGTGTAATGGCAAATCTAGTCTCCCCCAACCGATAGAACGCAGACTTAGAATCTTCACTGATTTCGAGTGACACACAAAATACATTCACATCTCACCTACCGTAGAGTACTAGTTCACCTATACACACACCACCAAAGGATTCCTCGAACACCGCTATTCTCCATGAAGAATCTCCTCTAGCTGATCATGAACTCTCAAATTCTATGTCTCACCCATCGTCACAAGGATCTATATCTAGTTCAGCCTCACGGCCTCTCCTCCTCACCCGATATCATCCATAGCAAATTCTCATCCCATGAACACTCGAGCAAAAGTGGAATTTTCAAACCTAAGTCTACATTACCTTTTCATCCATATCTCCCATCGATCTCCTTTCTTCTTATCTATCTACACACGCTTTCTCTCGCAACCACGTCCAAAATTCAGAATGCATTTACGAGCCTATTTACGATGAAGCCGCACTTAATTATCCTTTGTGGTATAAAGCTATGGTCGAGGAAATCAAGCGATCAAACTTAAGGATACATGAGATATCACTCCACCCACACGAGATGAATCCTATTGATCGCAAATGGGTTTACCGTGTTAAAGCGAATGTCGATGATACTCTTGACAAACCGAAAGCTCGCTTAGTTGCGAAGGGCTTTCAACAACTTGCAGACTTGACTTTGTTGAAACATTTAGCCCATTTGTAAAGTCTGTCTCATGCGGCTTCTCTTCTCGTTGGCGCCTCTCACAGTTGGGACATTCAACATATTGACATAAATAATGCCTTCCTAAATGGCTATCTTGATTGACCGTGTACATGACACGACCACAAGGTTTTGAAGATCCAAATCATCCACAATGGGTATGCAAACTGAAAAGTCATTGTATAGATTGAATCAAGCTCCGCTTGGTATGACAGACTTAAGAACCATCTTATGCACTTTGGTTTCAAATGCTCCACGCCCCGACCACTCATTCTTCTTCATGAGGAAGGCAGGGAAACTTTGCTTGTCTTGGTTTATGTTGATGATATCTTAATCACAGATGTTGACCCATATCTTGTTCAAGGTTTTATAAAATCTATCTCGAATGAATTTGCTTTAAAAACATTAGGTAGCGTCAGTTTTTTTCTTGGTATAGAGGTTCATATAAAGAAAGTCGGTCTTATGTTCTTTCTCAAACAAAATACATCCGTGACCTTCTCGCCAAAACAAACCTCCTTCACAAGAAACCACAACCATCCCATATAATTTAGGTGTCAAACTTTCAAAATCGATGACCGTGTTTTTCGACCCATTTTCTATAGAAGTGTCATAGGTGCTCTTCAATACCTTACCATCACAAGACCCGATATTTTTATATGGTAAATAAGTTGAGTCAATTTATGCATGAGCTAAGCGAGTTTCAATGGACAGCGTGTAAAAGGCTTCTTCGATACTTGAAAGGCTCTCTAAATCACTCTCTCTCCTTCATCGCATCTCATCACCCTCATCTCACCGCCTATTCGGATGCCGATTGGGCTGGTTCCGTTGATGATCGGAAGTTCATGGAGGATATTTTGTGTTCTAGGAAGCAATCTTTCTCCTGGAGTTCTAAGAAACAAATTGTTGTTTCTCGAGGTTCAACCGAGGCTGAATACCGTGTTTTGCCGATGCAACCATGGAGTTAATTTGGATCAAGTCTCAACTTCAAGAAATTGGATATCATCTACCTCAACCTCCTGTCATTTGGTGTGATAATATGAGTGCTGCAGCTATGGCGTCTAATCCAGTTTTGCACGCACGAACCAAGCACATTGAAATCGACGTACACTTTGTACGTGACAAAGTAATTAAGAAGAAATAGAAGTTCATCATGTGATATCTGAAGACCAGGTAGCTGACATACTCACCAAGCGTGTAGCAATCGTTCGTTTTCAATCATTAGTTGACAAGCTCCCCTTCAGAACAAAATAGTCTGTAGAAATCTGTTTGTGGGGGTTATATTAGAAATATTAGTTTGTAGTTAGTTGTTCTGTTTGTAAACAGTTGAAAGTTTGTTAGATTGTTAGCTTTCTGTTATGTTTCAGTTAGTTGGTTAGGTAAGTTAATATCTTTTGTAAACTCTATAAATACTCTGCATGAATCAATAAAACGTTTGATCTTCTTTTCATAATTCTGCATGCATCTTCTTCTTCCTCCTTCATACATGTTATTCAATATGACCCCGCCCGAATCCGGCCCAAGATCATGTCCAAGAAACTCCGTGCCTCTTGGTGGAGGAACTATTTTCCCTCCCAATGACCACAATCGCTGCAGTCAATGGCCACGCGTCCGCCGCTGGCTTCATTCTCGCCCTCAGCCACGACTACCTCCTCATGCGGAAGGACATCGGCTATCTGTACATGAGCGAGCTCGACATTAATTACACAATTCCCCAATGGTTTGTGCAAGTCGTGAGAAGCAAGATTGGATACCCCAAGATATGGAGGAGCGTGGTTATGGCAGCGGCGGAGATGGGGGTGGCCTGGGGGATTGTGGATTCGGCACAAGTCGGAGCGGAGGAGACGGTGGAGGCGGCGATGAAGCTGGGGACGGATTTAGTGAGGAGGAAGTGGGAGGGGAAAGTGTACGCTGCCAGTAGGAGAGTCGTGTTTGCTGACGTGTTGGCGGTGCTCGGCTCTGATGAGACTATGGGGACTCCGGCGAAGCTGACGTGGCCTCAAGATTGTGATTATCTGGCCGACGGGTGCATGGGCTCGCCATACAACCCTGATCATTATATGTGGACCCCATTAACTAATCTGTTTTTCTGGTTGAGGAGTAAGGGCCTTACAATTACTAGTAAATTTGAGGAGATCAGTGATCATGACTATATTAAAATATACGACTTTAGAGTATATAGTAGTTGTATGTGAATGAAAAATAGTGTTTGTGGTCATTACTATTTTTAGAGATACATGATTTGGGAAATGAAAAGTTCTTATCATTTTCCATGTTATTATATGTATTGTTCTATTTTCTTACTTTGTTGCCCTGTTAATCCATCAATATATAATAGGATTAGTAAAATTTAGTGTCACCTCATTCTCATATCATATGTTGCACCATTATATTTCTCCATTCTTATTTATCTAAATTCTCTATTTAATGTCTTTTAAATTCTAATCATACTAAAATTAAATTATAATCATACTAAAATTATCTTATCCCACATTGATTTCTAATCATACTCCACCAATTGAAAAAACTTATATATATACTTAGAATCAATGCATTTTTTTTTCATTCTACAATTTGGCTAATTAATTAATAAGGTGGCCAAATAAATAGTTATATATTTTTATTTATCTAAACTATCTATTTAATATCTTTTAAATTCTAATTACAATCATATTAAAATATCTTATCTCACATTGATTTAAAATCATACTCTACCAATTGAACAACTTATACATATACTTAGAATCAATGCATATTTTTTCATCCTATATTATTTTACACCACTAATTTAATTTAGCTAATTAATTAATTAGATGGTCAAATAAATAGTTATATATTTTTATTTATCTAAATTTTCTATATAATGTCTTTTAAATTCTAATTCTAATCATATTAAAATATTCCCACATTGATTTCTAATTATGCTCCACCAATTGAACAACTTATACATATACTTAGAATCAATTCATATTTTTCATCCACAATTATTTTACACCACTAATTTAATTTGCTTAATTAATTAATTAGATGACCAAATAAATTGTTATATATTTTACAATAGTTATATTTTTAAAATTTTAAACTATCCATTTAATGTCACCTTATGGGTGAATATATTATATTTTTTTAATTAATTACAAAATTAGTACGAAATTGAATTTATTCTTGTTTAATATTATAGGTTATAAGAATATTTTAAGAGAGTACTTTTAATTGCACTTCTCTATTTAGTTTATAAATAGAGATTGAATATGTTGTTACGAGATAATTAATATTTGAAATTAATTATATAAGATATAACATTTAATACTTTTAACAATAATTAATTTTAATAATAAAATTAATCATGACATATCGCTTACACTCATACTTCACCTATTGGACATTAATATATATAAAATTTAAAATAAATTTATGTTTTCTCACCCCATAATTATTTTACATTCTTATTTATCTAAATTCTCTATTTGATGTCTTTTAAATTCTAATTCTAATCATACTAAAATTATTAATTAGATGGTGAAATAAATAGTTATATATTTTTATTAAAAGTCAATTCTCAATTTAATGTCTTTTAAATTTTAATTCTAATTATATTAAAATATCTTACCCCACATTGATTTCTAATCATACTCCACCAATTGAACAACTTATACATATACTTAGAATCAATGCATATTTTTTTCATCCTACAATTATTTTACACCACTAATTTAATTTGGCTAATTAATTAATTATATGACCAAATAAATAGTTATATATTTTAAAATAGTTATATTTTTTAAATTTTAACTTATTAATTATATATTTCATAAATTTTAACGAATTTATGTAATTAGCATATATTATATACGAAAATGAGACGAGAACATGATTTTCACTATTTGTAGGTCTTTTGTTATTTATATTATTTTGATATAAAAATATACATTATAGACAGGTAAATACATTAACATGTCTACGCATTTTTTTTTTCAATTTTAATCTTTATTTATATGATTTATTATTAATAGTTAACCATGTAATGTTCAACTTTTATTGAGACGGATAAATTAATTATTGTAATAATTTATATTAATAAAATTAAATAGGTTCGGGTAATTAATCAAATGTGAGACAAGTGCGGTTATGTATATGCTAGACATGTTCTTTATTTTTAAATCTTTTGTTATTTATATTATTTATTATTAATGTTTATTTTATAATGTTCAAATCATTAATGAGACAGATAAACAATTACTGTAACTACTTATATTTATAAATTTAAATATATTTCGGTAGTTAGCACGTATTTTTGGGACAAGAACGATTAATATTTTTCAATCAGATTTTGGATACGAGCATATAAATTCGAACCACTATAACAACTTATATTTATAAATTTAAACGAGTATGGGTAATTAATCGGATTTAAGACGAGTGCATGTATATATATTATAGACGGGTACAAATATCTATCAACATGCTTACGAATGTTTAAAGTGATTGCGACCATTAATCTTTAAGCCTACGTTTAATTTTCATCACATTAAATGTTTAGTTATTTTCACCATTTTTAATATTTTCACAATTAGTGGTGCTCGATTTTTTTAAAACTATGTACTATTACTGTTTACTTTATAATATTTAGATATTAGTATACAGATTTTGATAATTAGCACGTATTTTTTACATAAATATTTTATTTCTTATAACCATAGACACAAAGTAATGTAATTTTCCGTCGAATTTCGACGGGTTACATATTAGTCTTAAGATTTGTTTTTGAGCTGCTATTCATTTCAGCAAATGATGTACCTATGTGTTCTATTCCCGTATCTGAAATTACGCTACTCATAGTCATAGTGAGCCAGAAAAAAAGTAAGAATAAGCCCTCATCTGAGTGAATCTGCCTGCAAAATTGGAAATTGTTTAATTCGTGGACATTAATCCTAAATTTACTGATTATTTGGTTCTCAAATACGCAAAGCAAATGACAATTATGTTTCCTTGAAATTATAATTGCAGTTATTATGGCTTTTGGATTCCTACTTTGTCATCTTTCTTCTGATGCAATGCATAACTTATATCATTAAGGCTGCTGGTAAATGCCTTTGGAATCAAATGATAACGACAACAATAGCTTGAGAGAATAATATTATGATGAAAGATAAAATTGCGGTAAAAACAGAGAATAAATGATTTTTTTTTATCACGGCAAACACTACTAGGTTGTTGATCATTGCATCACCACATGATGTACTTTGGAAATACAAACCTTTCCGAATAATGCAATTGTTGGAAGGGCAAATATGTTCAGTTTATTGAATTTAAATAATGTCTATCTTAGTTGTAGTTGGACCAGAACTGGGCCTGGAGGTAGTCGATGATGTTCTTCTCAACCTGGAACGCCTTGGCCAACACATCCGGGTTGATCTTGGGGTCCGACCCGAACACGGCGTTGGCAATGGTTATGGTACCCGGATTCTGGCTGCCGAAGCCGGCAAATGCAACGGCGTTGGTCTTGCCAACGTTGAACTGGAAGTGAATGAGACCCTGTGGGAAAACGAAGACATCACCAGGGTACAAGTACTTGGTGAAGAGCTTGTTCTTCTGGTTGGGATCGGCGGGGTTGGAGGTGACGAAGCCGACGTAGAGAGTCCCTTCCACCAACAGGAAGGCTTCGGTGGCACGCGGGTGGGTGTGGGGTGGGTTTATCCCATAAGGCGCGAAGTCGAGGCGAGCCATGGAAACTCCCAGAGTGTTGAGCCCTTCAAGCTGGTTTACGTTCACCGGGGTGACAACCGATCCCAGCTGATTCGATGTGTTTCCGGCCTTGTTTAGACCCCGGAAAAGGAAATCCTCGGCAACCACCATGTCCGGATTCTTGCAAAACTTCCCGTTCACAAAAACTGCTTGCAAACAATTTCGTACGCAGATTATATATGCTTATTTAAAAGCTTAATATTTGATATAATGTAGGTAGGTTTAATTTAATTGAGTTACCAGCAGATTTGGCATCAGGAACAGCAACGCAGAAATCTTGAAGTTGACTTGGATCTGCTGCATATGCAATCGAAGCCCATGACAAGATAACAACAATGGCGCACAAACCAAACCCCATCTTCATTTTAACTGATGATTTATGCCGCTTACACTTCTTTCTTGTTCTTGTATTTTTTGTGAGAAACTTAACTTGAGAAAGACTCATTTTTATAGGAGTGAGACGTTACTAGCTAATAGCTATCTACACATTTCATCCATTTTTTATTTGAATTTTTTGGATTGGAAACTGTCAACATGTGTTTGACTTTTCTACTTGATTTCATCAATACCTGCTACGTCATAGCTTTCACCAAAAATAGCATGAACAAAATATGGAGTAGCGATCACGCATTTGACTAGGCTGTTTGAATCAGCCCCGAACTACAACAATGTTTTCTTGATAACCTCCAGTTCTTTTAATCAATTCAATAAAATATACACCCTCCGTCCACCATTTTTCTTCTTTGATTTTGATAATATGAGTTTTAATAAATTGTAATGAGTATAAAGTGTGTGAAGATAATAAATGAATAGATTTATGTTTAGTGATTAAAAGATATATCGATCATAGAGATGATAAATGAATATATTAATGGTTAGTAGAATATAAATGTGTGCCATGAGTAGCTTTTTTGTAAATAAATGAATAGATTTGTGATAAAAATTATGGTTTGATGTTTATAAAAATAAAAAAGTGAACATTTTTTGGATCAAAATGTAATTAAATGACGTGTTTGGTTGTCAGAGGGAGTAATAAAACCGAAGAGCAAGTTAATTTGTTCTAGAAGTTGAATCTAGTTAAACTGATACCGGGCCGGAACAAGAAATTGAAGTTTTAGCCATAAATAATTTGTCACACATAATAGTGTGGTAATTTACCCACACATAATTAAATATGTGTGAGTAAATCTATTAGATAATTTTAAACAATTAGTGATATTTATTATGTGTGGGGAATAATTTTATTCGTATTTATTTTTTATATTTCTAATTTTATATTTAACCTTTAAATCCTGATATGCTTACTTGGCAACTTATTAACTTTTTTTAGCCACACATCATTAGAGATTATATATGTGTGGTTAATGATTAATATCACTACTAGTTATCAACATTTATTAACTGTGTGACAAACGTTTTCTCACTTTTTTTTGTTGCTAATTTCATATTTTGTTTTCTATTTAATTTTATTTACTTTTTAAAATCATTTGATGTAAAAATTAATAGCCAAACATAAACAACGATTGCCTTCATGGAATAACTTACTTAAGTCTTAGCGGAATAACAAATTTTCGCTAAAAATTCAAAAAAAAAAAAATCGAAAGAAAACCGCTGAAATTTCTCGAGCCCTTAAGTTTTGGTGGAATAACTCACATTCTCGCCATCGCTTCATTCACTATTCTTTCTCTTTTCCAATTTCACGAACGCACCCAAATCTAAAATCCTCTCTTTCTTCTTTCGATTTTCCTGCGAGGCCTTGGTCAATCGCCCCCCCGCACCATATACCATCGCTCATCCCAGCAACAATTCCATCGTCTGCACTACCTCCCCCCTGCAGCAGCCGTCTGCGATATCATCGTCGCCGAGTCGTTCTGTCCATAACCCAACTTTAGCCACTGTTATCTCTTCCATCGGAGCCGCCGCTGTCATCCCTTCCCGCAGGCATAGAGAAATCTCTCCTGTCGTCAATTGCTCCTGTCGCTCCACCGCTTAACCCTCTTGTCTGAAGTCAGTCGTTCTCTCCTTTGTATCTCGTCGTCTCTGGTACGTCTCACTCCATTTCATCTCTCTCTCTTCATCCCTATCCTTGTCTTTCTTTGTCGTCGGTCTCACTCTCTTATCTACCCTACTGCAGAACCTAGAAAATATATTATCTTCTCACTGAATTGAGTTCAGTTTAGGAGTCGTCTGAAATCCAAATAGAGAAGACTTTTGCAGGGAACCTTCATGGAAGAATAGCGACACGACAATATGGTAGAATAGTGACATTATGCCTAAATCTTGATTACTTATTTTATTGATCAATATTTGTTCTTATTTATGCCTAGGATTCCAATATGCATGTTTTGTTCAAAATTTTATGAATACCTGCATTTTGGATTACAAACCTATTATATATGACTTGGTTAAATGATATTTTTTTCTTTTTTTTCTCTCTTTCTTTCCCTGAAGTCTATGGCAATATGGTAGAATAGTAACATTATGCCTTTCTATCACAACCCGGTTCCCACCGGCGTGTCGTCCTCTCTATGCCTCGTCGTTGAGCACTTTGATGAGCATCCACAGGAACTCCTCTCAGGTTAGAATAATCATTTTTCCTTGCTGTGATATTCGATGTTGAATTAGTGCTTAAAGTTGTTATATTCGGATATTTAATTTAGGTGTGTAAGGACGTTTTAAAGCTGTGAGATTTGCTTCTTGATGCTGAATTTTGGACTTGTTAAAGCTGAATCATTGCATTGCTATTAGAGTTTGTTTTGGAGAATTGTGTTTTGAGCTTTGTTTTAGAAGTCTTTTCTTGCTGAACTAGAGAGTTATCTATTAATCAGATTCATATAATGTCAATGTAGAAAACCAAGTATTCTCGAGATGGCTTATTAGTGGATTATTTTTTAGACTTTGTGATTATATATTCTTTTTAGGCAATGCAATTTAATTTAGAACTTAATAGTTATCTTAACATAACAAATTTTTGAGGATGTTGTATTGTGTATTTTGAATAATATTGTGTTTTTATCTTCGCAGAATAAATGAAGCCGATGTCATGAAGTTAACCAAGAATTCTAATGTAGATAGGATGCTTTGAATCAAAGAGTTCGAAAGAAAATCAAAATTGTTAGATCAATGCACACTTATCTAGACATTTTAAGTTTTTGTAAATTGCAGTTTTCATATTGTGTACTTTGATTTTACTGAATGTTATCAAGTAAATTTTTATATGATAGTCTTAGTTATGTTTTGTATGATGTTTCGTTGAAGTAGTTCAAATTATATCATATTTGATTAGTATAAGGTATAATGAATATTATTATATTCTAAATTAGACAATAAATGCATAAATTATCGCGCACACAATATATATGTTTTATTCACATTTAAATTTATTTTATTCATGAATAACAATAATTTTTTCAATTGCTAATTATTAAAAAAAATTATTACCTACACATAAATTATAGCATTTGGATACACATACAAATTGCCACGTATAATACATGTCATTTCCACCTCATCATTATACTTCAGCAAAAATATATTTATCCACACATAAGGCTTATTTTTGGTGATATATATATATATGTGTAGATAAAAGTATGTGTAGGCAAAACTTTTTATTTACATGTATTTCGTGACACTTGTTGACATTTGAATTATGTGTGGTAAAAATCTACATTCACACATGAATATACTTTTAACCACACATCCATGTGTGATTGAAAACCTTAATTTCTTGTAGTGGCATACATGCTTAACGTGGGAATACTCACTTCGTCACCTAATAAGTGTCTCGTTACATTATAATACACATATTAAGAAGATGATAATTTTACTCATTCTACCCCTAATTATTTCATAGAAAATTGGGTCACTTATTTAGGGACAAAATTCACTTCAAAATGGGTCACTTATTTGGTGATGGACTGGAGATAGTATCCATGTATCATCGATAACATTTAGCTGTCACATCAACTACTTTGTCACCCCAAATTTCCTCCCGGATGATAATTCCTCAAAGTTACTATTCATGAACCTCATTGCCATTACTCCCATTTTTTTTCCTTACTACCTAATATACTTGATCATCAAACATAAAAGGAACCGAAGAACCTAATCCAGCACTGTAGCGGATGTAATCCTCGATCCCAACTTTATGCTCATCATTAGTGTTCCATTATTAATTTTATTATTCACTAATATCAATTATAAAAAAATTATTATTTTATTATTATATAATGAATCTCATTTCACAATTATTGCAAAATATTGAAATTAAAATTAACTGTTTAACCTTATTTTTTAAATTAGCAACCCAACTAAAAATATGTAAATTAAATAAAAACAATAATTATAATCGCTAATTAGATCGATGAACTCTTGTTAATAATTGTAAAATTACACTAAATCATAACATATGGAATTGAAAGAAAAAATAATTAAAACACTGAAAGTGGGATACACTTGGGAAACCAAGATTAGTATAGCGGATCCCAAGTGGCGCCTGTAGACTTAGTAACCTTTACTTGATAATGTTTCAATTCTTGCTGAATTGAAACAGTCAGACGTAGACGTGTACAAGATGTGGTCTTTTTCAATTTTATTAAACATTGAATTCTCAGTCAAACTTGTATATAAAATTTTCATATTTGCATGACATATTTATTATTTCATAATGACACCAAGTATAAATCTGGCCTATTATTATTCACTTCTTAATATTATATAGAGCGAAAGACAATATTTCAAATTAATATGATTTCATGAATTAAAACACTATCATGCCTTGGGTCAACGTGAGAATTGAGATGGCGATCATGAAATCCAATCCCAAAAAGCTAACTTTAATGTTTCTAACTGATTAAGTTGTGTACGCACTTGGTTCGAGTAGACCGGGCACTATGATGTTTATTATTTGTATCAGTTGTTCGATATATTGAAGAAGTCTATACGATGAGACTTTTATTACTATGATGTATTAATTCTCAATTACAATTATTAATTCTCAATTAGGATTTATCTATTCCAATTTAATTTTATTAATTCAAGTTAAGATTGATTATTTTCAATTATGGTTTATTAATTCACAATAAGGGTTTATTAATTTTAATATATATTTTAATTCAAAATTAGTATTTATTAAGTCTTATCTAGAATAAATTAAATACAAAATTAATTAAACACAACGTAATTAATTAATTAATTAATTAAATGCACGGAGACCAACTCTTGTTTGGTTGCATTTATTTACGAAACCAACTTATTTTTTGTTGGTACACATAACAGCATAAGCGTATGACAATTTCAATTGACCTGATTCAACTCCTATAACTTACCTGCTCATCGATTTATTATATTTCAATGAATCGAGAAGAATGACTGGAGTTTATAAGAAAATATTGCTGCTTCAGGCTCATTCAAACTGCCTAGTCAAATGCATGATTAGTACTCTAGATTTTATTTATGTTTTATTGGTAAATTACACAAAATAAAATAGATAAAAATTAATCAGACATATCCAAGTGTTTTTTGGTCTACTAAGAGGGTGTTTGGCTGAGCTTATAAGCTCCCCAAAAACAGCATATAAGCTGATTTTTAAACTTGAAAAACGGCTTATAAACTGTTTTGGGGAGCTTATAAGTTCAGCCAAACACCCTCTAAATCTTTGTCCAGCATGGTAGCAATCATATCCAGAGGATGCTAAAACAGCATATGCTTCTGTTAGATTATTTAAAGCAAAACTGCATGCATGAATATTTCTTCACTTGTCCACTTTTGATTTTCATACGTCAATGATTTATATATTTTTTGGCTAAGTTGAAAATGAAATATTAGCAGCCTTGGACTTTCAAATTCAAAGCATTGAAACTTAATTCAGAGTCGCCGATCGAAAGGGTGGTCTGTTCAATTTATATGTTGAGTGCCAAATTATATTAACGAAACACAAGTAGCTTCCTCAGTATATCTATGAATATTTCACGAAATTAGTATTCATCAAAGCAATACATTCCTCTGTTCGAATAATTTAGTCAACATTTTTCTATCCGGCACTATTAAATTCCTAGATTCTTTTTATAATATTCATTGTAAAATAAAATTAATTACAATAAAATACCCCTAATTAACATTTATTTCTAAATATGTTATATTATTTATTTCTTTTCTTTTTGAATTGAATGTGTGGTGAGATTCTCGTTATGATGGAGGCTAAAATTAACGAAATAACTCCCCTTGTCATTAATTAATTACGTGAGCAGATATATTAGCCCAACCAACCACATCCACTTTGCTCCTGCTGCACATTAATGAGAGAACAAGAGGCAATTAAAGAGAAGAAAACTCGAAGCAGGTTGTGTTATGGGCTGCAAAAGTGTAGTTTAACTAGTCGTGGTATTAGTTAATTGAAGACTGAACAACTCTACATATGATTAGATTAAAAATATAAAATGAATTTAAAAGTTAAAAGTGTCTTGACAATATCTATGCTGATCATGAGTATTCTAGATGCCTGGTTTTTTCTCCTATAAAGGAGCGTTTCTCATGCAAAGTTTTCCATCACAAGCAGAACAAAAAAAGAAATTATTAAGTGTGAGTTTAATAAATTAGCCAACTACAATGAAGATGGGTTTTGGTTTGTGCGCCATTTTTGTTGTGGTCTCGTGGGCTTCCATTGCATACGCATCAGATCCAGGCCAACTTCAGGATTTCTGCGTTGCTATTCCTGAACCCAACTCTGCTGGTAATTCAATCAAACAACACCTACATTATCAAATATACAATATCAATTGACATATATACATATATATTTATATATAAATGTGTTTGGTTGCAGTTTTCGTGAATGGGAAGTTCTGCAAGAACCCAAACATGGTGGTAGCGGACGATTTCCTTCTCAGGGGTCTAAACAAGGCCGGAAACACATCGAATCAGCTGGGATCGATCGTGACTCCTGCGAATGTTGGCCAGCTTGCAGGGCTCAACACTCTGGGCGTTTCCATGGCTCGCCTCGACTTCGCCCCTCAGGGTATCAACCCGCCCCACACCCACCCGCGCGCTACCGAAGCCTTCCTGTTGGTTGAAGGCACTCTCTACGTCGGCTTCGTCACTTCCAACCCTGCCGATCCCAACCAGAAAAACAAACTTTTCACCAAGTACTTGAAGCCCGGAGATGTCTTCGTCTTCCCACAGGGCCTCATTCACTTCCAGCTCAACGTCGGCAAGACCAACGCTGTCGCATTTGCCAGCTTCGGCAGCCAGAATCCGGGTACCATAACCATTGCCAATGCTGTGTTTGGGTCAGACCCTAAGATCAACCCGGATGTGTTGGCCAAGGCTTTCCAGGTTGAGAAGAACATCATTGATTACCTGCAGGCCCAGTTCTGGACAAACAACTAAACATTCTACCCATATATTTCGCTCCCTGCAGCATGCAGCATTATTTTTTATGTCTTTTTAATACAATAAACCAGTCTTTACTTATTACATCTGCTTGACTTGGAAAACTGTGTTTCAAAATTATATGTTTAGTGTGATGATGCAATTGTTTGCCCTATTGAAATGAATAAAATTCTTCGAGTTTGACTGTTTTTCATGATTTTACCTCCCATCCATTTATTAGTCTCTGGTTGCCGTTGTTGATGCTTTTATTAGAAGATTATCATCTATTTCGTGAAATACATTTTTTGATCTTGAAAAATCAACATGTCACGCATACAACCAATAGACGAGGCGGATAAGGTCTAAGACACTAGCTATTAATCCAATAAAAACTTGACGAGACAAAGTCAATAGCTTCACCCCTAAAGCAAAAATACTTGCAAAAGAGAAAAATAAGTTCTGGGGACATCCTCAAAACATAGAAATTAACTTTTTACTGACTTTTACAATTTTTGAAACCAAGTCAAATCTACAATTTTCTCTTTTGACTACGTGAAAATAATAAAATATCTAATAAATAAAGATCAAAGGAAAAGGAGATGTTATGAGAAGAAAAGTAAACTTAATTCAGAGCAGCCGATCGAGCAGGTGATATGTTCAATTAAATTTATATGTTGAGTCCCACTCTATTAGGGACTAATTTACTGTCAGTAATGCTACGTTCTCTTACATTATTTTGTGAAGTCCATCCCAACTACTTTGTTCGATAGTTCAATATGTCTGCATTCTAATGCATTTAGTGGGCTCAATAGAAAGTGAATGCACAACCGCCTCCATTGATAACATTTCCAAATTGGGTTCAAAACCATGCCATATGATATGAATATGATGCGTACAGGGATCGGACCTAGTTAGTAGTCTGTAAATAAGTACATATTTGGTGTAGTTATTCAACTTATTCTTATAATCCGTTTCAGTTCAATTTGAAAAATTATAATTGAGTTGCAGGCCAAACTTATATTTATATATATATAAACATATGTATTTTTTTGAGTCTTTTGGCTTTTAGTCAATTTTCTTTATGGCTTCTTTTCAAGTTTTCATTTCTCGTTGTAGGTCCGAGAGACTTGATAATTGATGAACCATTGCAATCATCATTACATGATATATATAATTTGGAAATACAAAGGTTTCCATGTGAATCGGTTTTAATACGTAAAGAACGTTTAATTTATTGTATTAAAAAGGCACAACATAAAATGTCTGTCTTAAGGAGTAAAATAGGTAAATTTAATGTTTAGTTGTTGGTCCAGAACTGGGCCTGGAGATAATCGATGATGTTCTTCTCAACCTGGAAAGCCCTGGCCAACACATCCGGGTTGATCTTAGGGTCCGACCCGAACACGGCGTTGGCAATGGTTATGACGCCCGGATTCTGGCTGCCGAAGCCGGCAAATGCGACGGCGTTGGTCTTGCCGACGTTGAACTGGAAGTGGATGAGACCCTGCGGGAAGACGAAGACGTCGCCGGCGGTCAAGTACTTGGTGAAGAGCCTGTTCCTCTGGTTGGGATCGGCAGGGTTGGAGGTGATGAAGCCGACGTAGAGAGTGCCTTCCAACAAGAGGAAAGCTTCGGTGGCGCGCGGGTGGGTGTGAGGTGGGTTGAGCCCGTAGGGGGCGAAGTCGAGCCGAGCCAAGGAAACGCCCAGAGTGTTGAGCCCTGGAAGCTGGTTAACGTTCACTGCAGTCACGGCCGATCCCAGCTGATTCGACGTGTTTCCGGGAATGTTTAGACCCCGGAAAAGGAAATCCTCTGCAACCACCATGTTCGGGTTCTTGCAAAACCTCCCATTCACAAAAACTGCATGCAACACAATTTAATATATATGCTCATATATAAGCCTAACATTGGATAATGTAGATTTTATATATTAATTGATTCACCATCAGATGCGTTATCAGGAAGAGCAACGCAGAAATCCTGAAGAGGGCTCGGATCTGCTGCATTTGCAATCCAAGCCGACGAGAAGATAACAAGAATGGCGCACAATCCAAAACCCATCTTCATTTTAATTAGCTGATATATGTATGTCACTCACTCACACACTTATTTCTTTTTCTTGTTCTACCTGTGATGGAAAACTTAGTATGAGAAACACTCCTTTTATAGGAGAAAGAAAGTAGCCTTCTACAATACTCATCCCATTTTTTGAGTCGATCGATACCGTAAAGACACGTTTTGCCATTTAAGTTGTAATTAGCTTCCTGTTATTTCATAATCATACCTAATAAATTTCATATTTTAATATCTAATCATACATAGACCCTCTTCAATCTCCCTTGACGCATGATCTTTGTTTGAACACAACCCTATACCAGATCATCAGCCATAAAACAACATCAAACATTGATATCGTCATACCTATCACCTATATATGCATGCAGCTTCAATTTTTTTCTATGCAGTAAACGTGACAAACCAGCTACTTTGGCTTGATATTTAAACCCGGTTTGGATCCTCTTTCGAACATTTATGTGTCATACCCTATCCCACTATTAAATTCATTATGTTAATATTATTTATTACACAAAAATTATTACAGTTTAATAAATCCTAATTGAGCTTTATCATTAAAATTGAAGCTTAAAAATTGCACACCCTGATCAATTCTAATAATCAATTATTAACTAAAAATTAAAATTAAATACCTCAATCCACGATAAGTTGTAACTTGTGGACGTCATGAGGTTTAATAAAAGTTGTTAGTGGTGCGTGTGTGTGTTGGCCTAGTGGTAGAGTGGTTAATGCCCGAGGCCAAAAGGTCTCGGGTTCGAATCCACCGTGACGCAGCCTTTAAAATTTCTGTATTAATTGACCAAAAAAAAAAAAAAGTTGTTAGTGAGTGTTATTTGAGTGGAGAAAATGTCTCAATATGTGTTAGGTTTTGAGTGATAGGGATAATTTTTTATAAATAATGAGTGATTATGAGGCTAAATAAATATATATAATATGGAATAGTATCCTAAAAAGATAAGTGATACACTTTTCATGGACGTTGAATAAGTCAATTGTGATACACTTATCGTGGACGGAGGGAGTATTAAAAAGTAAGTATATACCCTAATTGAGTGTAATAAACCTCAATCAACAATTACATAATTAAACTAAAATTAAAGAAAAAAACAAAAAAACAATTGAAAATAGGACATGAACAGGACACCAAAAAGCAAGATAGAGAATTCCAAATGATCTAAAATGCAAATAACCTAATCCAACACTGTAGATTTAAGGAGTGTTTGATTTGATTGATAAGATTTGATTCATAAAATAATCTCACTTTATGACATGTTGGTTTGAATTATTGAGTCCGTGATGGATAACTTGACGCGCGCTCCAATCATCTATTTAGATAATAATTTATCACCTCAATTTTAGATTAATTAATTGATCATCATTCACTTTATAATGTAAAATTTCAAAAGTAACCTTACCAAAATCATTTTGGTCATATTTGCCTCAACATTTTGTATTTTTACTATACCACGAAGGTAAATTTTGGTATTATATTATATTTTAATAAGAATTATTCAATTTATACGTAATATCGAGAGCTTCCGCTTGAAAACTTCACCTTAAATAAAAGATACTAATAATAAATTTCTTTTATAAGAAAACTTTTCTGTAAAATCAATCAAGAGCTCGAAATAATTTCTCATTGGCATGAATTACCATAGTATGTGAAGAACCATGAGTTATTAACATCGCAACCTGATTAATGGAATTAAGTGCAAGTCTGTAATTCAATAACAATAACAATAAAACATTATAGCTGCAAGAAGCTATTACCTATTAACTAGGGCTATCAATTTGTGCGTGTCAGGTCGTTATCGTGTCGACACGCTAACAATACGACACGATAATATCAAACACAAACACGATCTATTAAGGATCTGTCCGACACGAAATGCACAGACACGGACACGACATGAACAAGAATATGACACGATTTTTTTCGTATTGACACGGCACGATAACGACACGACACGACATGAAGTGATAAATTTAAATCAAAATTAGAAAATAAATTAATAAAAGAAATAAAAATATATAAAATATAATTAAATTAATATTATATATATATATAAATATTATCGAATTATACGAACACAACACGATCCGCCACTAACAAGAATGCAACACGAAAATTATCGGGTTACCACGAACACGACACGGATCCGACACGAAATTATCATGTCCTTATCGTGTCGACACGATAAGGACACGAACACTATAAGGCTGAACACTAACCCATTAATTTCGTGCGTGTTCGTGTCTTGTCGAAAATTGTCAGCCCTACTATTAACTAGAAATGTGAATATAACGTTTAAAAAGAAAGCTATATAAAATGAGGCAAGAGTTGGACTCTTTCTCCGCAAGATAATATTGCTCGCTTCGAAGGCACGTGGTTCAACAACAATTATCTCCAAGATACAACTAGTACTCGGGACAGAGATGATTTTGAAGAATGAATGAGATAGATTGATTATCTTCGTTTGGTGTGTTTAATCATTTTCTGAAGGGTCCCTTTTATAGCCTAAGGTTAGGGGTGTCTAAACGGTTTTCGGTTTCCGGTTAGAACCGAAACCGAACCGAAAACTGACAAATTCGGTTATCGGTTCGGTTTCGGTTCCAGAGTTGAAAAAAAATTTAGTTATTGGTTAATCGATAACCGAGCAGTTGAGCCGAAAACCGTTCTTTATTTTTAATTATTAATTAATTAATTAAAATTCTACAAAATCAATTTTAATTATTACTTTATTAATTATTTTAATTATTTGTTAAATATTTCATTTATTTATAAATGTTTCAGTTTTTAATTATTATTTTATTTATTTTATTATTAATTAATTTTAATTCGATTTTTGATTAGCGAAAATCGAACCGAGTGAACCGATCGGTTTTCGCTAACAGAAAATTTAAAAGCGGTTTGGTTTCGGTTCCATTTTTTTGAAGAAATTCGGTTCGGTTAATTGAAAAATTTGGTTCGATTAACTGAACCGTTTAACAGCCCTACCTAAGGTGCATGTTCGTGAAGTGGTGCGAATGACCAATTGCCGACCACGTGATGGTTCGTCCATGCACAAGCCCAATCGCCCCAGGTTGGCAAAACTTTTGGCTCCTCAAAACTGCGACAAGTGCACATGCTCGGACTCTCGGACTCCCTCGTAGGCATTTGGGTTAGCCATAAAATAACTAATTAAAAACCCACTAGGGTGCACCATAGATGGTGCACACTTGATTATTCCTTATTGGTGTGAACTAATTTATATATAGCTTAGAACTTCCTTAATTTTTCAATGTGGGATAGAAAACTATTCCTAACCATTAAGAATCCAACTTTGTGCATTAATTGTTCATTCATCCCACAATGGATTTGAACACATAAATACACTAAATTTACCTACACAAAATATAGATTCCAAATCTAAGCTCATATACAATTTATTCCAACAGTGTAGACATGGTTAGAAAGGTCGGTGTGCCCCAGTAAACCCGCCAAGCTACGTCAACTTGCTTTGTAATATAGGCGGGCTTATTTCCCTTCATGATACTCCTCTTCACTATGGACACGAAATCTCTATATGTGACCCTCGGTGACTTTCCACGCCTTGAAGATTACGGCTCGATCGTAGAAATCGTGATCCTAACTCTTTGTCTTCGATCCCTCTTCATGATTAACAGATCTGATTGACGCATCTTCTCTCATCGGAAGAAATGGTGATGGTGCATGACACGAAGCATTCGAATATGGTGCACGGAAAATCAAGCTACATAATAATCTCCAGTCATGCAACAATGTGTAGAAATGGTGATGATGAGAGAAGAAGAAGCGCAGCGAGAGGAAAAGATTTTATTGGATTTGCTCAAATCAAATCATACAAAAGAAGAATACAACTATTTATATCTAAACTAATCGGATGAAGGAAAATGGTGTGAGCAACTGCAGCTAACAACTTAACTGCATTGCAACTAATTAACAAAATATGTAACAAGATCATTTAACAATTACAACATTGCGGTCCACGTGGCAGTCTCACGTTCATCATGCAACATAAAATCCCATGCAAACCATATCTATTATCCTTATCATCGTGCTCCCGATTTATCCGTCTGCTTCATGCATCTTCCTTCTTCATCTTGCTCAGTCTTAGGAATGCAATCATCTTTACACCCCTCCGCAAGCTGGGCATGGTGGATATCCATCATCCCAAGCTTGAGCAACAAGAACCGAAACCTCGGTCAAGATAGAGCCTTCGTAAAGAAATCAGCAAGCTGCAAACCAGTAGGTAAATATGTAGGCGTAATAAAGCCCTTCTTGAAATATTCACGAATGAGGTGGCAGTCAATATCCAGGTGTTTGGTACATTCATGAAATACCTGGTTCTTCGTTATGTGGATAGCAGCCTGATTGTCACAATAAAGGTTGATCGGACGGGGAATGGAAATTGAGAAGTCATCGCAAAGATAAGAGATCCAGATCAATTCTCGAATCATAGTGCTCAGGGCACGATACTCGACCTCGGCGGATGATATTGCCATAATAGTTTGCTTCTTGCACTCCAAGATATAAGATAAGATCAAGAAACATACAATACCCACTTAAAGGCGTCGAGAGAGTGAGCAAGAAGCCCAATATGCATCACATAATCCTTGTAGCTCGAAAGTCTTTGGAAGATGGAAAGAATAGACCGAGGAGGGCATCCTTCAAATATTTAAGGGCGTGAATGGCGGCCACCCAATGGTGCGACAAGGTGTATTCATAAACCGACTTAAGCTGGCATGCAGTGGCTAAGATCCGGACGAGTGAGATTTAAGTAGAAGCTTACCAACAAGGCGCTGTAAGATTCGGGATCGGCTAGTGTTGGTGGCGTCGCTTTAGATAAAAGAAGACCGATTGGGAAAAGGAGTTGATCTGACATGACAACCAAGAAGCCGGTGAATCAATAAGATCAAGAATATATCTCGTTGGTTGGTGAAGTTCCAAGACCCACGAGCAATCTCCATACCCAAAAATATTTGGGGACCTGGATCCTTAATAGAAAGTCGCATTCAAGAATGATTTGACCTCGGCAATAAGATCTTCATTCGTACTGTAAGCAAAATGTCATCAACATATACTAGCAAGCAAATAAAAGAATCACTCGATCCCTTAGTGAAAAGCGGTGATCATGTGGTGATTGTATGAATCCAAAGCGAAGAGCTTGAACAAAATTCTGCATTCCACTACCTAGAAGCTTGCTTCAAGCCATATAAGCTTTTAGTTAATTTGCATACTTATCCTATTGTGCTTTGGTGTAACCAGAGGAGGACCATATATATTTCTTCATGGAGAAATCCCACCAAGAATGCGTTATTTTCATCAAACGATGAATGGACCAATTATATATGATAGCAGCGACTATCAAAACCTCTGATTACAAGCTTAGCAATGGGAGAAAACACCTCGGTGTAGTCGACTCAAATTCTGTTGTTTCCCTTAGCAACCAGTCTTGCTTTGAATCTTTCAATGCTTCCATCAGCATGCAATTTAATTTTATATACCCATTTACACCCAATGGGTCTCTTTCCATATGGAGATCAATCACAATCCAAGTTTCATTGGCTTCTAATGTTGCTATCTCTTTGTCCATGTGACCACCCAATCTGCATTCAAACTTGTAGCCTTATAAGAGGATGGTTCTTGAGCATTATCTATCTTGACAAGGAATGCAACATATCGAGGTATTAGACATGGAGATACATGATAAGAAAATATAGGAAGAGTCGTTGATGATTCGGATGTAGTGATATTGAGCGGAAAAATCACTACCATGAACATAATCATTGACCAAGTTGGAGGTTTTATTTCACGGACCTCGTTCTCGTGAGATAAGAGGGATTCTTCAATGTCAAGAGTGGAAGCATTACTTGGAATTTCTCTGAGAAAGGAGAAACAATGGAAGCAATATTATCATCACACATTCATAAGGATATTTAGCGGAGGAATCATCATAGTTATCTCTTAAACTTGAAAGAGAATCGGTGACTTACGTAATGGATAATTATCGTTGACAAATTTCACATCTCGTCCAATAATCACTTGTGAGTTATCCATGTCAACAGAAAAAACCCTTATGAAGCGCGACATAGCCGTAAATATACACTTTAAGCATCGGCTATCAAATTTAGATCGATGAGGAGATGTGTTAGATGCATACACCAAACATCGAAAGGATGAACTACCTCCGTTGAAGGATCCTTTCCATACGATAAACAAAATGGACTCTTCCATTCTAACACTTGCTTGGCATTCTATTCATGACCATGTAGCCATCAACAAAGCATACGACCAAACTTTGGGGTAAGGTTACTTTCAAACATCAACGCGAGCTATTTGGAGTAGGCTTCTATGTCACGCTCACTATTCCATTTGTTGAGGTGAATAAACACACGACCTTTGATGAATAATTCCAAAACTACTCATAAGATCTTTCATATTCATGTTTATGAACTCAGAACCATTATCAGTTCGTATGTGTTTAATAGACTTATCAAAGTGTGTTTTGACCATGTTAATGAACTGCTTAACCATAGAAAATACTTGATTCTTCGTGCTAATCAAATAAGTCCAAGTGACTCTACTGTAATCTTGCACCACAGTTACCATGAATCGAGAATTATCAACACACTCAGCATTATATGGTCCTCATACATCTATGTGCATGATTTCAAACAGCGAAGATGTTCTTCTATGCAAAACAGGAAAATGCAATCTAGTTTGCTTAGATCGAGCACATACCTCAAAACAAAACAAAACAAAACAAAACAAAACAAAACAAAACAAAACAAAACAAAACAAAACAAAACAAAACAAAACAAAACAAAACGAAAGCAAAACAAAAACGAAAATAAAACAAAACAAGGAAAACATTGGGTTACCTCCCAACAAGTGCTAAATTTAAATGTCTTTGTCTAGACCATTTCATACCTCGATCAATCTGGCGTTTTGGCAGCAGACTTCTTCCCAAATTTGTGCTTGTCTCCATATTTTGCATTGACTGCAGACCACCACTGAGTGTGGAAGTGGTCTCTCCCAAACTTGAACAAATCACTCGGAGTTCCATGCCGAGTCCATCTTTTCTTTGTAGCATCCTCATCGATTGGTCGGTTGAAATCTAAGCGCGAGACTTGTCTAGTTGTGGCAGTGGTGATCGAATAGCATTCCTCATGCTCTGAACTATCGTGTCGCGGGATGACATCATATATTGAAATTTTCAGTTCGTCATCGTTGACACGAAAAGTAAGATCATCTTCCTGCACATCAATTAAAGCACGACCAGTTGCTAGAAAAGGTCGACCCAAGATTAGTGGTTGATTTTTAAATTCAGGAATGTCTAAAATAACGAAATCAGCAAGAAAGATAAAATCCTGAATTCTTACCAACACATCTTCAACTATTCCTTTAGGGTATGTGACTGACTTGTCAGCCATCATCAATGATATTTTAGTTGACTTCATTTTCCCCAGCTCCAAGCTATTGAACACAGATAAGGACATCAGATTGATGCTCGCTCCCAAATCACACAACACGTTGGAGAATGTATGCTCGGCAATCTCGTACTCCAACGTGAAGCTCCTCGGATCCTTCTGTTTCAACGGCAACTTCCTTTGCAAAATAGCACTGCATTCTTCAGAAAGGTTAATTTTTTCAAATTTACCTAACTTCTTATTGCTTGCCACTGCATCTTTGAGAAATTTAACGTATCCGGGCATGTTTCTGAAGAAATATATATGGTCCCTCCTCTTGGTTACACCAAAGCACAGCCGGGATAAGTATGCAAATTAACTAAAGCTTATATGGCTTGAAGCAGGCTTCTAGGTAGTGGAATGCAGAATTTTGTTCGAAGCTCTTCAGTTTTGGATTCATACAATCACCACATGATCACTGCCTTTTCACTAAGGGATCGGGTGATTCTTTTATTTGCTTGCTAGTATATGTTGATGACATTTTGCTTACAGGTACGAATGAAGATCTTATTGCCGAGGTCAAATCATTCTTGAATGCAGCTTTCTCTATTAAGGATGCAGGTGCGCCCAAATATTTTTGGGTATGGAGATTGCTCGTGGGTCTTGGAACTTCACGAACCAACGTAGATATATTCTTGATCTTATTGATTCAGTAGAGCTTCTTGGTTGTCATCTTTGTATCAACTCCTTTTCCTTGGTCTTCTTTTATCTAAGCGGCGTCACCAACACTAGGCGATCCACGAATCTTACAGCGTCTTGTTGGTAAGCTTCTACTTAAATCTCACTCGTCAGGATCTTAGCCACTGCTGCGCGATTAAGTCAGTTTATGAATACACCTTGTCAGCACCATTGGGTGGCTGCCATTCACGTCCTTAAATATTTGAAGGATGCCCTCCATGGTCTATTCTTTCCATCTTCCGACTTTCGAGCTACAAGGATTATGTGATGCATATTGGGCTTCTTGCTCACGCTCTCGGCGCTCTTTAAGTGGGTATTGTATGTTTCTTGGATCTTATCTTATATCTTGGAGGTGCAGAAGCAAACTATTATGGCGAGATCATCATCCGAGGTGATATCGTGCCACGAGCACTATGATTCGAGAATTGATCGGATCTCTTATCTTTGCGATGACTTCTCAATTTCCATTCCCCGTCCGATCAACCTTTATTGTGACAATCATTTGCTATCCACATAACGAAGAACCAGGTATTTCATGAATGTACCAAACACCTGGATATTGACTGCCACCTCGTTCGTGAATATTTCAAGAAGGGCTTTATTACGCCTACATATTTACCTCTTGGTTTGCGACTGTCGATTTCTTTCTGAAGGCTCTATCTTGTGGGGTTTGGTTCTTGTTGCTCAAGCTTGGGATGATGGATATCCACCATGCCCGGACTTGCGGAGAATGTAAAGATGATTGCATTCTAAGGCGAGCAAGATGAAGAAGGAAGATGCATGAAGCGACGGATAAATCGGGAACACGATGATAAGGATAATAGATATGGTTTGCATGGGATTTTATGTTGCATGATGAGCGTGAGGCGCCACGTGGGCTGCGATCTGTTATGTCCGTTGTTAAAGCGAGATCTTGTTACATATTTTGTTAATTAGTTGCAATGCGGTTAAGTTGTTAGCTGCAGTTGCTCACACCATTTTCCTTCATCCGATTAGTTTAGATATAAATAGTTGTATTCTTCTTTTGTATGATTTGATTTGAGCAAATCCAATAAAATCTTTTCCTCTCATTATGCTAACTTCTTCTCTCATCATCACCATTTCTACACATTGTTGCATGGTGGAGATTATTATGTAGCTTGATTTTCCGTGCACCATATTCGAATGCTTCGTGTCATGCACCATCACCATTTCTTCCGATGAGAGAAGATGCGTCAATCAGATCTGTTAATCATGAAGAGGGATCGAAGACAAAGAGTTAGGATCACGATTTCTACGATCGAGCCGTAATCTTCAAGGCGTGGAAAGTCACCGAGGTCACATATAGAATTTCGTGTCCATAGTGAAGAGGAGTATCATGAAGGAAATAAGCCCGTCTATATTACAAAGCAAGTTGGCGTAGCTTGGCGGGTTTCTTGGGGCACACCGACCTTTCTAACCATGTCTACCTGTTGGAATAAATTGTATATGAGCTTAGATTTGGAATCTATATTTTGTGTAGGTAAATTTAGTGTATTTATGTGTTCAAATCCATTGTGGGATGAATGAACAATTAATGCACAAAGTTGGATTCTTAATGGTTAGGAATAGTTTTCTATCCCACATTGAAAAATTAAGGAAGTTCTAAGCTATATATAAATTAGTTCACACCAATAAGGAATAATCAAGTGTGCACCATCTATGGTGCTTCAGTGGGTTTTAATTAGTTATTTTATGGCTAACCCAAATGCTACGGCGGAGTCAGGAGTCAGAGCATGTGCACTTGTCGCAGATTTTGAGGGCCAAAGTTTTGCCAACTGGGCGATTGGGCTTGTGCATGGGCGAACCATCACGTGGTCGGCAATTGGTCATTCGCACCACTTCACGAACATGCACCTTAGGTAAACATTAAGCGGTTCGATTAATCGAACCAAATTTTTCAATTAACCGAACCGAATTTCTTCAAAAATGGAACCGAAACCAAACCGTTTTAAATTTTCGGTTAACTGAAAACCGATCGGTTCCGACGGTTCGATTTTCAGTTAATCAAAAAATCGAATTAAAATTAATTAATAATAAAAATAAATAAAATAATAATTAAAAAACAGAAACATTTATAAATAAATGAAATATTTAACAAATAATTAAAATAATTAATAAAGTAATAATTAAAATTGATTTTGTAGAATTTTAATTAATTAATTAATAATTAAAATAAAGAACGGTTTTCGGTTCGAACCGTTCGGTTATCGATTAACCAATAACTAAATTTTTTCAACTCTGGAACCGAAACCGAACCGATAACCGAATTTGTCAGTTTTCGGTTCGGTTTCGGTTCTAACCGGAAACCGAAACCGTTTAGACACCCCTAACCTTAGGCTATAAAGGGACCGCGGAAAATGATTAAACACACCAAACGAAGATAATCAATCTATCTCATTCATTCTTCAAAATCATCTCTGTCCCGAGTACTAGTTGTATCTTGGAGATAATTGTTGTTGAACCACGTGCACTGTAGCGGAGCAATATTATCTTGCGGAGAAAGAGTCCAACTCTTGCCTCATTTTATATAGCTTTCTTTTTAAACGTTATATTCACATTTCTAGTTAATAGTAGGGCTGACAATTTTCGACAAGACACGAACACGCACGAAATTAATGGGTTAGTGTTCAGCCTTATAGTGTTCGTGTCCTTATCGTGTCGACACGATAAGGACATGATAATTTCGTGTCGGATCCGTGTCGTGTTCGTGGTAACCCGATAATTTTCGTGTTGCATTCTTGTTAGTGGCGGATCGTGTTGTGTTCGTATAATTCGATAATATTTATATATATATATAATATTAATTTAATTATATTTTATATATTTTATTTCTTTTATTAATTTATTTTCTAATTTTGATTTAAATTTATCACTTCGTGGGTAGGTAATAGTTATCGTGCCGTGTCGTCTGAAAAAATCGTGTCATATTCTTGTTCATATAGGTGTAGTGTGCATGCATTTCGTGTCGGACGGATCCTTAATAGATCGTGTTTGTGTTTGATATTATCGTGTCGTATTGTTAGCGTGTGAAACGATAACGACTGTGACTGCATAAATTGATAGCCCTAGTTAATAGGTAATAGCTTCTTCAGCTATAATGTTTTATTATTATTGTTATTGAATTACAGGACTTGCACTTAATTCCATTAATCAGGTTGCGATGTTAATAACTCATGGTTCTTCACATACTATGGTAATTCATGCCAATGAGAAATTATTTCGAGCTCTTGATTGATTTTACAGAAAAGTTTTCTTATAAAAGAAATTTATTATTAGTATCTTTTATTTAAGGTGAAGTTTTCAAGCGGAAGCTCTCTGGGATATTACAGATAAATTGAATAATTCTTATTAAAATATAATATAATACCAAAATTTACCTTCGTGGTATAGTAAAAATACAAAAATGTTGAGGCAAATATGACCAAAAATGATTTTGGTAAGGTTACTTTTGAAATTTTACATTATAAAGTGAATGATGATCAATTAATTAATCTAAAATTGAGGTGATAAATTATTATCTAAATAGATGATTGGAGCGCGCGTCAAGTTATCCATCACGGACTCAATAATTCAAACCAACATGTCATAAAGTGAGATTATTTTATGAATCAAATCTTATCAATCAAATCAAACACTCCTTAAATCTACAGTGTTGGATTAGGTTATTTGCATTTTAGATCATTTGGAATTCTCTATCTTGCTTTTGGTGTCTGTTCATGTCCTATTTTCAATTGTTTTTTTGTTTTTTCTTTAATTTTAGTTTAATTATGTAATTGTTGATTGAGGTTTATTACACTCAATTAGGGTATATACTTACTTTTAATACTCCTCCGTCGCGATAAGTGTATCACGATTGACTTATTCAACGTCCATGAAAAGTGTATCACTTATCTTTTAGGATACTATTCCATATATATATATTTATTTAGCCTCATAATCACTCATTATTTATAAAAATTATCCTATCACTCAAAACCTAACACATATTGAGACATTTTCTCCACTCAAATAACACTCACTAACAACTTTTTTTTTTTGGTCAATTGTCTGAAATTTTAAAGGTGCGTCACGGTGGATTCGAACCCGAGACCTTTTGGCCTCGGGCATTAACCACTCTACCACTAGGCCAACACACACACGCACCACTAACAACTTTTATTAAACCTCATGACGTCCACAAGTTACAACTTATCGTGGATTGAGGTATTTAATTTTAATTTTTAGTTAATAATTGATTATTAGAATTGATCAGGGTGTGCAATTTTTTAAGCTTCAATTTTTAATGATAAAGCTCAATTAGGATTTATTAAACTGTAATAATTTTTTGTGTAATAAATAATATTAACATAATGAATTTAATAGTGGGATAGGGGTATGACACATAAATGTTCGAAAGAGGATCCAAACCGGGTTTAAATATCAAGCCAAAGTAGCTGGTTTGTCACGTTTACTGCATAGAAAAAAAATTGAAGCTGCATGCATATATAGGTGATAGGTATGACGATATCAATGTTTGATGTTGTTTTATGGCTGATGATCTGGTATAGGGTTGTGTTCAAACAAAGATCATGCGTCAAGGGAGATTGAAGAGGTCTATGTATGATTAGATATTAAAATATGAAATTTATTAGGTATGATTATGAAATAACAGGAAGCTAATTACAACTTAAATGGCAAAACGTGTCTTTACGGTATCGATCGACTCAAAAAAATGGGATGAGTATTGTAGAAGGCTACTTTCTTTCTCCTATAAAAAGTGTTTCTCATACTAAGTTTTCCATCACAGGTAGAACAAGAAAAAGAAATAAGTGTGTGAGTGGTGACATACATATATCAGCTAATTAAAATGAAGATGGGTTTTGGATTGTGCGCCATTCTTGTTATCTTCTCGTCGGCTTGGATTGCAAATGCAGCAGATCCGAGCCCTCTTCAGGATTTCTGCGTTGCTCTTCCTGATAACGCATCTGATGGTGAATCAATTAATATATAAAATCTACATTATCAATGTTAGGCATATATGAGCATATATATTAAATTGTGTTGCATGCAGTTTTGTGAATGGGAGGTTTTGCAAGAACCCGAACATGGTGGTTGCAGAGGATTTCCTTTTCGGGGTCTAAACATTCCGGAAACACGTCGAATCAGCTGGGATCGGCCGTGACTGCAGTGAACGTTAACCAGCTTCAGGGCTCAACACTCTGGGCGTTTCCTTGGCTCGGCTCGACTTCGCCCCTACGGGCTCAACCCACCTCACACCACCCGCGCCACGAAGCTTTCCTCTTGTTGGAAGGCACTCTCGTCGGCTTCATCACCTCCAACCCTGCCGATCCCAACCAGAGGAACAGGCTCTTCACCAAGTACTTGACCGCCGGCGACGTCTTCGTCTTCCGCAGGGTCTCATCCACTTCAGTTCAACGTCGGCAAGACCAACGCCGTCGCATTTGCCGGCCGGCAGCCAGAATCCGGGCGTCATAACCATTGCCAACGCCGTGTTGGTCGGACCTAAGATCAACCCGGATGTGTTGGCCAGGGCTTTCCAGGTTGAGAAGAACATCATCGATTATCTCAGGCCCAGTTCTGGACCAACAACTAAACATTAAATTTACCTATTTTACTCCTTAAGACAGACATTTTATGTTGTGCCTTTTAATACAATAAATTAAACGTTCTTTACGTATTAAAACCGATTCACATGGAAACCTTTGTATTTCCAAATTATATATATCATGTAATGATGATTGCAATGGTTCATCAATTATCAAGTCTCTCGGACCTACAACGAGAAATGAAAACTTGAAAAGAAGCCATAAAGAAAATTGACTAAAAGCCAAAGACTCAAAAAATACATATGTTTATATATATATAAATATAAGTTTGGCCTGCAACTCAATTATAATTTTCAAATTGAACTGAAACGGATTATAAGAATAAGTTGAATAACTACACCAAATATGTACTTATTTACAGACTACTAACTAGGTCCGATCCTGTACGCATCATATTCATATCATATGGCATGGTTTTGAACCCAATTTGGAAATGTTATCAATGGGCGGTTGTGCATTCACTTTCTATTGAGCCCACTAAATGCATTAGAATGCAGACATATTGAACTATCGAACAAAGTAGTTGGGATGGACTTCACAAAATAATGTAAGAGAACGTAGCATTACTGACAGTAAATTAGTCCCTAATAGAGTGGGACTCAACATATAAATTTAATTGAACATATCACCTGCTCGATCGGCTGCTCTGAATTAAGTTTACTTTTCTTCTCATAACATCTCCTTTTCCTTTGATCTTTATTTATTAGATATTTTATTATTTTCACGTAGTCAAAAGAGAAAATTGTAGATTTGACTTGGTTTCAAAAATTGTAAAAGTCAGTAAAAAGTTAATTTCTATGTTTTGAGGATGTCCCCAGAACTTATTTTTCTCTTTTGCAAGTATTTTTGCTTTAGGGGTGAAGCTATTGACTTTGTCTCGTCAAGTTTTATTGGATTAATAGCTAGTGTCTTAGACCTTATCCGCCTCGTCTATTGGTTGTATGCGTGACATGTTGATTTTCAAGATCAAAAATGTATTTCACGAAATAGATGATAATCTTCTAATAAAAGCATCAACAACGACAACCAGAGACTAATAAATGGATGGGAGGTAAAATCATGAAAAACAGTCAAACTCGAAGAATTTTATTCATTTCAATAGGGCAAACAATTGCATCATCACACTAAACATATAATTTTGAAACACAGTTTTCCAAGTCAAGCAGATGTAATAAGTAAAGACTGGTTTATTGTATTAAAAAGACATAAAAAATAATGCTGCATGCTGCAGGGAGCGAAATATATGGGTAGAATGTTTAGTTGTTTGTCCAGAACTGGGCCTGCAGGTAATCAATGATGTTCTTCTCAACCTGGAAAGCCTTGGCCAACACATCCGGGTTGATCTTAGGGTCTGACCCAAACACAGCATTGGCAATGGTTATGGTACCCGGATTCTGGCTGCGAAGCTGGCAAATGCGACAGCGTTGGTCTTGCCGACGTTGAGCTGGAAGTGAATGAGGCCCTGTGGGAAGACGAAGACATCTCCGGGCTTCAAGTACTTGGTGAAAGTTTGTTTTCTGGTTGGGATCGGCAGGGTTGGAAGTGACGAAGCCGGCGTGAGAGTGCCTTCAACCAACAGGAAGGCTTGTGGCGGGTGGGTGTGGGGCGGTTGATACCCTGAGGGGCGAAGTCGAGGCGAGCCATGGAAACGCCCAGAGTGTTGAGCCCTGCAAGCTGGCCAACATTCGCAGGAGTCACGATCGATCCCAGCTGATTCGATGTGTTTCGGCCTTGTTTAGACCCCTGAGAAGGAAATCGTCCGCTACCACCATGTTTGGGTTCTTGCAGAACTTCCCATTCACGAAAACTGCAACCAAACACATTTATATATAAATATATATGTATATATGTCAATTGATATTGTATATTTGATAATGTAGGTGTTGTTTGATTGAATTACCAGCAGAGTTGGGTTCAGGAATAGCAACGCAGAAATCCTGAAGTTGGCCTGGATCTGATGCGTATGCAATGGAAGCCCACGAGACCACAACAAAATGGCGCACAAACCAAAACCCATCTTCATTGTAGTTGGCTAATTTATTAAACTCACACTTAATAATTTCTTTTTTGTTCTGCTTGTGATGGAAAACTTTGCATGAGAAACGCTCCTTTTATAGGAGAAAAAAACCAGGCATCTAGAATACTCATGATCAGCATAGATATTGTCAAGACACTTTTTAACTTTTAAATTCATTTTATATTTTTTAATCTAATCATATGTAGAGTTGTTCAGTCTTCAATTAACTAATACCACGACTAGTTAAACTACACTTTTGCAGCCCATAACACAACCTGCTTCGAGTTTTCTTCTCTTTTAATTGCCTCTTGTTCTCTCATTAATGTGCAGCAGGAGCAAAGTGGATGTGGTTGGTTGGGCTAATATATCTGCTCACGTAATTAATTAATGACAAGGGGGAGTTATTTCGTTAATTTTAGCCTCCATCATAACGAGAATCTCACCACACATTCAATTCAAAAAAAGAAAAGAAATAAATAATATAACATATTTAGAAATAAATGTTAATTAGGGGTATTTTATTGTAATTAATTTTATTTTTACAATGAATATTATAAAAAGAATCTAGGAATTTAATAGTGCCGGGATAGAAAAAATGTTGACTAAATTATTCGAACAGAGGAATGTATTGCTTTGATGAATACTAATTTCAGGTGAAATATTCATAGATATACAGGGAAGCTACTTGTGTTTCGTTAATATAATTTGGCACTCAACATATAAATTGAGCAGACCACACCTTTCGATCGTGACTCTGAATTAAGTTTCAATGCTTTGAATTTGAAAGTCCAAGGCTGCTAATATTTCATTTTCAACAGCCAAAAATATATAAATCATTGACGTATGAAAATCAAAAGTGGACAAGTGAAGAAATATTCATGCATGCAGTTTTGCTTTAAATAATCTAACAGAAGCATATGCTGTTTAGCATCCTCTGGATATGATTGCTACCATGCTGGACAAAGATTTAGAGGTGTTTGGCTGAACTTATAAGCTCCCAAAACAGTTTATAAGCCGTTTTCAAGTTTAAAAATCAGAACATATCTGTTTTTGGGAGCTTATCTCAGCCAAACACCCTAATAGAGACAAAAACACTTGGATATGTCTGATTAATTTTATCTATTTTATTTTGTGTAATTTACCAATAAAACATAAATAAAATCTAGAGTACTAATCATGCATTTGACTAGGCAGTTTGAATGAGCCTGAAGCAGCAATATTTTCTTATAAACTCAGTCATTCTTCTCGATTCATTGAAATATAATAAATCGATGAGCAGGTAAGTTATAGGAGTTGAATCAGGTCAATTGAAATTGTCATACGCTTATGCTGTTATGTGTACCAACAAAAAATAAGTTGGTTTCGTAAATAAATGCAACCAAACAAGAGTTGGTCTCCGTGCATTTAATTAATTAATTAATTAATTACGTTGTGTTTAATTAATTTTGTATTTAATTTATTCTAGATAAGACTTAATAAATACTAATTTTGAATTAAAATATATATTAAAATTAATAAACCCTTATTGTGAATTAATAAACCATAATTGAAAATAATCAATCTTAACTTGAATTAATAAAATTAAATTGGAATAGATAAATCCTAATTGAGAATTAATAATTGTAATTGAGAATTAATACATCATAGTAATAAAAGTCTCATCGTATAGACTTCTTCAATATATCGAACAAGCGATACAAATAATAAACATCATAGTGCCGGTCTACTCGAACCAAGTGCGTACACAACAATCAGTTAGAAACATTAAAGTTAGCTTTTGGGATTGGTTTCATGATCGCCATCTCAATTCTCACGTTGACCCAAGGCATGATAGTGTTTTAATTCATGAAATCATATTAATTTGAAATATTGTCTTTCGCTCTATATAATATTAGAAGTGAATAATAATAGGCCAGATTTATACTTGGTGTCATTATGAAATAATAAATATGTCATGCAAATATGAAAATTTTATATACAAGTTTGACTGAGAATTCAATGTTTAATAAAATTGAAAAGACCACATCTTGTACACGTCTACGTCTGACTGTTTCAATTCAGCAAGAATTGAAACATTATCAATAAAGGTTACTAAGTCTACAGGCGCCACTTGGGATCCGCTATACTAATCTTGGTTTCCCAAGTGTATCCCACTTTCAGTGTTTTAATTATTTTTCTTTCAATTCCATATGTTATGATTTAGTGTAATTTTACAATTATTAACAAGAGTTCATCGATCTAATTAGCGATTATAATTATTGTTTTTATTTAATTTACATATTTTTAGTTGGGTTGCTAATTTAAAAATAAGGTTAAACAGTTAATTTTAATTTCAATATTTTGCAATAATTGTGAAATGAGATTCATTATATAATAATAAAATAATAATTTTTTATAATTGATATTAGTGAATAATAAAATTAATAATGGAACACTAATGATGAGCATAAAGTTGGGATCGAGGATTACATCCGCTACAGTGCTGGATTAGGTTCTTCGGTTCCTTTTATGTTTGATGATCAAGTATATTAGGTAGTAAGGAAAAAAAAAATGGGAGTAATGGCAATGAGGTTCATGAATAGTAACTTTGAGGAATTATCATCCGGGAGGAAATTTGGGGTGACAAAGTAGTTGATGTGACAGCTAAATGTTATCGATGATACATGGATACTATCTCAGTCCATCACCAAATAAGTGACCCATTTTGAAGTGAATTTTGTCCCTAAATAAGTGACCCAATTTTCTATGAAATAATTAGGGTAGAATGAGTAAAATTATCATCTTCTTAATATGTGTATTATAATGTAACGAGACACTTATTAGGTGACGAAGTGAGTATTCCACGTTAAGCATGTATGCCACTACAAGAAATTAAGGTTTTCAATCACACATGGATGTGTGGTTAAAAGTATATTCATGTGTGAATGTAGATTTTTACACATAATTCAAATGTCAACAAGTGTCACGAAATACATGTAAATAAAAGTTTGCCTACACATACTTTTATCTACATATATATATATCACCAAAAATAAGCCTTATGTGTGGATAAATATATTTTTGCTGAAGTATAATGATGAGGTGGAAATGACATGTATTATACGTGGCAATTTGTATATGTATCAAATGCTATAATTTATGTGTAGGTAATAATTTTTTAATAATTAGCAATTGAAAAATTATTGTTATTCATGAATAAAATAAATTTAAATGTGAATAAAACATATATATTGTGTGCGCGATAATTTATGCATTTATTGTCTAATTTAGAATATAATAATATTCATTATACCTTATACTAATCAAATATGATATAATTTGAACTACTTCAACGAAACATCATACAAAACATAACTAAGACTATCATATAAAAAAATTTACTTGATAACATTCAGTAAAATCAAAGTACACAATATGAAAACTGCAATTTACAAAAAACTTAAAATGTCTAGATAAGTGTGCATTGATCTAACAATTTTGATTTTCTTTCGAACTCTTTGATTCAAAGCATCCTATCTACATTAGAATTCTTGGTTAACTTCGTCATGACATCGGCTTCATTTATTCCTGCGAAGATAAAAAACACAATATTATTCAAAATACACAATACAACATCCTCAAAAATTTGTTATGTTAAGATAACTATTAAGTTCTAAATTAAATTGCATTGCCTAAAAAAGAATATATAATCACAAAGTCTAAAAAAATAATCCACTAATAAGCCATCTCGAGAATACTTGGTTTTCTACATTGACATTATATGAATCTGATTAATAGATAACTCTCTAGTTCAGCAAGAAAAAGACTTCTAAAACAAAGCTCAAAACACAATTCTCCAAAACAAACTCTAATAGCAATGCAATGATTCAGCTTTAACAAGTCCAAAAATTCAGCATCAAGAAGCAAATCTCACAGCTTTAAAACGTCCTTACACACCTAAATTAAATATCCGAATATAACAACTTTAAGCACTAATTCAACATCGAATATCACAGCAAGGAAAAATGATTATTCTAACCTGAGAGGAGTTCCTGACTTCTGTGGATGCTCATCAAAAA